>CM039682.1:34455014-34895879 GCA_022537955.1 Schmidtea mediterranea
TGTTTCCTCCAAGTGTGATGTAAATTCCATTATGAAAATTTTCCTGATCAGATTTATTGATTCGTTTCAGCCAATTCTCCGGATGCTGAAATTATTAGACTATTAATGGTAAACCAATTCTGATTATTTAAGTCGTTGACCCTATTCATAGTTAGAATATACATCCTGTCGAATTTGTCGGTTTCCGATCATTGCGGGGCGAAATGGTCAATGGTCGATTATGGATTTTCGGCGATTGTCGACCATTCGACATTCCGTGATTTGGTACGTTTTCTGCTTTATGTATCAGTTTTTAATGTTATTAATTCTCTTTAGATGTTGTTAAGTATCCCTGTTTGGTTTGCCGAGGGTGATTCTACAACGGGTTCTGCAAATGGTTGGTATTCTAAGTTATGATTTTTAATTTCGCACAAATTTAATGTCGTCATAGGAATTTGGGATTTACTCCTTATCGACTATTGGATTAATCATTGTAATGGAATTTTATTACTTCTCGTTGACGTTCTTTACTCTTTAGCGGACGATGGAATTTTATTGGAATAAATTTTATGACGTTCAATTGTTTTATTCAATTCTCATTATTTTAGAAAATGGTTCAGGAAAATGTATTCTCTCGTACTTTGATTTGGATTTAGATTATGGTGTGAAATTATGGGGTGCAATCATTGGATTTTTCTTTCAATTACTTAAGTAAATTGTGGTTTCTCTTTGCTTTGAATTCATATTAATTATTAATTAAAATTTAATCATTGAATTACCTGGCGGCCACGCGTCGTCTTGATTTAATATTTTACGTTATTAAGGGTTTTTTAATACTGATCGCAAGTCTTCAACCTTAGGGTTTCATCAATTTAATTCATTTACAAATTTAATTTATCAACGATTTTACTCTATAACAACGATTTTGGGTTAATTCAGTTTTAATCGATGAATTTGTATTAATTGAATTTTTGAGCAACGAATTTATTTTATTTTATCTTTAAGCAACGAATTAATTTATCTTTAATCAACTAATTTATATTATTTTATCTTTAATCAACAAATTAATTTATTTTTAATCAACGAATTTATATTATTTTATCTTTAATCGACAAATTAATTTATCTTTAATCAACGAATTTATATTATTTTATCTTAATCAACAAATTGATTTATTCCCCGTACCCTTGCCCTTTAATAAGCCTTAGGCGCATATTGTGTTTATATTATATTTAATGAGTGCCCACTGGACTACTCGGTGTGATGAATTTGAGCCGTGTGTAAAATAATTTAGGTCGATTTTACAGAAATGAGAAACGAGGGAGCAGCCAAAAGACCTCTTCCTTATTTCTCATTTCTTCTATATGGAACAATATTGACGTTACGACCCCTGCGTTCCGCACGCTGGGTCTTCACGGGTACATATCATTGGCGATTTTCCACGCGCTTACATGAATCTGCACTATATATATTTTACTAACTTGCAATATGTGTTGGCTGTGGGCCGGAAAAATTTCGACAAAAATAATTTTATTAAATATATAAGACAATTTTAAATATTATAAATATTTATTAAGATATTAAAGAACCAAAATACAAAATTACTTGACCAAAAATAAGTCACAAAGGCATAAAAATGCATCTCTCCCCACGCCGACATCCAAGCAGAGCTCTACCGAGGTTACGAGGATGGGACGTGGAGAGAGAGCTCCAAAATAAAACTATTTCTCACCTAAAATTAAAGGCTTCGCGATAGATTTTTAAACAATAATTCAAAAGTAATTTTTGATTCAAAAATGGTTAAATTTAATGTGAAAATGAATCGGTATTTATACCTATTTTCTGTCCCTAACCTTGCATGTTAATTTTGATGTAGTAAAACAAAATTCGACCTTGTTATTTTCTAGTGTATTCTAATCTTTAATTTTATTATTTTTCAATTTATTTTAATAATTTTTTATTTAGAATTTTTATTGAATTATTTCTAACTCAAATTTTTTGATTTAAGTTTCATTTTCATGAACTTTTATTAATTTATCAATTTTTGTCGAATTTGTTGGGTTTTCGTGTTATTTGTGTTTGTATCGTGCGGATCTTGTTGCATTTTGTTATTATTTTAATTTATTTTTATGTTTATTATTTTATATAATTAATTCTCTTTTTTCTCATATTTGGTAGGGTTTAATTAGTGTTTTAATAGGTTTTATTTTAAATTTGCTTGTTATGTTTGCATGTGTGTTACCGATCCATTTAAACATTTCTCAAGGCCGTTTGTGTTCTGGCCCAACAGATCCTAAAAAAGGTGGGGGTTGGTATGGTAGATAAAAGGCGCGCATCCTACTCAGTTTGCAGAATAATGAAAAATATTGGTAGTATTTTGTCTCCTTCGTCTACAATCAAAATTCCAGATGACAAACCACCAGCAAAGCGCAGATATTGTTATGAACGTGTACAGTCTACACCGTCAATAAGGACATTAGCAATAGTGTACATGACTTGCTTTATTTTTAGCCAATAAAATCATTATATTATGTAATTATTACCACCATTTTTTTAAAAAATCGAATGAAAATTATATGTACACTATTTTTTCAGTAGTGCACATCCAAAAAAGGTTACCCTTATGTCCATTATTGACAGAGTAGACTGTATTTGAAAAGAAAAATACTACCATCGTCATTGAAATGTTAAAGCTGTATTTATTTTACTAGTACACCAAGCTGCGTTCAGATAAATCTTCTATAATATAAAACAAAAATCAATAGTTTTATAACATATAAACACACCAACTCACCTTGAGGTTGTTTCTAAAACTGCGTTGAGATAAACCATACTCTATAGAAAATCAAAAAGGGATAAAAAAACAAAATAATTCAGATTAACACAATAAAAAATAAAAAATGCATGTAAACTTTCAACTTCTAGTCAACCAATGTTGATACAAACCCCTATAAAAAGTTAATTTATAGACATTTTTGAAGAAAAAAAATTTAAATTTAAATTTTGAAGTTTCTGCTCAGAAATTTCGTGTAAATAAGGATGTATCTTCGTAAAATTTACCCTTAAAACTAAAATTAATTTATTATTTCATAAGTTTTCAGACATTTCTGTTGAGAAAAAACCGAAACCCGAGGTCCGAAAAAAAGCATAATTTGTAAATTTTATTAATGTTTTAAAAAGTAATCACGAACCCAATTATTTTGTGTACATATTTGAAGATTTTTTCCAGGATGTATAAAATATTATGGCAATTAATTATTTTTATTACTTTAAAAATAATTTAACTCACTTTTTTTGAATAATTTCCATAAAAATAAGTCATCATAAAATAAATCAATTCCTAAATATTCATAAACATTATTAATCATAATATACATGAACTTGTAGATCAAAAGTTATATTTAAAAACTTGATTAATAATTTAATTTTCTTGTGAAATTATAATTCACCTTTTAAAACTTTATAAGTTTAAGCTTATAACTCTAAAAAATCACTTACTTTGCAGCCATTTCAAAAATGGTTTAAATCCATTGATTTTTCACTAAAAAAATTACAAAAAGTTGATTTATGTATCAAATTGCATTATAGTGGAATTTATCTCAGCGAAGCTTGGTGTAAACGACACTCTAAAACCAAAATATTATTATGTTACTATATTACATGTTTGTAATGTTTTATATTTGTTTATAAAAAATATATATGTGTGTGTGTGTTTTATAAATATACGTTCATTTATTATAAAAAAATATACTTTTACCCATTTAGTAATTTTGCTGCGTAAAAACCGTTATCTGTTGATTAATTTATGATATGTTGCATTGTATAAAATTTATACAGCGCACCCGCCGAAAGGTTCAAGATTTGAAATTGTGTGGTTTTCAATTTATAAATTTCTTTAAATTATTATTTACATTTTTTAGGAGGCCACTTTTTTTAAAATTCGTGAGCTTTGGAATCATATAAAATGTAGAAGACACAAAATTATTTACTAAAAAATTAAAACATGAGTATGTTTAAACGCAAAACGTAATAAATAAAATAAAATGCAAAATTTAATCAAAAATAAAATTTAAAGTTCTTATTTTTCTGCGGAAACAGATATGAAGAGGTGGTAAATGATGAAGCATTCATAACTATAATAATATAAAATTATATACACTGGAATCCCCCATCAGTTGATGTTGTGAAATATTGTTACAGATGTTTCAAAATGTTAACACAGAAACTGAAGTGCTTATCAATAAAATTAATAATAATCATTGCTTTAAAATCAATAAATTAATAATCATTCATATGTCTTATGATTGATTTCAGTTCCTAAAAATAAATTATTGGTCTAAAATAAATATTTTATTTATTTATGTGAAAATAACATTAATAATATATTAATAATATTTTAACGAGCACGTGTCAACAATATAAATATTTTCTTAAGATCTGTTAATTAAACCTGATAAAATAGATTCTGAACTACAAATGACTTTTAATAATTATATTTTATTTATTTATATTTTAAAACTTTTTAACACATAGGATGCTAAGAGGTAGCAGGGTGGTTCCAAAGTCACCTAATTTAAAGACAGAGGAGGATCTATGAATAAATAAAAGAAAAATCATAAATTCATTTTTTTGAAAAATGTAAAAAATATTTAAAGGATGAGGTTGATTTACGGAATGACAATTACTAATTCCTTTACCAATTACTTAAGAACAAGGACATGTGCAATACATGTGCATGAGTAATAATGATACGAGCATATTAAACTTGAAAAATATGACCTTGACCTTGACAAAAAATATTGATCTTTTGATACAGAACCAACTTCTTCTGTATATTTTTGAACACATTCTGGCCATATTTCACGTCAGTTCACACATTGTTTCTCTAATTCTATTCGTGGTAAATTGATATTTTAAACCGCCATCATGATATTTATAATTTTTCTAGAATTGCTTTATTGTATGACTTTTCATCTCCATCAATCGCTACAAAAAGCTGACTAAACATTCATTGTAGATAATGACATTTACAGTTGGGTATAGCACCTTGAACCATTGGTTCTAGGATAAACGTGGTATTTGTAGGCATAACAACAACTTTTATATTCTCGAAAAAATCCTCTACACAAACCGGAACAGCGCAATTTTCATTAGATTATCACTAAATAGAGTTGTAGTCATATACGGTTTTTTTATTTGCACGCCAATGATCAAGAAGAGGCCTAAATTTACAATCACCTGGGTTTACTCCTAGAAGAAATGTAAGCGGAATTTTCAAGTATTCGTTCTTCCGGTTAGCCGTTTTTAAAACAGACCAGTTTTATCTACATTCATGTTTTGCTTAGCCGAATACCCACATTCTTCAAAAATAGCTCATAGATAAGAATTAAATTTATTTGGAGCTAAAACATTTGCCCTGGCTGATGCGACTTCCAATTCAACATAGTGTAAATTTGCGCTATTTTTGAATTGTTCGAACCAATGTTCTCTGGCTTCAAATCTTTCTAAGTTTCCCTGTTAGATGATAACGAATTATTTTAAATATCCTTAAAAATAGTTACAGCTTTGTTTTTAATCATCGTGTTACTCAGTGGCATCCTCTGGTGATTTTGATCAGTTTTAGTAAACTTTCTTATTTGATCAGGATCTCGATTACAACTTGTCCTTTCTGTACTAGGAGCTAAACCAAGATTTTTATTAATATCAACAGCTTCCACCCCCCCCCCCAGATTGTCAATTTTCTCATTTTACTTTTACTTTTGGCTAATTTCAAATTTTTTTGTATAAACTTCAAACTAAATTTGTTTCAAGTTAAACTTCAGTAATAACTTTTTTTAAGTTTACATAAAAAATTGACTTACTGAAAACCTTAATAGAAATAATAACGACGTAAGTTAGAAAAAACGAAATTTCAGAAACAACACAACACGACGTAAACCGTGGCTATTATTATTATTATAATTATAATTATAATTATAATTATAATTATAATAATAATAATAATAATAATAATAATAATAATAATAATAATTTTATAAATAAAATTGAATAATAATGAAAGATTGACTTACTGAAAACCTTAATAGAAATATTAACGACGTAAGTTAGAAAAAACGAAATTTCAGAAACAACACAACACGACGTAAACCGAGGTTATTATTATTATTATTATTATTATTATTATTATTATTATTATTATTATTATTATTATTATTATTATTATTATTATTATTATAATTATAATTATAATTATTATTATTATTATTATTATTATTATTATTATTATTATTATAATTTTAATTATTATTATTATTATTATTATTATTATTATTATTATTATTATTATTATTATTATTATTATTAATAATAATAATAATAATAATAATAATCATAATAATAATAATAATAATAATAATAATAATAATAATAATAATTTTATAAATAAAATTGAATAATAATGAAAGATATAAATACTGAAGATAAATACTGAAGATGTCTTAATTTTTCTAACAATATTGCAAGCAAAATTTTAAAAAAAGATTTATTTTAAAGACACTCTTTCATGAAATAGGACTGGTATTTCTTTGTCGACATCTAGCCCGACAGTGGGGTCGTATGGTTTACAATAAAAGTCTAGAGGAACAACTTTCTCAGGATTCACAAATTCTGGTAGTACTTTTACTTTTTTCAACAGTTTTGCAACCAGTTCTGAACAAAACACTGAATCCGTTTGTTGATCAGTTTTGAAACACCTTGAAACATTTGACAGCAATATTTGGATTGATCTTTCATAAGGTCTTTGATTATTTTGTATAATAAAATCGACGAATTCACTGATCATGCTTTGATCCGTTTGAAATTTGTGAGCTGAATAAAACACCCGGCCGTTATAATTAGAAACGATTTCGTCTAAAGGTCTCAATTTAACGCCTCTTGGAAAACTTCCAAAAACATCTGGAACGCTGTCCATTCGTCTTGGAATGATATGTGATTCAAAAATATAAACTTTGGTTGAATCTATTCGATTTTCTAATATCGAAATGACATTTTTCGGTAAATTATTAATATCGCTTCCTCGTATCGCCAATCCGACATGGGTTATGACAACTTCAAGATTTTTGCTTCGTTTACTCAACATCCGTTTCTGAAGATAGGCAAACGTACGAGAAATAATTCCGGTTCCTTGAAACCCTATTAAATCAAATGTTTGAATTTGATCCATTATTTGTGGAATCTGAATTATAATTTATAAATTGTCGAGTAAACCGTAACTCGAATATAAATAATAATAGAACGTATTACTTATTATTCGTTCATATTACATGTGAAATACATTCGGTATGTTTACGTATTTTTACAAATATTTACAATTTGTTTGAATTGGCGAAAATAGTTGCTGTGAACTAAAGAGTTTTAAAGGACTCAATTCTTTTTTAAATACTTATATATGTTTGCCCGTGCAAGGAATCTTACATATGAGGCTCAGTCTATTTTATTCAATTCATTC
Organism: Schmidtea mediterranea; assembly: GCA_022537955.1. Classification (NCBI taxonomy): domain Eukaryota; kingdom Metazoa; phylum Platyhelminthes; order Tricladida; family Dugesiidae; genus Schmidtea; species Schmidtea mediterranea. Next base: position 34,462,501 of record CM039682.1, read on the forward strand.
TATTCTTTCAAAATGAAAGGGATCACAGAAAATATTCCTTGACAATTTCTGCATCCAACAATAACATATAAAATTTATTTCTTCCAAAATTTATTCATTGTAAAATGTGAATAAAAGACGCAGGGCTCTTTTATCGTAAGGAGTTATGGGCTTTATTAGTTTGGCTTGTCTCTAGGTCTATTTTTATTTTTTTTAATGTTGAATATAGAGGCCACATATTATAGAATAATTGTCCAAAAATAATAATTCACTGAACAAAAAATATCATGTTGAAATAATAATTCTAATCATCGAACGAAGGACAAATGTCCTCATATGTTCTAGAGTTCTTAGAAATCCTTTGAAATTTTGAAAAGATAATTGATAACAGGAATAATGGGTTAATTAATAAGTTTCATAAAATTGTATTAACTTTTATGACAATAGGACAGCCCCATGCGCAAGGATGGGTTGCCAAATTTTGAACAACCGGCTCGCTACTATTTCGAAGAAGAAAAAACGGCAAATGAGTAAATTGTCTTCATTTATTTTTGTATAGTATAATATATATATATATATATATATATATATATATATATATTGTTGGGCTTAGAGCCAAAATTAAAACAAAAATTACAAAACCAATTTAAACAAAAAGGTGAAAATTGTATAAGTTAGAACAAAATGATTAATGTAGTTTTGAAATTGTCAATATGGCTGCCGTAACATAAACACGCACCGCAAGAAGAGACCAAAAATAAAATAAAACATATTAATTAAAACAAATTAAAAATATAACAAAAATTAAATAAAACAAATAATTAATTAAAATTCGGAAAAATGCCTACAGATGCAAAAAGAAACATACGAAAAATAAAATAAACTGCCAAAACCTTGCAAAATAAGGTTTAGAAAAAACACAGGCAGAAGAGGCGACCAGAAAAACAAAATATTGGGATTTAAAAATAATATTTTAAGAAAATAATAATAAAAATAAAATCCAACAATAAAATATTAATATATCAAAAAATAAAGAAAAATATATAAAAAATTACAAAAATATTTTGAAATTAATAAAATAATTTAAAAACCCTAAAAATGGCGAAAAATCGCCCATTGGTCGCACACAGGCACAGGAATACTATATATACGGCAGTCATTTTCATAATTTCAGACAGAATTCTAACAGAATTTTGACAACCGAATTTTAACAGACTTAGAAAATTTGTAGAAATTTTTAGACTAGCAGTGAATCATTCTTAGACAAAATTTTGTATGCCAATTCATGTCAATTTTTCCAATCTGGTTGTAAGTACTGTTATTTTTTGTATAAATATATATTTCGAAGTCTTGTTACTTTGATTTTATTCTGGATGGTCATGGAATCTTTTGGTGCCACTGACAAGTCCCCCTAAAATCTTATTTATAATAAGTATTTCAATAGATGGTTCATGGGACCGACCGTGTGCCGGCTAGTGGGTGAAAACCCTTAGTTGAGCTCGTGGGTCATGCCTCGTGAACCCCTCGGCAGTCCGCAGTCGGTTCTGGTGATAATGCACAGGACCGCTACGCAGGGCGCCGTTGTATACTCGGGGCGGCTTCTGAAATATGTGGCCGGAACGAGTCGGAATAAAATTCGGGAAGTGCGACTTTAGTTAAGTGGGAATAAAGTTTTGTAGGGAAAATTTAAAACTTTGTCAGAAAATAAATCAGAAAATCAAATAGGAAAGGATAGGATAGGCTAGGAATGTAAATTTGAAAGTATTTTTCCAAAAGTTGAATGATCTATTCTGACAGAAGAGGGAAATGCTTTCTTAAAGTGACTGCAGAGGGTTGTAACTACTTAAAATCATGGGAAATGTACCGGGAGTTAAAGAATTATTAATCAAATTTTAATATAGAGAAAGATAAAGGTAAATTAGGAAAAATGTAGTCGATTCCGTGATTGAATAAATGAAATAGGAAATTTGCCGAAAAATAAGGGAGGAACGCTGCCCAAATTTTTGGAGAATACATTTATAAATAACGCGTAAAGATGATAAATAAGTATGGAAATTGTAGGAATAGACGAGTAAGGACCAGGATATAGAAAAAGAAAGACGTAAGACCTTCCATCGGCAGTCCAGAACCCGAAAGTGAAAATATCATGAGGAATAGTTCTAGCAATGGAGCTCACCTGCTCATGAATTTTCAACTCTTATGTACATTACCAACATGGCAATCACCATGGGTACATAGGAGGGATGGAATAATAATCTTGCTGGCGTTTAGGGGTTAGATGCACAAAAAACTCTAGAAAAAATAAATAAAAACCAACCCTATTCGCCAACAATATATATATATATATATAACAAAATAAAACAACGGCGCAATGTGCATATTTTGCATAAACAAACTATTAAAATGACTTATCTTTTTGTTTTGGGGTTTATTTAACAACCGGTTCGCGCGAGCCGGATCCAGCCCACCCCAGATTAAAATCGAGGCATTTTTTATTCTTCAAACGCTATATTATTTTAAAATTGAAGCTTTTATTATGTGAAATCCAATGTTTAAATGATTTTTTCATCCTCTCGGTAGGACATGAAGAAGTCCGTACCTTAAATTTAATAATGACCATAAAAGTCACTTGACTCAATTTTATAAGGATAAAAAATCATTGTTTAAAAACAGAGTGAAAAGTAAAAGCGCCATAAAATTTGAAATACTTGAAAAAATATTTATTAAAGATGATCTACAAATTGGATTGTGGTTAAGTGACATTATTGTAGAATTTGAAAAAGATGGGGAACTTAAAGTAGTTAGTATATCAAATCGCGCTGTTTCAGTGATTAAGACTTTTCTTGTCAAGGGTATAAAAAAATAAATGAAAAGATTGTTGAAGGAACAGAATAAGGAAGTAGTTGGAAAATAAACCGAATAATAGAAACAAAATGTCAAGGTAACCAAAGTTTCCAAATTATCTATGCTATTTTGACATAGTTATATTCCAACACCTAAAGGTCTAATAGGTATAAAGGCAATAGTTGACGTACAAAATATTGATAATTTATGTTTCGTATATAGTATTTTTGTTGTATTGAAATATAATAAAATCAAGAAAGATAGAGATAGACCAAGAAAATATTTACCCTATATGAATGACTTGGTATACGACCCTAATGATATGCAAATGAAACTGTGTGATATTCCAGCTTTTAGGAAGAAAAATCCCGGTTTAGCAATTAATGTAATGATTTATAATAACGACTATCTTGAAGATGAAATTGTAATGAAGTATCCTTAATTAAATATAATCCACATATAATCCAAATATAATACAAAAGTAACTGGAGTGGATCCAGTTTATTTATTATTGATAAAAGAACATGATAGATATCATTATACATAAGTATTTAATCTAAAATTGTTGATAAATTGTCATAGAAACACTGATTGTAAGGTTCGAATTCGTTGCAAATGGTGCAAAAATTGTTTGAATGGTTTTCGAAAACCAAAAGCCTTTGAAAAACATCAAGAATTATGTAAGAAAAATCAGTTGGGTACTAAACTATATAACTTACCAAAGGATTAAGATAAAAATTTATAGTTCAAAAACTGGTCAAAAATGATAACATCTCCGTTCGTTATCCATGCAGATTTTGAATATATTTTACCAAAAGATTCTGTGCATCACCAAATTCATTTGACAATTTCTGCTGGTCTCTTATTAATTAACAATTTCACTGGAATATCAAGTTACCATCATTTTATTGGTCAAAACTATGTTTATGAATTTTTGAAGGTTTCAGATACAGGAAAAAATATTGTTCTACCATATTATAAAGAAGAGAGGAAAAAGCTAATGTTACCACTTACTTTTGATGATATTTGTGGATATTGTTATTTGTTCAAGAAGAAGATAGTAGATATGGTTAGAGACCGCGATCATTTTACAAGAAAATATATTGGTCCTGCCTGTAAAATTTGTAATGTTAATAGGAGCATCAAAGAATGATTTTTCATAATTTACTGGGTTATGACTTACATCATATCCTCAAGTATGGAATAAATCAATTTACCAATTGGAATTTATCTTGTATTCCAATTAGTAGTGAAAAGTTCATATCTCTTATGGTATATGTTGGTAAGCTTAGAATACGTTTCATCGAATCTTATCAGTTTGTTAATCACTCATTAGCTAAGGCAGTAAAAACTTTGATAACTTAACTTTTGACGAGATCTGCTTTTACTGGTACCATTGTAGATGAAAAGAGTATCTTTCCGCACAACTTTGCGACCTCTTTAGAAATCCTTGAAAATACCTACAAGTTACGACCGATTTGGGAAGACATCAGTAAATCTAAATATGAGAAAGCTCGAGTAATTTGGACTGAAACAAAATATGTGAATTTACTTGACTATATGATGGTATACTTGAAACTCGACTGCTTCTTTTGGCTGACATTTTTCAACAATTTCGGGCGAAATCTATAGATCATAATAAGTTAGAGCCATTGAATTATTTTAGTATTCCAGGAATGTCTTGGAGTTCTACGTTAATAACTTTAGATAAACCAATTGAACTATTGCAGGACATGGGAATTTATAATTTTTATGAAGGTGGTATTCGTGGTGGTCTTACATTGGTTAATAAGCATTTTGAAAAAAACAGATGAAAGCACAGAGTTTCTTTATATAGATATTAATAATCTTTACGGTTGAGCTTTAAGTCAAACTTTACCTTGTGGAGAGGAGAGTTTAGTTGGATACTATATCATTTTGAGAATATCTTATCTGAATGTTTGTCTTTGAACCTTGAGTGGTTGTCTAGTGTGTATACTCTTGAAGTTGATCTTGAAATCCCTTCTGAGCTTCATGATAAATTGAATGGTTTCCCTATTGCTGACAAAAAAATGAAACCTACGGGGTCTAAAGTAGAAAAGGTGCTGTTGACTCAATACCTAAAAAAGAATTATGTTATTCATTTGAGGTTGTTGAAGTTTACTTGATTCTTGGTGTTAAGGTCACACATGCAAATAGAGCTGTAAGATTCAAATAGTCTCCTATTTTTGAAAACTGCATTGATACCAACACAGAACTAAGATCAAAAAGTACAAACACACTAGATAAAAATTATTATAAACTCCTAAATAATAGCTTGTACGGTAAAACCGTAGAAAACCTAAAAAAGAATGAATTTAAGATTATGTAATATAGAAAAAAAAATGATTAAATATGCCAACCTTTCAACGAAGTAACAAAATTGATTATGATTTAATTGCTGCTTTGTTAAATCATGAATCAGTATGTTTAGATCGACCAAATTAGTTAGAACAATCGGTACTTGAAACTAAATTAAGAATGTACGAACTCCAGTATTAGGACTTGGAAAAGTATCGTCGCCAGTTTAATTCTGACATCAATATGGTTGTTGGTGATACAGATTCCTTCTTTCTCGCAAAAAATCATTGTAAACTAGATATTTTTTTGACTGAAATGGTTAAGGATAATCTTTTGGATACTTCCAATTATCCTACTAATCATCCTCTTTATTCAAAAAAACTAGATTCTGTCATAGGTAAATTTAAACACGAAAGTAAAGGTGAAGGTTATGATAAGTGGATTTTCTTAAGACCCAAATGTTATAGTTTGTTAGGAAAATCAAAATGCCTAAAAGCTAAAGGAGTAACATTTAAAGACACAGGAATAACACATAAATCATATAAAAACTGTTACTTGAAAAACACGACTTTTTCTGTACCTCAATTTCGTATTGGTACCAAACAATCACCAATTTTATAGTTTTAAAACTTCAAGGGTTGCACTCACAAATAAAGATGATAAAAGGGTTTGAGTAGGAAAGAATGTAAGTCTGGCATATGATCATTATATGATAGAGAATAATAATGAATAAAAGGAATAATTTTCTACATATTTATCCAACAGCTCATCCAACAGCTCATCCAACACCCTATCCAACAGCTCATCCAACTGTTCATTAAGTTAATAAATGTATACCTAAAAATACTTTTGTTCTTATTCATTATTTTTGTAAATATTTTTAATGTAATATTTAAATTTTGGAAAATGAAGGGGTTACCAAAACGTGCGCTAGGTGGTACACATCTACCTACTTTTATGTGACCAGATGCAATATCCAATCACTCACAAGTTCTTGCAAATTATTAAAACATGTCCTGTAAGTGTGGCCAGTGCTAAACGTAACTTCTCAACCCTACGAAGAATTAAAACCTCAGTGAGAACACAAATGACAGAAAACAGACTAGTAGAATTGGCCCTACTTAATGTACACTGAGACATTCAAGTAAATGTTGAAAACGTGATTGATCGTTTTGTGAAGTCGAGAAATCATAAACGAGGTTTTGTGTTATAAATTGTTAAAATAATCAACAAGTCAAGGTTTTAAATACGTTATTAGTTTAACAACTAAACTTTCTAGTCTCCATCAGATAATTGTATTTCAATAATTTTAAATCACTTCAAAATATAATTTACAACATCATATTTCTGCATTAAATTTGAATATTTCTGTTGAAATTGCATGCTTTCTTTATAAAGGGCTACAAACACAAATTAAAAGCCCCAAAAATTTCTTTTCAAATCTAAGAGGGCGATCGCCCCCATCGGCCCCCCTAAAGATATTCCACTGCATAGAAGTGAATAATTTTTCTTAATTTTTTTACATTATTGTAAAATCTAATTTACCAATCATTCGTGATTCTATTTGTTCACTTTTTATCAGTTTTTTTTTATATAAATTTCATTTGTTTTCATTTTATATTTCAACGATAGATTAACATTTTTTCTGTAATCGAAAACTAAATGAAGATAATAAATGAAATTACCAATGAAATCAAAAATAAAATATAAGACTTACAAATAACTATAACTCAATCTGAAAGTCATTAGAAAGCAAAAATTAAATATTTAAACAAATGTTTTATAACGTAAAGGTTCTCATTTGATCTTTACCTGTAATTTGAACAGAATAGGAATTTGTTTATCTACATCATAAGTAACAACAGAATTATGGGTTTTTGTGTAAAAATCTAACGGAACCACATATTCAGGATTTATTTCTCCTGAAAGAATATTAACTTCAATTAGAACTTTAGCAACTAGTTCCGAACAGAACACTGATTTAGTTTTTCCACCAGGTTTTCGAATCCATTTAAAAACGCTTCCAAGTAGAACAGTAAGCGATTGCTCATAAAGTACTCCATGGTTGTCAACGATATATTTTACAAATTTAGATATCATCTCATCAGTAGTGTTGAATGTATGAGTAGAATAATACACATTTCCATGGTAATTTATCACGATATCATCTAAAGGTCTCAATTTGCAACCTTTTGGAAATTTTCCAAAAACATCAGGAACTTTGTCAAAAGTCCTAGAATTTCTACTGGATTCATAAATATAAATTGTTTTCGAATCGATACGACCTTTTAATTTTGACAAAATTTCATCTGGAAGTTTGTTTAAATCCTCACCTCGAATTGCTAACCCAACATGAGTAATGACAACATCAACGTTTCGAGATTTTAGACTTAATGCATTTCGCTGGACTCGAGACAAAATTCTAGATGTGTAACTTTCGCCTCTGAAGCCAATTAAATCGAAGGTTTGAATTTGATCGAGTAATGATTGGTATTGTTCCATAAAAGTCGAATTGCAGAAAAATAATCGAACATCCGTTATATAAGAATCGAGCCAATAGGAATTAGACACGCCCACACAAGCGCGCACACACAATCAAACGCGATTCTATTAGGTAGTATTTGTAATTGATATTTGATAATAATTTCCTTTGTAGTAAAATCAATTTAGTCAATCCTATTGCATCGGAATTCCAGTTCAATGGCAAAGAATCAAAATTATTCGAATTTCTATTGATGTATTTAAAGATTTAATTATTATCCACATGAAATTTGAAAAAATAAAACATTGATATTATTCATTAAAATATAATTGCAATTTAATTATAGGGATTATTGCTGACTGAATTCAGCAAGGCACAAACCTCAATTTTTGAATGCTTATAGAAATCAGACTGGATAAATTAAATTAAAAAAAAGTCATTAATGACAAAACATTAATAATGTTTTCTGATGTTTTTAGTTGATTTATCATTTATTTTTTTCTGAATGGAAATTGGTGTCTAGTATATATATATATTCTTTTGAAAGAATCGTACAGTTTCTTCTCTGACAATCATGTTTCACTCCATTTCATAATTAATTAAAATACTTTGCTTTTACTTTTTAATATTCCTTTATATTTTTATAATATATTTTTTGCTAATGATTTTGATTTTTTATAATGTCCTGTAGAAATGGGTAGAAATTATTGGCCCACTGCTGTGTATATTACTAGAAAACAATACAATACAACACTATTTTTTTCCATACAACAAAAGTAATTATAACATAAGTAATATGTTATATTATTCATGAAAGTCTCTTCAATTTTCTGTTTTACTACAGTTAAGAATGAGACTTTTATTTTTGCTTTTATTTGTAGTTTTTTTCCGTTTTTCTTGCTTTATAATATACCATATACATATCATTAATATTGAAATAATAGTAAATACGATATCGATCATTCTTAACTTTGATGTTAACTTTAAAAATATTGTGTAATATTTAACGTTTTATACTTTTATACTTGTATTAAACTGTAAGTATTTGTAAAGTATAACAATTTAATTAAACCTTAGACAAAATAATTGTCCAAATTGAAAAACGCTTCATAGGTATGAACATGGCTGGCTTTACGTACAGGCAGAGCAGGCGGCCGCCTGTACCGGCCGTTTTATGAGGGCGGCCGAATGCGTCCCTCGTAATTTTAATACTTGCATGTAAAAATTGTAAAACAATATTCGAATTTTAAAAAAAATATCGTGTGAAAAAATAATAAAGAAAATAATCTCAGAATATCAAAGAGCACTAGAGGAGGCTTGTTCGCGTTTATTTGGGGTGGACGGGAAAAAAGCGATTTGCTTAAACGCTCACAGTACGATATAGCTAATTGATAAACTATACTGGATAACTGTAGTATTTATGAATGTTCTGGTCACATGAATGTAAATGTACATTGATTTGTACTTGTACCGAACACAGAGAAGATTTGATTTTCTAATTAAAATTTATGTTTTTTTAAATGAGCCTTTATGGTCTGTAAAGTTTTTACATTTAATTAATTATTTTCTGCTTGAGAGTTGTTTTAAACTAAGAACAGATAACATTTTCAATACGTTATGACTGAGGTAGAGTCTAATTTTTAATCGTATTCAAGAATTTTTGTATCCGATACGATTAGACTACCTATAGCCTATGGCTATATAGGCATATATATGTATTCAGCTGAATGGCCAGTGGCGATAATAAATTCTTTATCGTGTGTACTATAGTTAGAAATTTCACTGTTCAGTTCGTCTCATTGACTCATTCTGCTCACGCTAATTTGAAAGGGAAAGTAAGTGAATTTTTCTTTATATATTGCACGTATATATACTGTTTATATACTGTACGTACAATGCCACTGTGTTTTTTTGCATAAGTGAATAAAGAAAGCTAAAGTTCTTTTTCTGTTTGTTTGATGGCCATCGAGTTAAAACAAACCCACAAAATTTAAAGTTGTTGATACTATTAATATTAATTTTTTAAAAAAATTTATTATGATTACTGTTTGAGGTAATTTTTTTATTACAAATTTGCTTTTTTGTGTTATATTTACAAATGAATAATTAGCAAATTTATGTTTTTTGTTATTTTACTTAATTCTACTCGTGTTAGGGGCGGCCAAAAAAAATCTTGCCTGTAGCAGCAAAAGTCTAGGGCCGGCCTTGGTATGAATACAACAGTAATGAACTCCAAACGTAAATCTGATTTAGTTGCTTTACTTTGACTTCGCTTAATTCCTGTTTCAAATTTCTCTTTAATACCTTTCTTCAATAAATATCTGTAATTTTCTCCTTTTAATTCTTAGTCCAACTTTCTTTAAAATTCTCTTTTTCTCTTTCGTCCAATTTCTCTCTCGGATTCCAGTTGCGATTCCTTTTTATACTCGGTCACCCAATAATACTTATTGATGTTAAATAGAATTTCCAACATCTTTTACCGCTTATTCCATTTAGACCTCTATAATCACTGACAGCTGTCCAGATAAATAATTTTTAGAGATGCATTTTCCCGGTTTCCCAAACAACATTCCTTCCCTTATCTTTAAAAGGCTTTCGAAATAACGTGCAAATTTTGGTTTTGTTTTTGTTTTCCTAAATTTGCACTCGTTAATTATAAATGACCTTCTTTTATTCAATTGTCTGTTTTTATTGATTTTCTCTTATTCCTCGTTATTCGATATTTCTCTTTCGTTCCCTTTTTATTAAGCTCCAGAACCACATCTTAATCACTAACCATTGTTTCCCCCAATCATTTTACATGTTTATTAATTATTTTACTCTATTATTTACGTATCCTCCACACATACACACACACACACACATATATATATATATATATTTTAAAATTGAGGAATATATGTAATAAATAAAAAATTGTTCAAAATCAAAGATTATATAAGCATATCAGATGCTTACGGTTAAATTTAAATTTACAATTTTTATAGGAATTCTATGAAAAGCAATAAAAAATTAATTCTGTCTGATATCTTGATATTTTCCTTTGGTCACTCATAAAAACGATTTTTAAGTGCTAATCTACGAGTTTTTCAGTCACATTGTTTGTGTATAGTTGAATTTTTTATTTATTATGCGTAATCAGTAAACAAAAAAACGCTTGTATTTTAGAGTTTTATAAAAATGAAACAATTAGGTTTTCGAGAATGTTTAGGAGACCCGAAATTTTGGACTAGATCCCTGATGTCAATTTGAAAGTTAATGAAACATCATCAAATAAGGAAAAAAGTCTTCATTAAAGTTTTTTATTTATTAAACATTGGAATATTGAAAAATGGAATCGCTCGGCAGTAACATAATATGCAAGCCACAATCGGACACGAAATTCGCTTTTATTCCCATATTATGAAACTGTTTCAAATTCATAGGTTATTGTTATTATTATTGTTGTTGTTATTATTATTATTATTATTATTATTATTATTATTATTATTATTATTATTAATATTTTCTACAAAATTTGAATATGAATCCGATTTATTTAAGGTATTCATAGTTATTATTATTATTATTATTTTTTATTTTTATTATTAATGTTGTTGGGGTTATACAAATTACAAGATATAAAATACAAAATTTCAAAATTATAAAAATCAATGTGGTAACCGGTGACAAATTTAATTTTGAGGGCGAATTAAATAGTATTAAATTTATTAAAGGTTTATTGAAGTTTCAGGAACCAAAAACAAATTAATTAATTAACTAAATTATTTGCCAACAAATCCATTATTCAAAGTCTACCCAATTGAATGCCAGCATAATTGGCTGGCCGAGATTAACCTAATTGGCAATAAATTGTTAATTGGCTCAAAAAAGTCATTCTAATTTTGGTCAAAGTAAATTATTTTGTTGAGTTGAAATTTGCCAGGAGGGACAGGCGATAATTAAAGGAAAGTACATTGCGTTTTAATATTACGATTGAGGGTGATACCCTTTGATTGTTTACCTTGTTTGATTTTGTTTTGTAAAATTGAAAATAAAGATTTTGTTGGGATTGACTACTGTAATTATATTGATTGTAAACATGAGGAGTCAGATCGAGTTTAAATTCTATCGACAGATTTCGTACAATCTAAACATTATTATTATTATTATTATTATTATTATTATTATTATTATTATTATTATTATTATTATTATTAATATTATTATTAATTAAATCGTTATATAATGTAACACTAGAGAACCGACATAAAATATACATAAATTTCAAACTTTGATTTACATACAATTTCCGAATGGCTTAATGTAAATATTATCGAGCCTATCAATATATGTAGTGTGTGTGTATGCGTGTGCAAAGCCTGTGTGTATGTGTGTACAATCCCCATGTGTATGTGTGTACAATGCATGTGTAAGTTCTGATTAATAGTTATGTACAATGCAAATTTTAACTTCATTATTATGTCGAAATTTCATTTTTATGGAACAGTACCAATCTTTACTTGATCAAATTCAAACCTTCGATTTAATCGGCTTCAAAGGTGACGGATACATAGCTGGAATTTTGTCTCGAGTCCAGATTAACGCATTAAGTGTAAGCTCAAAACAAGTGGACATCATAATTACTCATGTTGGGCTAGCAATTCGAGGCGATGATATTAACAAGCTTCCAGATGAAATTTTGTCAAAATTAAAAGGACGTATCGATTCGGAAAAAGTTTATTTATTTGAATCCAACAGAGTTCCAAAAAAATTTGACAAAGTTCCTGATGTTTTCGGAAATTATCCGAAAGGTTGCAAATTAAGACCTTTAGATGATATCGTGTTAAATTTCCATGGAAATGTGTATTATTCTACTCATACATTCAACACTACTGGAGAAATGCTACAAAGGTTTGTGGAATATATCATTGAAAGTCAAGGAGTGCCTTATGAACAATCGCTTACGGTTCTACTTGGAAGCGTTTTCAAGTGTATTCGTAAACCTCAAGAAAGAACTGAATCAGTGTTCTGTTCGGAACTAGTTGCTAAAGTTCTAATCGAAGTTAATATTCTTTCAGGAGAAATAAATCCTGAATATGTTGTTCCGTTAGATTTTTACATAAAAAAACATAATCCTGTTGTTACTTATGATGTAGATAAACAAATTCCTATACTGTTCAAATTACCGGTAAAGATCAAATAAAATTTAAAAGATATTCTTTTTTATTTAATTTCTGGAGGTTTTAACAATTAATTATATGAGTGTAACCCGATTTTACTAAATAAAACTTTTTAATTCAAATCAGTAATCTCTTTTATGTTCACCATTGTTTGATTATATTTTATTTTCTTCATAATTTTTTTCATCATTAAATTGAAATTATATAAAATTTTCAGCATAACATTTATGAACTCATCAATTTTTTGGCTAGTTTGGAAAAGAAAATTGTTCTTTCCAATTTGAAAAACCTTTTGTTTATAAAAGGTATGTGGATGATATTTTTCTTGTATTTGAAAACCAGAAACATGTAGAACCGTTTTTGCATTTTATGAACAGTTTACATAAAAACATTGTATTCACATGTGAAACGGAGAGAAAGTCATCAATTGAGTTTTTAGATTTGTTAATTCAACGCAAAGATAAACATTATGAGACAGAGATTTATAGAAAACCAACTGATACTGGTCTTTATACTTCTCCAGAAAGCTTTTGTGAATTTAAGTATAAGAGAAATATGGTGAAAGGATTGATTTATCGTCCATGGTCTTTATCTTCTACTTTTGCTAATTCGTTAAAAAGTGTTGATAAATTGGTTGAGTTGTTGATAAAGAATGGATATTCTAAATCATTTTTATTGTTGATGATAAAAGAGACTGTTGACAAATTGATTAAAAATCCTAAGGATCCATGTTTTGGAAAGTCTGAATGTAATTTGTCAAATGAGTGTGAATTGAGTGTTGATCTAAATAATAGTAAAAATGGATATAAAAAAATTGAGCCTAAATATGTGTTAGTATTGCCGTACTCTGAAGGTTTTACAAATTATAAAATGAAGTTAAGTAAAAAGATGAGAAATTTCGAATATAAGATCCTCTCTAATTCGTGTAAGGTATGCAATATGTTTATTAATAAATCAAAAACTCCAGTTGGATTGTGTTCTGATCTCGTTTATCAATTTACATGTAATGGGTGTAATGACACATACATTGGAAAGACTTCCCGTCATCTCTGTACTCGAGTTCTAGAGCATTGTCGATTGAATGGTTTGACAAATATTAGTGAACACAATAGAGGCTGTAAAAGTGAAATTGGAATGTCTGATTTTAGAATTTTGTTGAAAAGTTTTAATAATTATTGGGAACGCGTGATATATGAAGCATTGGTGATAAGGTCATTGGATCCAAAGATTAATGTGCAAAGTGCTGTGACTACGAATGTATTGAATGTTTTTAAATAGTTTAGGTATGTTAAATCATGTTTATGTATTGTTTTTTAAAAAAAATTTTAATATTATTAAAATAAATGAAATTTTAAATTAATTAAAAGTTATTTGAATATATTTTATAAATATTTATTTATTACAAAATTAAATTAATAAAAATAATTTGTTTAAATTAAATATTAATTCATAATATTTTTAGTTGGTTTTGAGTACCTGAAGAGGATAGTTATGCTATCGAAATATATCGTACGAAAAGTTTTTTATTGGCGTTATCTTTTAATATATATATATATATATATATATATAATGTTTTTTAAATAATTACTTTCAATTATGTAATATTTAGTTGTTCTATTTTATAACATTTAATAATAATAATCTTCTTTTACTATTATATATTGTGTTCATATTTTTATTATCCTAAAAATGTAGTTTAAAATCGTCTGCCAGGGCCGTTAAAATATACCAGGAGAAATCATTTGTTTCTTCAATAGGAGAATTTAGTCAAAGATGAGCTTCTCCATAAGGGGTAGACCGCCATATATCTAATTTCATCCAACAATATTTAGTCAAATCCCGAAGAAAATTCTACATTTGAAATAAAACTTGATGAATAAGACCATGAAAATAGTACACTAGGTCACTCTGACATTGTTCAACCAATGTTATCCGAAATATCTCAAATATAAATTATTTCAAAAATTTATCATTAAAAGGTTTCTCAATCAAATACTTATACAACCTTTAATTTACAAAAAAAATTATTTACACTCACATTTTAGAAAATAGATTAAGTTTGAGTAAACATAAGTGAAATTTATATTAAAATTTAAACAAAAAACCATAAAAGACTTCTAACAGCATCAGACGAGTAAGATATGATAGATATTAAAGAAAGTAAGTGACGAATTTAATTCGCACTGGATTTTTGTACAAAATCGGAACTTCTCCGTCTACATCGAGTGTTTTTTCAGGATTTCTCGGATCTATGTAAAAGTCGAAAGGAACAACTTTTTCCGGATTTATTTTTCTTGGCAAAATATTCGATCTTTGTAGAATTCTCGCAACTAATTCTGAACAAAAAAAAGAATTTTTGGTTTGTTTGACCTTGGAAAATTCACAAAAATTCGAAAGCAAAACTTTAAGCGATTTTTCAAACGGTTTATGATTGAGATCTTTAATACAATTTGCCAATTTCAGATAATGGTCTTCATTGGTTTTGAAAAGCTTTGATGACCAATATATTTTCCCGGGATATTTGTCAATTAATATATTTAAAGATCTCAACTGGACACCGAAATGAAACTGCTTGAACACGTCTTTCGCTCGATCAAAAGGCGTTCCAGATGCAGTTGATTCAAATACATAAATTTCAGATTCGTTTATTTTCCCACAAAACTCACTCAAAACATTCCCCATAAACGGTTTCATATCCTTCCCATGAATCGCTAATCCGACGTGGGAAATTTCCGGAAAGTTGTCTATTGAGAAATGTCTATCATGGAGAGCATTTCTTTGAATATGAATGATTAATTTTGATATGAATTCTGATCCTTTAAATCCAATTAAATCGAATGTTTCAATATTGAATTCATCAGCTGAATCTAGCATTATTGAATATTTTTCACAGACTAACAATTATTCTTTTAGTCAATAAATCTAAAATAAAATGTCACGAGGCATCATTTGGTGCAGACGCAAAACTAATGTAGCAACACTACTGACTATTCTATCAGCTATTCAAAAGGATTTAAAGGCTTATATTCGATGACGGTGTGAAAACTCGATAAATATCAATTATATAGTTTTATTTACAGAAATTATTATAATAATAAATGAAAAATTTAATAAAATAATTATTAATATGCTGACACAATGTGAGAATTTAAATTATAAACATTTTTCTAAGGTAATGAACTGTCAAAGGGTACGCAAGCCAAAAAAAGGTTCAGAATCGCTGCTCTACCCATTCAAAAAATGTTTGGAATTCAGCACAATCATTTCACGATTTTTATAGACTACTTGGCGTTCGAACAGTCAGCAAAATCTTAGTTTAAAGATGGTTCAAGTAGTTTAGATCTGGCAATACTTACCTCGCAAATGTAGATCGAAGAGGTCAACCATCAAATTTTGACGACCAAGCAATTTTGGCAGCCATGAATGAGAACGAAAATTTGAAAGTGAGAATATTGGCGGAGGAACTCTGTGTGAACCATTCGACCATCGTTTATCGTCTCAAAAATCTCGGGAAAGTATGGAAATTGACAGGATGCGTCTCTCATAAACTCTCCAGAATCCAGGATGCTGAGTGGTTACGAATTTTCACTGATCTGCAACGAAACGAGAAAAATTCGTTCCAGAAGAATTATTGGACTGGAGGTGAATCGTGTTTTTTTTTCAAAAATATCGAAAGGTTTGCTTGTCATCAGGTGAATTACATAAAGGAACATCGAAAAGCGTTCACTGTAAGAAGGTAATGTGGAGAGTTTAGTGGATACAAGTGAAATTATCCCTAGGATAAAATTCCAAGCGGTATTTTTTTTATTAGTAGAGTGACCATTTTGAGCGTCAAAAATGACAGATTCACCACAAAAATAGCAAGCTACAATTTAATATCAACAGTGACGTCGATTTCCGCAAAAATTTGATTTTATGAAATTGTGCCGTATGGTAGCAGTTGAAATTCTGTAAATGTTCCAACATATAAAAAGACCCTAAGCAAACTTTTAAAAGACCTTTCATAAGATTTCATTGATTCGTTAAATGAAAGTTTCATAGAGATAGCCTTTAAATCTTTGCACGTTATTCAAAATATTGTAAACGCGATGAAGAAGTTGTCTGCAAGTGGTTAAATAGCAGTTCGAACGATCAGCACATGCCAGTTTCCTGCACAAAACATTTATTTAAAATTTTTGATTTTTATTAAATTAAATTTTGCACTTAATTTTTATGCTTTCAGTTCCTGTTTTTTCAAACCTCAATACACTCCCCCCCAAATACATATGATTGGCACTTGTTTTCCTAGCCGGGTAAAATGGTCATAAAGTTTCGAGGGTAATATAAATTATTATAAGACAACAATTTGGAGAGATGTTTTGAAAAATAACCCGTTTAAAAGTTCTAAACCGGCCGCATCCAAATGAAGGAATCCCTTGATTCCACGGGTTATCCAAATGAACATAGCGCTCGCATAATTTTTCCCAGGGGCCCAGCTGTCATCCTCTTACTCCCTTCTGAGGACGCCCGTATGAATGGACTATTTGCAGCATTGAAATAAATAGAATAAGAAAAATCATGAGCGAACAAAATATTATGTAAGATTATAAAATATAAAAATTGATTAAGTAATTGTAAGTTCGAATATTTGTATCATTGAATGGTCTCAAAATTTATATATTTTTTATGAAAATTTTAAAACAAGAGAAAACTAGTAGACATTTAGGGTATTTAAATATATAATTTTTAGGAAATATAAAATAAAAATAAATAAAATAAACAAATACTCAGTTTTAAAGAGAATTAACAGTCAGTTTTATTTGATTTGGATTTTCGTATAAAACTGGAATTTCGCCGTCTACGTCGAGAGTTATCTCAGGATTGTTGGGGTCCTGATAAAAGTCCAGAGGGACAACTCTCTCTGGATTTACTGTGCTTGATAATATATCAGATTTTTGTAGACATCTCGCTACTAATTCTGAACAAAAAAAAGAATCTTCGGTTTCCTTGGCTTTGACACATTTAAACACACTGGAAATTAACGTCTTAGCCGACCTTTCATACGGTTTATAATTAAATTCTTTAATACACTCCGCCAATTTCCTATAATTATTTTCATCTGTTTCAAAGAGCTTTGATGACCAATAAATTTTACCAGGATAATTCTTTATTATTATTTTCATAGATCTCAACTGAACACCGAAGAAAGATCTTTTAAAAACGTCTCTGCCTCGATCAAAAAGCGTTCCAGATTGCGTTGATTCTAGCACATAAATTTCTCGTTCATTTATTTTCCCACGAAATTCCTTTAAAATATTCTTCATAAATGGTTTCATATCTTTCCCATGAACCGCTAATCCAATGTGTGAAATTTCAGGCAAATTTTCTTTTGAAATATGTTTATTATTCAGTGAATTCCTTTGAATAAATATAACCAAACTCGATATTAATTCGGACCCCTTGAATCCAATTAGATCAAATGTTTCAATGTTGACTTCATCTTCTGAATCAAGTAAAACCATCATTGTATATATTTACTCGACTGTCAGAGTGCGTGCATTTATTCAAAATCGCATCTGCTAAAAATGTTTAAATGACTGATATTTGTAAGCAAACAAAAAAAAAACAAAATGGTAATGTGAACCTTGAAAAAAGTGAGTCTTTAACGGACCTTAATGTGTGCTATTCGAATAAAGTTGCACATTTTTATCATAAAAAAATTTTAGATATTGATTTATTTTTGTCAAATGTGATTGGTTGAATTTGGAAAAGTAAATGAAATTAGATGTTAATTAATTAATGATTTGATTTTATTGTTATTTAGTCTCTAAGAACTCTAGGAGAGGTCAAACGAAGATCATACGGTTGAACATTTATAAGTCTTCAAATAGCTGGATGAAACTGTGGTATGATAAAATAAAATATTATACGCTATTAAACGTTACTATTCACTTTTTTTTCATTTAAACAAAAAAGTTAATTTTTTTAATTAACAGCCATTTTAATTAAACTTTATTTATTGTAATAACTGAAAGATCTACGTATACTAATTAGTTGGGTAGCGGGAAAAGGCAGTGTTGAGTTTTTTGTTCTTTTATAGTCTAAGAACAATATATATATATATATATATATATATATATATATATATATATCGATGATAAAAAAAAGTTTAAACTCGAAAGATAAATTAAAATAATAATAAATGAATAAACAAATAATAAAATAAAGAATAAATGTAATTGTTACTGTTTAATGGAATTTAGAGCAAATTGTATTTCTACTGGGTTTTCGTATAAAAGTGGAATTTCAGCGTCTAAATCAAGAGTTGTTTCAGGATTGTTAGGGTCCTGATAAAAGTCCAGAGGGACAACTCTTTCCGGATTTATTGTGCTTGATAATATATCAGATCTTTGCAGACACCTTGCTACTAATTCTGAGCAAAAAAACGAATCTTTTGTTTCATCAGCATTTAACCATTTAAAAATACTAGCAAATAAAGTTTTAATAGACCTTTCATATGGTTTATAATTAAATTCTTTTATACACTCCGCCAATTTCAAATGATGAGTTTCATTTGTCTCAAAACGCTTTGGTGACCAATAAATTTTCCCAGGATAATTCTCAATTACCATATTTAAGGACCTCAATTGAACACCAAAAGAGAATGTATTGAAAACGTCTTTACCTTGATCAAAAGGCGTTCCAGATTTCGTAGATTCGAATACATAAATTTCTTGTTCACTTATTTTCCCATGAAATTCGCTTAAAACATCCGCCATAAACGGTTTCATATCTTTCCCATGGACCGCTAGTCCGACGTGTGAAATTTTCGGAGTGTGTATTGGTGAAATGTTTCCATTTTTGAGAGATATCCTCTGAATAGAAATAACAAAATCCGAGATTAGTTCAGACCCCTTGAATCCAATTAAATCAAAAGTCTCAATATTACATTTCTCATTTGTTTCCATCGAAATCATGATTGAAATTATATTTTGAATTAATAGTTCATTTTGATTCATTGAAGTCTTTTTATAGAATTTCAAGCAATACTAATAATGGCAAGTCTTAACAAAACTAAATGTTCACTGAACCGTTCAATGATACAGAATATTGAAAGAAATAATTGAAATAAAAATATAGCAAGACATTTTATTTTGATACTTTATCATAACGTTTTTTAATTATATATTGTCCAACTAATCAACCGATTCTTCCAGGTTTCAATTCGGAATATCTTGTCCTGAGCCTCACTGTAATGCCTTGGTTCTCAAAACGTGTTCCGCGAAACAATCAAATATTCAATTCAATTAAAAATTGTTTGAAAATAAAAATCAATTCAATGTAAAATTTTCACCTACGATTCAGCTTTGTATGAATAAAAATACCTTTTTTAATTGTGTTTTCAATAAATATATTTGCATCAATCAATATCGATACATATTTTATTTATATACATAGTATTTTCTAAAAGTAGCATTTGGAAGCTGGGGGTTACCAATCACACACTGCAACACGATTCCGTTTCTTTTTTGCTATATAATAATGGAGTGTTTTTGTGAACGTTATTCTGTTTTTATTGCTCTTTTGGTTTCAAAAAGTTTAGAAATCAGCGCCCCTTGTATTAAAGTTTATGCTGTATTTTAGATGTTCCGCCTACAAATATATCAGAGTTTAGTGTTCTCAGACTTCACAAAGTTTGAGAACCAAGGCTGTAATGGACCATTTTTATTTTTTTGTGTATAGATACTCCCTTCTACTGTTTTTGGACCATGTATCCTTATTTATTATTGTAAAAATAATTATATAAAATTAAATTGTACACTATTATTTTATTATATCATACAATAATAATATCGATTTCCTATAGAAAATTTTTAAAAAATTACAAAAAAAATATTTAAAATTTGGAACATCTCTTAAAACTAACTGAAATTACTCGTATCATGTAAAGGACAATCAAATATATATCTGTGGAGATAGCATCCAGCATTGTTACATGACCTCAACTAGAAAACTCAAATTTGTAACAATTCACAATCAAACTAAGTGACAATAAGGTCACGGAATAATTATCATATTACACCTGATTTAGTTCATTAAAAACTCCTATAATAAAATGAAAAATCAATAAAGTTATAATATAGGAACATACATACTTACCCGTGTCTGCATGTAATTTGTTCAACTGAATAAAAACTTATATTATAGGAAGGAAGGAATTAGAAGAAAATTTTTTTTAACTTAAAAACATAATACATTGTAAATAATGCATGCAAACTTTCAAAATGTATAAATGTTCAGTTCAATAAAAGCTCTATATAAAACTATTTTTAGTAACATTTTAGACAAGTTTTTTTTAAATTAAAGCCGAAAATTTTTGAAAAAAATACCAATAACTCTACTTTGAGTTGTAGAGAAAATTGAGAAATAATTTCGTAAGATCTTTCATGAAATTCAATCAATTTAATATTTTGACAACTTTTCAGATATTTCAAAAATATCCATCGAAACTCTAGGTTTTTGAGTTTAAAAAATACGGAAAACATAAGTTTTCCGATAACTTAAGTTTAGAAAAAAATTTTTATAAAGTATAAAAAATCCAAATCATTAATACCATAGAAAATGAGGAAGATTTTTATAAATTTGGAAAATTAACAGAAATTTCCAAAGCCTCATAAAATCAAAAATTATCAAAAATTTGGATTTGTCAAAAGATAAAAAAGATTGCAGCCAAAACAAATTTCCAAGGAACAGAGGAATAGTTTATTCGAATATAGAAACTTTTTAATAATAAATTTTAGTTTTCAATTAATCGGGCTTACATTTATTCGAAAATAATTTCATTAATTTACATAAATTGGCATAAATTCCTAAAAAAAAAACTAAAAAAATTAATTAAGACTAAATTTATAATAAATGATGATTAAAAGTATTATTTAAGAGCTTGAAAAGTGATCTTATAAATATACGAGATCACAATCCAAGCCCTAAAATATACTTTATTAAAAAATTTACCTGTCAGCCATTTTAAAAATGGCTAATTCATAAACTTAACCATAATTGTAATTGGTTGTTCATTAAAATTTCTATTATAGAAGTTTTTAATGAACTGAATCAGGTGTAATTATTTTCTCGTCAAAATCAAACAACAATTTTAATCAACCTCACCCATAATTTTGCCTTAGTTGGTAATAAGAAGAGACGATCAGTTTTAACGGATAAACTTAAGTATACTCAATTTATTTTTTGTTAGTAATATATAATTTTGTGATTCGATAATTCTTGTAGAATTTTCTATTTTGATTTGTAGACATTAATATTTTACATTTTTAAATTTATAATACAACACTCACCTCAGCTTTCCCGAGACAGATTTTTATATGAGACGCAGCTGTTAAGCAGACTAATATTAACATTCAAACAACATACTATACCAATTACATCCGGATTTCGGCGTTTTCGAGAGTCAGCTTTGATTCTTTAATTGTGAGGATAGTTTGTACCATTAATATATGTTATTCGTGTATAAAAATGTTTAGTAATTTCTATAGAATTTGAACATTTTGTTTATACAATTTATAGTATCTAGTTTTTTCTACCCTACCTGATGATGACTGAAAAACTGTTAAAATATATCATAAACGGAAATTTGAGTGGAGTTTTAATCATTGCCATGTTTAATTACCGGAGTTTACCGAAAATAAGACCCCATGAAAATAAAAAAACCAAATAGTTATTGAATAAACCTAATATGATTAGTAATTTACTAAAAACAGGAATAAAAATGATGATTTGAAGTTGACTGACAAATAGAAAATTGAGAGAAGAATTGAGTGGAAAATTGAGTTTGAAAATTTGTATTATAGAAGTGAGTCTAAAAGCGAGTTAAATTAACGTGATCTGCCGAAACTTGATTTAATCCTATCACAAAGGTGCGGATAAAGAGATATTGTATTGACGATCGTGTTTATTGTGGTAAATTCGAATAAAAGTTTCTTGTGTTGGGTTCTATTTTTTTCTTTGCAAAATTTGAACACGAGAAGTCAGTGAACAAACCGAATTAAAACCAAATAAACCCAACAGCAAGAAGAGATTTTCAACTGCGATCTAAAAATAATAAATTTTGCAGTAGCATATCATCATTTAGAGAAGTTGGAAATATTTTTTCTGAATATCATCCATATTTTTTAAATTTTGATTAAAACTTTTAGGTTTTCATTTCTTATATCATGAACGTTGTATAATAAAAAAGTTGTAGGTCTTCAAGTTAGACAACTTTTATTGTATGATTTTTATCTATATTTTCTATAATTACCAAAATATATTTTATAATATAGGTTACACACCAATTTGCTTGTTTGTTGAATTTCTTGTTACGCTGGGTAACAATTCTATTATTGGTTTCTCTCACCCCAAAATTCCTATAATAAAAAACGCTGCCAAACCAGTATCAAAAATATTGTTGCATTCGACAGTACCGACAAAAATTTTATTTACTTATTAGACAATCAAATGAAACTCATTTGATTGTCTTATAATTAGATAAAATTTTAATGATCATACAACTATTTGCCGAATTGGTAACTTCACAATTTTTTTAGCTATTAAACTATACAAAATAAATTAGATGTTAAATATCAATTCAGTGAAACACAGATTAGCTTTACATAGCAAATAGAATATGGAAATTTGGAAAATTCCGAAATATAATACTGAACTTCTATCAATGGCCAGCTCAAAATCCCGACTTGAACTGTTTTGCGAATGTTTGCGGTAAGAGGTCAAGAAACATGAGTCAAGAGTCCGAATCTCCGGGTTATACACGTGGACTATTGCTGCATTAAAATAAATAAATTATGAACAGATAAAATCATACATAAGATTATATATATATATATATATATATATAAAGGAATAATTAATTTTGTAAGTTGATGTTTGCAAATGTTTACAGAAAAAATATAAAAAAGCAAATGAATAAATAAGTAAGCCACTTCCGCAGAGTTTATTAAAGGAAATATTTTTACCAAAAAGTGAGTAACAAAAAGAAATCGAAACAAACGAATCATTGAGTAACTAAGAAACAGAGAAAGACTTGTTAAATTTCGTATTAAAATGAACACTGAAGAACTGGATTACCTATTTATTTACGTGAATTATATTTTTATAAATAACTACAAAATATTTTTAATTTCAAATAAATATTACGGAAATGTAAATTTTTAAAATTAAATAGTCATTAAAATTAAAAAAAATTGCTTTTTAAATTACATTTTAGTACAATTTTATCTGAATTGGATTTTCGTACAAAATCGGAATTTCGTGGTGTATATCGAGTGTTCTGTTGGGTTGGTTTGGGTCTTTATAGAAGTCCAAAGGCACCACCTTTTCAGGATTTACCGTGTCTAATAATAGATTAGATTTTTGCAAACATCTTGCGACTAATTCTGAGCAAAATAATGAGCCTTTTGTTTCTTTGGCTTTAAACCGTTTAGACACACTAGCAAATAAAGTTTTAAAAGACTTTTCATACGGTTTATAATAATATTCTTTAATACACTCCGCCAATTTCAAATGATGATCTCCATTTGTCTCAAAACGCTTTGGGGACCAATAAATTTTTCCAGGATAATTCTCAATTACCATAGTTAAGGATCTCAGTTGGACACCGAAAAAGAAAGTGCTGAAAACATCTCTACCTTGATCAAAAGACGTTCCAGATTTCGTCGATTCAAATACATAAATTTCTTGTTCATTTATTTTCCCATGAAATTCGCTTAAAACATCCTCCATAAACGGCTTCATATCTTTCCCATGGACAGCTAGTCCGACGTGTGAAATTTTTGGTAAGTTTTTTGTTGAAAATCTTTCATTGTGTAGACTTCTTCTTTGAATACAAATAATTGAATTTGATATAAACTCAGATCCCTTGAATCCAATTAAATCAAAACTTTCAATGTTGCATTTCTTCTTTGAGTCAAGCCAAATCATGATTGAATTTATGTTCTGAAATGTTGTTTAGTTTGTTAGATTTACTTGTGCATTGTCAAGAACTGTTGTAGAAAATGTTGAACAACTAAATGATCATTGAACCGATCAATCCGGTTGAACACTCACATCAGTCATAAAACCTTTACCAAGCAGTCATGGTCTATTTAAGTATATTTCATTGCAAAAATTGACAATAAATTTTAGTTTTATTTTTTATTTATAAAAGTGAGTATAATTTTTACTAAGTTTAAAATATATTTTCGAAAAAAAATTTTTGTTTATTCAGTTTATTTTATATATTACATAATATAATAAATCTTAAATAAAACTAAAAATAAATTGCAATCATAATCAAAGCAAATTGTTTTTATTGGCATATTGAAAATATCAGATCAGCTCAATTTTTTATTACAATCCTCACCTTTTTGCATTGAATAAACACATCTATAAAAATTAATTAATTAATTATTCAAAATCCTCTGGTTGGCTCTCTGTATGATGTTCAATAATGGGTAATTAGATTTTTATAGACTCCGGGATCCACTGTTGGGAGATTCATTTGGGTAGCTAATTACTTATTCTTATGAATCGGTATCGCTTACGAAATTGAAACAGTATTTTCCCGTTTCACTGAAAGTATTCTCGGTTTCTTTATAATCACCAGTAGAAAGACGCAAGCCCTTTAGCACTGTACGAGTTATCAAGCCTCCTAACCCCCTCTTTAAGCCTTAAATATTTCATTTGAATCACGCCTTTGAGTGTCATCATCATTACCTAATTTAATTGTTATCTTTTCACCATTTTAATCGTCATATTCATCCTCATCCTTACAGTTTTCGTCACAGGAATCTTCATTATTATTTCCATCATCATAAGCATCTAAACTATCCTTACCGTTATCTTTTTTGAATAATTTTCCATTCTCAGAATCGCAACCATAGCATTCGTTCGTTTGTAAATTAACATCGTGCAATTCATTGAGAAGGTTTCCTGTTACGTGCTCCAAACTTTATTTTTTCCAACCTAATAATTGTATATTCAAATTGCTCTCGCCATTTTCTCTATTAATAAAAACTCGCGAGTGAATACCTTCAATTTCAGATAAACGATTTTGTATATTGTTGTTGTTTATTTCACTGGATATTCTTTGATTTACAATGACTCTCTCGTTGTCATTCAAAACCTCTTCTTCTGATTTAAAAGAAAAATCAGCTTTGTTTCTCATTACCATTGGTTTATTTGGTTATCGTATTTGAGTCAAATAACATATTTTCAGTAAAGATTTTAATATCTTCATAACTGATATCCATTGCGTCTTCCGACTGACTAATTGACTTTCGTCTCATCGTTTTTGTGGTTTATCACTAAACCGAGATAATTATTTTTTATTTTTTTCTCCATTTTCACCATTTATGTCGTCGCTGATGAGACCCACTAATAAGGCCTAACCCCACATTCAAAATCTTTTTCCTTTCGAATAATATATAGCCATTATCCAAAACCCTAAAAACTGTTCTCATAATTCTCAACCTGGAAAAGATGTTATTAGTAAACTTAAAGAATAAAATATAAAAAAGATACATTCATCACAGAGTTCGCTATCAAAAGACCAACCCTGAGAGAAGGCGCCAAAATAATCTCTTTTGGTTTGGTGAGGCTGTCAAATATAACTTGGAGAATTCAATAATGTAATAGTTTGTCAGACCTACAAAGCTTCATAGTTCTTTTTAAAATTAGGGCTTTCCATATTCTTTCATTGCTTCTATTTTATTATATTCTTTTCGAATGCATCTTTATTTATATTATGCTCTAGGAAATGTGTTTCTTTTCTCAGGAAATGGCATTTATCTTTACTTAATTTTAATCCTTCTTCTTTTATTATTTCAAATACGTTGATTATTCGTTGTATATGTTCTTCTTTAGTTCGAGAAAAAATTAATATATCGTTTAAATACACTAAAGCTTCATTACAATTAAGAGATCTCAATACTTTATTCGTCAGCTCCTGAAAAGTTGTGGGAGCAGAAGAAATTTCAAAAAGCATTCTCTTGGAGCAATATTGTTCATTCTTTGTCGCTAACGGTATCTTCAATTCAAACTCTTCTTCTAATTCTTTTTGATAATATGCATTACCTAAGTTTAATGGCGTTAAATATTTGGAACCATTCAAAATATCCATCACTTCATTCTTAATTAATATTGGAAACATTGGTCTCTGAGCTACTAGATAAAGAGCTCTAAAATCCAAATAAATTCTAATGTCGTCTTTTCTTTTATTTCTTAACACAAAATATTGTGCGAATTCCATGGAGATTTACGCTTATTTTTTTCTCATTTCTATGATATTTCCATCAATTTTACTTATTAAATGAACTGGATGTTGTCTTATATTATTCGATATAGGTGGTCCTGTCTTTACAATTTCTTGTTTTATCAAAGACGTCTTACCGATCTCATTTGTGTTTCATAAATATGCACTCGTAATCTAATTAAGTTTTTAATCTTTTCATTTTTTATTTCTTTACTTTCTACCACATTTGTTATATATAGTTTCGTAATTGCGTAACATTTTTAGATAAATTTTAAATAATTTTTAATAAATTTAGACCACCTTTTCAATCTTTATACTTAAATTATTTTACAGGTAATTTTTACGTAATTTTTATTTATGATTATTATGTTATATTTATAAAAATTATCTGTTTCATTTTTAATAAATTTTCGCGTTAGCTTTTTATTGCACTCATGCTTTCACCAGAATAAGAATAATAGCAAAAAATTGCCGAATGAAAATCTAAACAACCAAATCTAGTTCATCCACATCTATGATGGCTAGGAGATCAACTTGTGATGACTAAAGTAGTCGTTACAGCCCAGCACCTTGTCGGCTAATTCTTCACCAAGTCTTTTTCGTTTGATGAGTAGCTTTGGAAATGGTCTAAATTAAATATAGCAACTGATGTATAAGTAATAATGAATAATGGAAAGATAACGCTCACAAAGATTTAACTAACTTGGTGAGTCATGAAATATACCGTATTTCCCCGAAAATATAACCTACCTCGAATATAAGACCTACCCTGATTTTTCCGGATGGTTTTAATATAAGACCTAATGAATAATGATTTTTTAAATATGCTGATTTATCTCAAATTTAGCAAATTCAAATTTAGTAAATAAAAAAATTCAGCAACATGAGCTTTCTTTGCAAAGAACGACAACACTGTTCAAATTAGAAGACGTCGGCGTGATTAAACGTACACTTGCATTCAAGGACTTTGTTGATACTATCGACTTTTCTCAGAGTAACCTCTACAATATAATTGCTATGAATGAAACTTCAGCATACATGGGCCAAGAAACCAAAACTACTGTTGAAAACAGAGGTGCCTTTTCGATATACGTTTCTTCAACCGGATACGAAAGTTCAAGAGTTACCTGTGTGTTGGCTATTCGCCTTGATGGAACGAAAGTCCACCACTTATAATTGCAAAAGGCAAGAGAGACAAAATACAAAATGTTTCAGGAATTTATGTTTTTGAAACGGAAAAAGCATGGTGCACTAAAGCCGTTATTAGACAATAAGTTGATTTAATTCTGTCATATATTCTTCGAGGTTCTCAAAGAGGTCTTTTGGTGTGTGATTCGGCCAGCACTTATTGGCCCAAAAACATGGAACAATTTCTGGATAAGAGAAGAATTGATCAAATAATGATTTCCGCTAGAATGACTTCATATCTACAATCTTTAAATCTTGTCATAAAAAAAATTCAAGGATTATTTGCGGATTGAAGTTAATGACTAAATCGAACATAGAATAAAGAGAAACCAACGTAGAAACATTATTAAACCAAAACTGACCGAAATCGTGAAATCGGTAAATAATTTATGGAATGAAGTTATCGCCAATTGTGTTGCCAATGCACTTCATGCAGGATATTTGGACAAGAAGTGTTCATTCGAAAAATGTTATATCGCCAAACATGAGAGATTCGGTCCACGTATTTTAGAAGAGATCTATTTTCAAGAAATACAGTCTGGCGTTCGTGGTTTGATGTGTTATGATGACGTCCCAGAAGAGGATGAAATGATGGTATTAGAAAAAATGTTTCATGTTTCTATTTTTTAATGTTTTGTTTTGTTTAGTTATGTTTCTGTTGCTTATCAAATAAACAATTTTGATTGCATAAATCTTGAGGTTTAATAAAGTAACGTGTTTTGTAATTTTGGTTTTCCTAAAGAAAATAAAACCTGCATCAAAAATAAGACTTAGTTCGTTTTTTGGCAATGAAGGGTCTTACATTGGCGGTAGAAATTTGCAGAAGTGTGATTCGAAAACATTTTTAAAGATTTTCAACAAATTGCATGTAAATGGTGGACATGATTTGAGTGAAGTAGTGATGACATTATATTCTATAAAAGATGAACCTTACGTTTCAACTCACCACCGGTAATATTATATTGTTCGAATATTGTTGAAATATTGTTCGCTTTAGTTTTCTCACTTTTGGAAATGATAGCCTAAGGAGGCACAAGTGATCGGAGAAAATACCATTAATTAACAAAAAATTCTGTAATTTTATGTATTATTTGAGACGTTTTAAATGAATTGAAATCGCTCACTTCTAGAACTCATTACAGATGAACCACGTGAACAGATTTGGTACACATTGGAAAAATAGTAATTAACCAAAGAACGCTTAATCTATTGAAGATCCTGTATCAAGTTATGCATGTAAAAAGAGATTCTCAAGTAAAATAAAAATTATTAAAGGAGTTAGACAGAGGTGTCTTATCTCCATGGCCCTGTTTTGCCTGAAAGTTGCAAATTTAATAAATATTAAATTAAGAAATCATTCATTTTATGTACAATGATATAGTCTCAGTATACTTGCATATGCAAATGATTTTGTATTGCTGTTAGATACAAGAGAAGGAATAATAAAACCTCTATATGAAGTTCTGGGATTAGAGGATATTATCAGTTTCACAGAAATATAAACTATATAATAAAAGTTGGCAAATATTAATGAAGATGGATTATACAGTTATCTTGGAATTGATATTGAAATAAAAGGAGCTATGATATTGATAATAAGTTGAATGAAGCTATTTCAGATACAAAAGAAATAATGTATTCAAATTTACATCATTTACATAAGACATACACATATAGATATTTATTCATTCGAGATTAGTATTCTGCTTCCGAAAATGTATCATCAATCCCATTGTGTTAGAAACTTAGATAATTAGAACAGTTCAAGAAAGGGAGAAACAACTTGGATATGAAGAAAAAATAAAACGTCTGATTACTAGTATGATGCAAGGTAGATTCTAGAATATAAATAATGATTTTATTTACGCAACCTGTAAGTATGGATGATTAGGAATTACTCAAGCAATCGACGAATATCTCATTGAAAGATGTCTATTTCCTAACAATGCTCACTTCAAAGGACATGGTTTTCAGAAAAAGGGTCATTGAAGAACTTATCCGTTTGAGAGGGCAAGGAACAAATCTAACTACGGTTATCAAATGGATAAATGGAGTTACCAGCACTAAAGGAAATAAGGAGTCTATATTCAAAAAATTCAGAAAATCACTTAAACGCATAAAAAATTTAAAATCAAAGCGGAATCGAAAATAATGGATGAGAAGTTTATGTTGGAAAGAGTAGATGCTGAAATAAGATAATTGTGATGTTATTATTACCATGTTTATGTGAGATTTTTTTATAATTTTGATAAACTTTTTTTATACGATTAATTTTCGTTGGAATCAATAATGTGAATCTGCTTTATTTTTAATATTATTGTTGAGAGTCGCAATTTTATAAAAATCATTATGAATTGTAATAAAAAAATGTAAAAAATAATAGATTCTTTATTATAAATTATTATTGTCAAGAAATAATAAATATTTTATTAAATTTTATAATAAGAATTTTGAAATAATATTAAAAGCTAGATAATATGTTATACTCCAAAATTTATACTTCAAAATAATGAAAATTTAAATCGGAAATTTTTAATGAAAATTTTTGTTAATTTAATTATAAAGCTTTGTTATAATGAAGTAATTTAATAAACGGAAAGTAGTCACTCAATTTAAATAATAGACTAAATTTACCTTTTTGGGTTGATTATTTATTAATTAGAAAAAATATCTTTAAGAAATAAATTTAATTTTTTCTGATTTGAAAATGACAATATCAAAAGTGAAAGTTTCAAACGATGAAAGTAGTTAAATTAATTTAATGAAATAATTTTTAATATTTTATAGCTGAGAAAACTGACATTCCAACACGTGAAAATGCCATCTACCGGGCATACGATTTGGAGAATCCCGGATTTGAAAGTAGGATTTTTAAAGTATCAATTAAAGTATTATTTAATCGACTAGGATCTGACAGTGTTCATTCCAAAATATCCAAGCATTCAATCGAGAAAATTAAAAAGAGTAAAAATAAAAAGAAAGCAGAAATAAAATCAGTCGGTGTTGGCAAATTGGTAGCTTAGGAATATTTTAATTAAATCTACTTTGAAATTTCTTTTTAACTGTCAGTTTTCCTATGCAACTTGCAGCGATATTGTGATGATGATATGTGCTATTATCATGTCAATTGGAATGGGAGTGACTTGGCCGTTGATTATTTTAGTATTCGGAAACACGACAAGTCAAATGGCAACTTATCAGTATTACATGAATAGCTTGACTCAATTTTTGACATCACAAAATGAGCCAATCACATCTTCTACCTCAATACCAGATATGGAAGAAATAGTGAGGTTGGCTAGTGTTTTTAAAAATTTCAATAAAACCCTCATTTTAAAAATAAACACAAGAATATCACTGTATATTATAGGCCAACTGGCAAAATTTATTTTGGGGCTTTTTGGCAATTGAACATTTTGAACGAATGAAATACGCTACGAAATGAGTTTAGCATCTTTAAATGAATATAAGGAATATGTTTGTATAGGAAATAAAACACAATTTATGACTAGTTTTTTAAACTGAGAAAATATTGGATTTTATTTTTTAAAAAATATATATACTTTATAGTTTCTTTATAGACAAATTTCATTAACACCGGGATTTGGCAATCAAGTTATTAGAAACCCTTATTTCATGAGCTGAGGCTTATAACTATGTTTCAATTTCCTTAATTTCATTGACATCTCGATATACTTACAGTTTAAGAATATGTATATGTTTTAATTTTTAGAATCTTTGATGAAACAGTAAATCATTTTATAAACAAAATAAATATATACACTAAAACCTCGATTTGCGTCATTAATTGGGCCCCAAGAAAGACGACTCAAATCGAAATTAATTTTTCGATATAAAAATGTATTTTGTTAATTAGTAGTAAAACAAAAGATCCCTTGGATTAAAAACTATTTTTATTTCAATCATTATGTGTATATCTAATATACAAACCAACATTAAATATAATACATAAATTCATTAAAATACTAAATAAAATATAAAACATAAATTCATTAAATAACAAATAAAATAACATAAAAACTCATTCAATAAACAAAATAAAAAATTCATTAAATAAACAAAATATAAAATTCATTGCACAGAAACAATTTGTAACTTTTTTTTGTAAATTCTAATTCGATGAACTTGACGATTCTAAATTGATTACCATTTCTGTAGACTGGTTCTGGTTTGGTTCTCTTAATATTACAGTTAAAAACTTGTCTAAAGTTTGCTGAACTTGTGTAACTTTTTTTCCATATAAATTTCTTTATAGCAATTGATAGCGTTATAGTTTGTGTAACCGTTAAGCATCGATTATCTACGAAAATGTCCATTGGCTGTGAAATGAGTTGCATTGGTTTCGAAATACAACTGTTAACTGTTTTTCTTCTGGAACTATATCAGGTGTATCAATATCGTCCAACCAAAGAACGTTCAACATTTATAGAAATTAAATCTTCATTATTAAGTTCTTCATCATGTGATATCAATATCTTATTATCTACGAACAGCAACGCAAATCGAAATTTTAACTACACAACTCTGAAATAACAAAATTTCAAAAACAACGCAACTTCGAAAACGACGAAAATCTAGGTTTTAGTGTATTCTAATAATCAGTCTGCCTTCTTAATCTGTGTGAAATGCTTTATATGAAAATAATGATGTGATACTTATAATTTAATGATTTATTTGAAATTTTCTTTTAAGTCTCATAAAAAATTGCCAGACCATAAAATGATTTACAGTTTCATCAAAGATTCTAAAAATTAAAAATAAATAAATAAAAAGATAAATGGTGGGCTAAAGAAACGCAAACACTGTAAACGCTCTTATTTATTCAAATAGATTTATAATGCTCACAATATTGTTTAGAAAAAATATATTGTGTAACTTTGATAATTTATTATAGAATCAATTAACATTTTAAATTTGTTTTATATTTATTTTCTTATTTCCAGAAACAAAAAATATAATTTCACATTGAGTTCATCAAATATTTTTACACTAATGAGTGGAATGTCCCAACAGTTTGCAGGCAAGTATAATAATAATAATAATAATAATAATAATAATAATAATAATAATAATAATAATAATAATAATAATAATAATAATAATAATAATAATAATAATAATAATAATAATAATAATAATAATAATAATAATAATAATAATAATAATAATAATAATAATGATAATAATAATAATAATAATAATAATAATAATAATAATAATAATAATAATAATAATAATAATAATAATAATAATAATAATAATAATAATAATAATAATAATAAATAATAATAATAATAATAATAATAATAATAATAATAATAATAATAATAATTATAATAATTATAGTAATAATAATAATGATAATAATTGTTAAATATAGACATAGATGTGCAATAGTTTATTTTGGCAATAAATCTACAAAAAAACTTATCTATCTGTTCGATTCGTTACATCTAAATTTTGAGTTTATTGGTTTACCAATTATTGATACAAAACACCTGCAGACAAACAAGCATATCAAAATTCAAACTCAACCATCAAATATCCTAAATAACTTCTGATCCTGATCTCACATACAATAGTTTAATTTAATTAATTTTCATTAATCGTCCCTTGTCATTAATTTCTTTCTAAAAATCTTGAGCTATTCCAAGTTTAGAAATATTTTTTTCGTTTAAATTTCTCATCCTATAGCTTTTTTCATGAACCTGTACTAAAATTTCATATAGTCCTTGACAACCTTTATCGATTTTTCTTATATTTCTCTCTTTAAAATACAGAATCTTCAATCTTTAAATTTCTAGAAGTTATTGGTATTTTATTTGATTCTTTATTTAGTTTATTTATTATTTATTTTATTTTCTTCTTTTGTCAATATTCATACTTCTGAATCCAAATTTTTCGTCGCAGCCCATTATCATCGTGTTATTAGTGTAGAAATTGTTTACTTTGATAAATTTACAATGTTTACCTTTCATTAACTTTATAGATCCACTACAAACATGAATTAATTTAGTTTTGGTATTGTGTTAATGCTTCATTATTTTTAGAAATGTTTAAAGAATAATTATTTTAACTATTTTATTGAATTCAGGAATCGCTCTTGCAATGTTTATCATGTCCTACGTCTCAGTCACATTCTTTGTTATCACTTCTCAACATCAAATATCTGCAATACGGAACGCTTTTTTCAGGGCAGTAATGAGACAGAATATCGGGTGGTTTGATGCCCAAAACAGTGGAGCTTTAACAAATAAACTTGTAGAGTAAGTATAAGTTTTTCTGAATAAATTATTAACTCAAGAAGTTCTAAATATGAAAGGATTATATACGTGGTTGATATAAAAAGTCCTCAGACTTATACAGAAATGAAATTAATAAATCCATGAAATTATTAGACATAAAACTATGAATATTTATAGATAAATATTTTTGAATTTGTTTTAATTAGTGAATCTCTATTTTTACTTCGTTGAGTTTCATGTTCACGTTTAGCTGTGATCAAAACAGCATTCTTTAATTGTTTCCGTCAAATAGTTGAACGAGAGAAAAAATCTTCGTTCTTGAATTTCCCCATTCGTTAATTTTCTTATATAATCATTTCCAAACAACCTCTGTTTTTATCTTTTTAAAAATAATAATTTTTATTTGTGTCAATTTTTCAGTCATAATTGTATGTCAAGTTCTAGGATTCTCTTGAAGCTACGGTTTTTATAATAATTCACCTTATTCTTTGTTAGATTCCGAAAATTAATAAAAGTAAGTTGGCTTTAAGATCACCATGATCACTTTCGTAGATGTTATTTCCTCTCCTTGAGTTTGATCTTCTAGCAATTGTGAATTAGGCGTTTCTTCAATTTGTTGTGCATTTTTGGTTTTTAAAAATTTTGCTTGTTTTAATTGAAGTCATGTTTTCCTTTGCCTCGATAATACATATATTTATAGTTATATCAAACAATAAATTTTTCATAATAAAGTGTGTAAAAATATTCAAATTAAAACAAAAAATGAAACCGTTTTGATTTTGCGAAATCAGTAAATAGCGCATGGGATTGTGCACTCGTCCCTTCGCGTGTCGCCTTTGATATACCCCTTTGACCAGCACGATATATCATTGAGCCGAAAATTGAACAGGGGTTCACTAAAGTCTATAAATAACAATTTAAATGAAAGCAACTATCATAAAAATAGCAATAGTTGAAATAATATATTAATATAATGTAATATAAATAATAGTGAATTAGCTTTTTTCCTGTCAAAATTATTTTAACTTCGTCCGAAAAATGTTAATTATTTAATTATATAAAACAATTAATATTTTCAACAAAATTTGATAATGAATCAGATTTTGTAGAAAATATTATGTCACTTATGAAGAAATCAGAGGTGAAAAACAAAAAAGACCTTATAATATAAAACAATTATTTATTACAAAAAAAAGTGAAACATAGATTTATTAACTAATCATTATAAATCAATTTAAATTTTCATTTTTAAGTTACATCGATAAAATTAAATTTGCACTCAATGTATTAATAGAGCAATAAAACAAAACCCTTTAATTTTTATATAAAATGATTAATTAATCAAAAAAATTAAAAATTAGCTTTCGTTATTTAAATGTTTTTGCTTAAAATTTATTTGACGTCATTTGAAATCTATTTAAAATGTCAGCATAAAACGAATTACACAATGCTTTCATCCAAATGTCAATGACTTGCTACTATCTGCTAGATAATACAACTATACCTTCACTAGCAGTGCGTAACTTTTATTTTAATTGACAGGCAGTTGCATGGAAGACTGCCTTTTTATTTTTTATTTTAAGTATTTTAAATAAATCAATTTTTTATTTTATAATCGAAAGTTTTTTCATCAATTAAATACATATTTTGTAGCAAGGGCTAATCTTAATATTTACATGCCTGAAATTTTATTTTATGCTGCTACTTAAGAAATCATAATAATAATAATAATAATAATAATAATAATAATAATAATAATTCATAATAATAATCTTATTCTATAATCACCATCGTATGTGCGCCTATATATCAGTCACACTGAGACCTAGATTTCTGATACCATTTCCAGTAGTACAATGCATAGAAAAAAATCAAAATAATTGTTTTTAAAATTTTAATTTGATGCGTCGTGCCCGTTTACGCGGACACTCAGTAATTGCTGTATATCTGTTTTGCTTTGTTAAACATAAATAGCGTTATTAGTGTTGGTTATCATTGACAAAATGCGTAAATATTGTTCTATTCCTATTTGCATCATTTGGTGGATATAGTAGAAACAATACCTATTCAAAGTTTTATGTATTTTCACAAAAAATGATAAATTTTTGCGACATTTCAAAATGATTTTCTTTGGATGCCGGTAGAAAAAGTCCCAAACTTCTTTCACTCACAATGTACTTTGCATAAAATTCGAAATTATGCGGTAAAATTTAATGAAGCTGGATGCTTATTTTTGAAAATGCTCGAAAATTTATAATTTAAATGAATTAAAATTAAGATTGATTGATCATTGGTTTCTTAAATCGTTTTTTCAATACAATCCGAATTTGCTATTGTCGGTTGAAAGAATTATAATTTAGTACCTGTGAAATTTAGAGTGACATTGGTGAATTTTTGATTTAAGCCTACAGCATATTATTGATAGAAGTCGAAAATATCCTATTATATTTTTCAAAAGTAGGAAATGTCGTATAATGTGTTGCAAGAAACCTATTTAAAATTATGCCATAAAAAATTTCCATATTTAATCGTTAACAATCAAATCGATAATGCACCTAAAGTTTATACATTACTACATGTTGTTGGGGTTTTTGTCGGTGATTTCGAATAAGAATTATTGTCAATCTGACTCCAAGCGTGCCTTTAAACAACAGTAACGAACTCCAAACGATATAAACTTTATTGATTAATACACTATTTCTCCACTTTAAAATGACAACGATTTATCAATCAATCACAATTTGGTGCTTATTACGACCCTTCGGGAAGAATAGCACTTTTCGGATCAATTGGCTTTACACTTAACAACTGCGGTGGATTTCTGAGATCGGTAACTCTGATTTAGTTGCTTTGCTTTGATTTGACGTTGCTTAATTTCTTTTTCAAATTTCTCTTTAATTTCTTTCTTGTCTTCCTTTGTCTTCTGCAATTTTTGTCTTATTTTTTGTGTCCCTGATTTCAATTGCGCTTCCTTTTTATACTCCATCATCCAATAACACTTACTGCTGTCGAATAGAATTTCTGATATCTTTTAACGCTAATTCCTTTTGGGCCTCCATAATCACTGACATCTGTCCAGATAATTATTTTTTGGAGATGCCTTTTCCCGGATTTTCAAACAATATTTCTTCCCTTATCTTGAAAGGGCTTTCGAGATAATTTGCGAATTTTGTTTTTGTTTTCCAAAATTTGCACTTGTTAATTATAAATGACCTTCTTTGATTTAATTGTCTGTTTTTATTGATTTTCTCTTATTCCTTTCTCATTGTTCAACATTTATTTTTCATTCTCTTTTTATTAAGATCCAGAACCACATCTTAATCACTTATGATTGTTTCCCCCAATCATTTTACATGTTTATTAATTATTTTACTCTATTATTTAGGTATCCTCAACAATGTGAACGTCATTTGCACTGTTTGTACAATTTTGAACTTAAAAATCAATAATTGAATTGGTATATCATAATATGACATCAAAAGTTACAAACATTTCATATACAAAGCCTAGCATACTTGCCTTAAAAAATCATTATTACTATTAAGTATTATAAAGACTTTAAATAAATCTGATTCATAGTCAAATTTTATAGAAAATATTATGTTACTATTAAGTAGTCTAGACAACTATATTAAAAAGTATCAAGATTGTTGAACTCAAGAAATATCTTTTATTCTGTATTTGACCAACTTATGACACTAAAATGGTCATTAAAATAACTCGAATTACCATATGGAATAAATTATAAAAAAGAAATTTTCAAAAATATCAAGCATCGGTCTAAATTCTTGTAGAATACGGTTTACTACAAGAGTTAAGGCTTTGACATTTTTGAAAATTTATTTTTGCTGTATACTCCCTCGGAGGTATGCTTCATATATGGCTGATACATGTAGGATTTTTAAACATGGCCCTGACCTTTTCGCATGACCACTAAAATGCTCAATTTCTGGACCAGATATGAAATAAAATTGGTCAGTGAAAGTTTTTATCTCAATGAATATTATAAGATTGAAAAAGAAAAACTTTAACTATGTTAGTGTTCAGCCACTTTTATATAAAAGAAAACTTACGTATTTACTCACTGATGAAAGAACAGCAGCAACTTCAAATAAAGTGAATTCAAGTATTGCGAAAATGTTAATTAATTATATCCGCTGCTTTGCAGTGAAAGCATTTAAGGGTTAATATTATGAAAATACGTCGGAAAACAGGTGCTTTGCTGCTAGAAATATGTATTATGTATAATTTCTTAATGTTTTCTATAGGAATTTAATTGTTTTAATTTCAGTGACATAAATACTGTACATGCTGGCATCGGTGATAAAATTGGTCAAATGATGCAATGGTACGCATGTTTCATTGGTGGTATCATTCTTGCCTTCGTCAGAGGTTGGAAATTAACTTTGGTAACATTGTCCATATCGCCATTAATCATAATCTGTATGTTAATGTTGTCAAAGGTTAATATCATTTAAATTAGTCTTGACTGTCTTATTTTGTTTATAGACTATGATGAAATTGACACAAAAGGCTTCAGAAGCCTATGGCAAAGCCGGTGGTATAGCCGAAGAAGTGCTAGGATCAATACGTACAATCGTGTCATTTAGAGGAGAAAAATATGAAGTTGCTAGGTAATTATTAATTCAGTAATGGTTTCCTTAACTGTCATACTTTTATTAATCCTTATTATAATTTGAATAATAAATCTTTGAAATCAGTGACTTACAAGCTTCTTTGTCGGTGACATCAAATTTTTATATATATTTCTTTTGAAGTTTAATAATAAACGGACATGAAGGAGATCAAGTAAAATTCATTAAATTTTAATGAATGACTTTAATCATAGGCAGCATATTAATGATGCTGATAAAATGTCTCTATCAGTGACTGAAGTCTTGGTTTCGGGATTGAGCTTATTTCTTACATTGCGTTCAATTATTACAAGGCTGAATCACCGGGAACCACAAAGATACATAGTAGCTAAATGCTATAAAATACTTTTATGTTAAACTTGCCAAGGACTCTTAAATTTTCAAACGGCTCAAAAAATATCTTTTGTGGCACCGATTGAGGCCTTCTATGAATTTTGCAAAACTTAGAATCTCTATAACAGGTTTAACATTTATAATTGACATTCCATTAGACCAACGTCGCATCGTTCATGGCATTCGTTACGATAGACTGGTTACCGATACGAAATTGGACATCTCATAAAATGCACTTACAATTATTATACAGATGAAATAAGATTGGCCATATTGATTTCTAGGAGACGTTTGACGTGAGATCACCGTGTCACTTGCACTTAATTGGCATTTTGAAATTTTAAGAAAATTTTGAGCCTTCTCAGTCTGAATCTATAAGAAATTTAACATATTCAATTAATAATTTGTTTGTCTGTAAAAGGATTAAAATCATCCAAAGGAACCCTAATAAAGATGTGTATAATTTAGTATCCGATATGTTTGTCTTAATTTTGAATAAATTTAAAAATCAAGGAAGTACGTAACTGTCTGCGATCGTAGAGCGGTTAAATATTCGATAAAAGAAATGCAAAGGTACAGGCAAGATGAAATACACTATATCATATGTTTATTATTGCACATGTTATATCTATACTATAAAAGAAAGAAAAGAACAAAAGTAAACAGGAAAAAGGAAAGTGAAATGATGTAAAGAATTTAATGACAGACTACAAACGGAAATAAAAATATAAAAAAGGTAAAAAAAGAAAAAAATCAAAGAATTCATATAGGAAGAAACAACTTGGTATGAAAATAATTGGACAAGAAGAAAGTAATAATAAAAGAAAAGACGCAAAAAAACAAGCTTAATGTTAAAAAAAGAAAAAATGCTAAAAGTAAAAGATGCTGTATGATGTGAATGTGTATGGCTATAGCGTTGAAGCCATTTAAAATTAGACCTATTTAGAATCATTAAGCCAAAGAAAAAACCACGAAAGCAAATAACTGAAGTAAAAAGAAAAAAGAAGAAAAGATCATTTGTTTTAATGAAATATAAAAAGTTCTGGAAAAAATCTTAGTCTGAAAAAATACATATATATAATTGCAACATATATAATTGCAATATATATATATATAATTGCAACAATTTCTTTTTGACAAAATGCTATTGTTATACTTGACCAAAACGAAAATGGTTTTTATTGTCATAAAACCTGAACATTATGTATAACTGATATATATGATGACATTCAACTAAATTATTTCAGTTTTATGGTTAACAAAAGAAATGATATCAAAATTTTGGTAAAGTCATTATAAACTCATTATCTTGTCAATAAGTTTTATATTTAAAGTATTATTATAAAACAACATTCTATACCAGCTATCCTTTGTTTTATTCATTTCTATCTAAGATGTTTTTTTATTAGTGTACGAATTTAAAGTTTCGAGATTCAAAAAAGTTCAAACGGCACTACTCACTGCTGAAATGTACGTTATTACTTTGGCCGAAATATAGATTTTGTTATAAAAAAGGTCGACAGCGCTAGAGCTTTCAAAAGTAGTTTGGTAGTTTAAAATAATATTACCGGACAAAAGTCTTCTTTAAAGAGCTTGACGGATGAGGATATCTTCAGTGATGATAGGGATTTTGGTACAGTTCGTCACAAAAAATTATTTATTTTGATTTTCAGATAACATGGAACGTATTCTCAATTTTAATAAAGAAAATTCATATTTTACACGTTATTTACATGAATTTCCAAGAAACGTTTCTACGGTGTATAAAAATAGTTGGGTGTATATTAAATGGAAATAAAACTGACAATAAATAAACCCTAACCCAAAGTGTACTCATACACAAAAATGGTGCAGTGTACCTATTCTTGGGTATTTCTCCCAATCCAAGAAACTCGGTTTGTTTTAAACTATCTTTAATTTTTGTAAAAATACTTCAGACAGGATATTTAGAAAATATAATTTTGCTAATTTTAATAAGAATTAAAGTTCTTTATTGTATTATCATTCGTTTTAGTTTTTTAAATTTAAAAATTTTATTAATATTAATTCAGAGTTAGAGTTGACCAATTGAAAAATTGTTGAGAATATCTAAATAAAAAAATTAAATAATTCTTAGATGAATAAAAGGATCAAGGGGAAATGTTTGAAAGGGAGATAAAAGTGTAAAAAGAAATGAAAATGATAGGAAAATAACAAAATCATTTGAAATTAAACATTGAAACACGACAAAGTCGCCCGTAATAAACAAATTCAATTTAAAAAGGAAAAATAAAAAATAATGGGTAAATAAATTGCTGTTTCTTGAAATTTTGTTTGAGATAACAGTTAAAGGGAAAGGGAAATCGGAAAAATAAATAAGGAGACACTCAAATAGAATTGTATATCTCGACAGCTGTTTGAGATAATAGAGGAATTACGGATGATCCGAGGAATGGGCTGGAAGCCGAAATAAAAAATCAAAATAATTATCTGTAAGTGAAATTAGATGGTAGAATATACAAGCGAAACACATAATGAATTAAGAAATGCAAAACTGTTACAAGAAAACAAAATTTAAACATAACGATAGGACGAAGACAGATTGAACCACAAAGTTATTCGATAAATTATTGTCAAATCGAATTATTAAAGTTATTTGTCTCGATTCTCATGTGTATTTTCAAGTTGAAGAAAGGAAAGCAACTAAATTCTACCGATTGGTGAATATTGAATCATTTTGTAAAATTGTAAATAAGTGATTAGTTGTGCTGATCAATAGAAGTTTCTATTGTTTGGTGTTCGTTATTTCTGTCAGCTAATGCACGCTTTGGAGTCAAATCAATAATTGTAAATTTCACATTTCACCGACAACCTCATCATAATAAACCATTTCTTATTCAGTTTAGATTTTATGAAATTATCCCATACCGAAAATCCGGAATAATAAAATTTCTCATGTATAAGAAATCTTTATCTTCGGAATGTATTGCGTATCATCTTATTCTCATTTAAAAAGCTCTCTGTTGCTTGATCAATAACATTTTCGGTTATTCCTAAGAATTTCATTAGCCTAATTTCATCAAAAATCCAAAATACTTTCGTTTTCGATCAGCGGTTATAAAACCAATTAAAATCAAATTAAAAGTTTAATTGATATTTTAAAAAATATTATTTATTGATCAAGTTTACACAAAAAATATTCCTAGTTCAATTTGTGGCAGATAATTCGGTTCTGATAAATTTTGTTTTAATTTGTATTGAATTAATATAAAATCTGAGCAACAAATAAGTTATAAATTGACTCAGCTGATTGTAGAATCTTAGTACTTATCTTAAAGTGAAAAAAAATTTTATTATATTTTTTATATTAATTTTTTATTTAGAGTAAAACAGATTATTGTTTAAGAATTTTTACATTTTTCTTAACCATTTATTCTTGATTCATGAATAAATTATATTTTATTGTTAGAATTTATGAATAATATCAAAGTCTTGAATTATTTTGGAATGTTTTAGATACACAGAAAATTTAGACGAGGCTTGTAAAATCGGAATTAGAAAAAGTATTCTAACTGGGACTTTATTGGGATTAGTAATGGGTTTAATGTTCGGCTCTTATGCTTTGGGATTCTGGTACGGTGCATCATTAATTAGAGAAGGAAATGGTTTCTTAGTCGGAGACATGCTAATTGTAAAATTAATTCTTATTATTATTAATTTATTATTTTATTAGGTATTTTTCTCATGTTTAATGGCAACTACTGGTATAGGTCAAGCAACTCCACATATGGGGTCGTTTAATGAAGCTCGTAGTGCAGCTGCGGAAATTTTCGAAATAATTGACCGAGTAAATGATGATTTTTTTAAAATTTTTAAATCTATCACTGTGAGGTGTCGTAAAACTTTGACAATTTTAAAAAATATATTTAAGTCCTAAATTTTATTATTATAATATTGCATTTATAATATGCATTTATAGATTTATTATTAAAATCGTAAATCATATTTTATTTTTAGCATTATAAAATTAAAGTGCACCCTTTTAATACAAATTAAAACAAAATCTAATTACTAAGTTTTGCTTGAAGAATATTGAAAGATGAAAAACAAATGATATTTTGGAAACAAAGTCAAAAAAGGACAATTTTACAAGATTATTATAATCAAAATAAAAATAAAGAAACTGAAATTGGAAAAAAATATTACAAAATTTATTTTTAATTTCAATAATTATCTATAAATAAAAATGTTGATCTAAATTCGAAATTACGCTCACAATCATAGTTCATTATTTTACAGAGGGAATAAATAAACTTAATTGGTTGACTGACAATCGATAGGGTATGTATCCATATTTGTGTTTATATTTAAATTATTGATCTGGCCTTATTGAATAAAAAATAAATTCTAAATACGATAAATGGTTGGTGGAAAATAAAATCATAGTATAAAAATGTCACCAGAAATTTTACTTTATTGAAATATTTAATTTTCTCACTGAAATCGTAAAAATATACAACTAAAAGAGTTAATAATAACTTCTAAATATATAGGAAAATGTTAATTATTTATTAGTTAATCATAAATTATTTGAAGGTTCCAGAAATAGATAAAATGAATGAGGAAGGAGATAAATTAAATGATTTTCAAGGAAAAATAACATTCAAATACGTGAAATTTACCTATCCAACCAGAACTGATTGTCCGATATTGACAGGTTTATCCTTATCTATTCAACCGGGTCAAACAGTGGCACTTGTGGGGGCCAGTGGTTGTGGAAAATCGTCATTAATTCAATTAATGCAGCGATTTTACGATTCAAATGAAGGAGAAGTAATAAATATTTAAGAATTATTTAACAAATAAATATTAATGGAAAATTAACACAATAAATTAATTTAACAATACTTTTTTAGGGGAAATTTTTTTACTTGGTTCAATGAATCTAATAGAAATAAAAAAAATAAGATTTTGATTTAATTTGATATTTACAAAATTAAGTTCAAATTCATGTGAAATTAAAAAGTTGTAAAAAAAATTTAAGTGAAAAAGTTAATTAAAATTTTATTTTTTATATTGTGGAATTAACTCTAATAGCATGTAGAGTCCGCAAAAATGACGCAAACAACATTGGTTATAAATGATGGTCATGCATGGATAAACAATTCATTTGTCTTATTACTATTTTAAAAAGAAAATTGAAGATCAAGACAAGACATTCCATCCCCATATTGTTTGCAAGAAGTGCAACGGTAACTTATCTATGTGGTCTGGGAATAAGTTTTCAAAATTACCTCTTTGCATGTTTATAGCTTTATAATAATAAAAGTATAAAATTAACAGCAACATTAAACTAAAGCGCTTAATTTAAAAATAAACACTATTAAATAAACAATTAACATCAAAATTTGAAATCACCATACATGCTGAGATTTTGGTATACTATTAAAATAAAATC
Organism: Schmidtea mediterranea; assembly: GCA_022537955.1. NCBI lineage: Eukaryota > Metazoa > Platyhelminthes > Tricladida > Dugesiidae > Schmidtea > Schmidtea mediterranea. The sequence goes on from CM039682.1 coordinate 34,507,447, forward strand.
ACATTTAGATAGAATTTCATTTATCTTCATTTAGATTTCGATTAAAAATCAATAATTTTCCGAATAAATACAAGTTTCTGGCACTGCTTTTTCCTTTATTTTAAAAATTTGATCTACAGTAATCTAAGTGAAAATAAAAATCAATTGTAAGCGGAAAAACAGATCAAATGTGATCAAAAAAATTAATTATTTCGCTGATAGCATTTTGATAGTTGGAATGTTTATAAAATAGTGATGCTAATGAGTATATATTCCTAATATTTTTAAAACAATATTTATACATAAAATAGTGAAATATAACGTACTGGCATTTATCTAATTATGTTATCTTTTAGTATAGTGAACAACAAAACTCAGTAACTTGATTGTAGGACCAAGAAATAGTTTGCTATAATATGAGAATCTACAGGGGAATCTACACTGTTTAATAAATTTTATCATAATAATCTCATAAATTTAATCATTAATGTATTATTAGGTTTTGATTGATGACACCAACATAAAAGACCTAAATGTAATGTGGTTACGGGAACAGATTGGTGTAGTGTCGCAAGAACCGGTTTTGTTTGGCTGCTCAATAAAAGAAAACATTCGTTACGGTAGAATGGACGTTACAGATGAAGAAATTGACCAAGCTTTGGTGATGGCTAATGCGAAAACATTTATCAATGCTTTGCCGAATAAGTAATTATTTTTATAATCAAATCGAAAAGCAAATTGTTATTTTTTGTTTTAAGTAAGAAATTAGGAAATATTAATAAAAATAATAATAAGAATAAAAAGAAAAATAAGAAAAAACAGATTGTTTTATATGTTTCTAGTAAGTTTGATTTAATTCTTATACTTGATTTAATATTTTAGTATGTACCTAATTATTTTTAATCCAATTTGGAAAGATCATACGGTTTGTTGAACATATTTTAGCAGTAAAATAATAAATGAGACTACGTCACTAGAAACTAACTAGCTATTTTGCTGAATAAATAAAGTCATCGAAAAATGTAAAAAAATTGATTCACTAAAATTCGATAACTGTCACTCTTAACGAGAATTTATTTTATTATAAAACTAGAAAATATATTTTTAAGAAATATTAATATTTGTTATGTTTATTTTTTATTAATTTACTTTAGATTGGATACATTAGTTGGTGACAGAGGAACTCAACTTAGTGGTGGTCAAAAACAAAGAATTGCGATTGCTCGAGCCTTAGTAAGGAATCCGAAAATTCTTCTATTGGATGAAGCAACATCTGCTTTGGATTCGGAAAGTGAAAAAATTGTTCAAGATGCTCTTGATAAAGTATGATTTATAGGCTTAAGATTATTTTATTTTTGGATAAGGTTGTTGAAGGTCGAACCACTATAATTGTAGCACACAGATTATCTACTGTACGCAATGCTCATGTCATTTTCGGTATTAAAGATGGCAAAGTTCAAGAGCAAGGAACTCATGCCGAACTCATGGCTCTCAATGGTCTTTATAAAGATTTAGTTGATAGGCAAAAAATAGACCATGGACAAAAAGGAGAGAAAGAAGAGATTTATGTTAATGGTCGGTATTTCTGTTTGAATTAAAATTTAAATAATTCGTCTATATTATATCACAATACAAAGCTTCTTATCGTTTATATTTAATTTTATGAGCTCAAATTGGGGAAATGTTTGCTTTGTATTTTGAAATTTATTCACTCATATTTATATCATACATATTTTTATAATTGCACATAAATTAATGATCCTAAAATGTAAATTTTATGAATAAAGTTGATTAATAATCTCAGTTATCACGCGATACTAAGGCCTGACTTGCTAACTAAACGGCTTCAACGCATTCTTTTATTCGAAACATGCCCTCGTCTTTCGGTAAAAAGAATGCACTCTGCTAAAAATAGTTAAATTTTTCAACCAAGGAACCCCCAACAGTTTATTTTTATATCAAATAGTTTCATTCACTTAACATCATTGTATTTATTAAGTGCTAGGGATAAAAAGCTCATAATATGGACTACATTAAGAAAATTTAAAAATGACTTTTAATTAACAAAAATATGATTCTATGCATTTCTTTCTCTAAATAATTGTTTTACATGATTTGATTTATTTAATATTATGTTTTACTGACAAATTATTAGTAAATTATTAGAATTTATCTTTTAGCTTCATCATTGGCATTTTAAATTTTAGTTGATTATAAAAAGATGAATTTGCGACATTTTTGACAAAATCTTATAATAAAAAACTATTAGATATTATTGTGAGAAATAAAATTAAATTAAAAATTTATTAATTATATTATTTACATAATATTTTCTAGGAAATTTGACTATGAATCAGATTTATTTAAGGTATTCACGAATTTTCGCCACAGCCTTTTTCAAGTAAATACCTTAAATAAATCTGATTTATAGTCAAATTTTATAGAAAATATTATGTCACTTATAAAGAGATCAGATGTGAAACACAAAAAAAGTCATTGTAATATATTATTTACATTAATATCTAAAAATAAACTACAAATAAATTACCAATGTTAGTATTATTTATTTAAATTATTCGTTTTAAGCAGTTTGTTTGACTATTTTTTTCAACGGAAATTAAAAAAAATGTTTAACGCCTTTCTGTAACTACTCGAGCTAGACTGAAACATCAACTTATTTTGATAAAAAAACAAATGTGATTTGCCATAACTATTTTCCGAGTTATTTTTAAATATTTTAATAATGATAATGAAATTTCTCGAAAATTTTATGAACTTCTTTATACTCAGTAATGATATTACATTAAATGTCAAAGACCAAATGTTAATCAGTTTGGTGTATATTGCGTAACATAATAAAATGTGTTAGTGATTGCACATTATATTTATGTTATTCAAATAAATCTTTACATCGAAATGAGTGTACTAACTGGTGACCACGCTGAAAATGTTCACACAATCTCGACCCGAAGAGAAGGAAATAAATCTGCAAGAGATGCACTACCAAAACGAGCTCTAGAAATTAGAAGATACAACGGCAGAGGTACCAAAGAAGCTGAAAAGGATAAAATAAATTGATGATTGGATCGGTCGAAATGACTTAAAGAGGACAGAAGCATTCGATTTTCACCTTTGCGATAAGCAGCTACGTTGTGGAAAAATTCCAAAACAGATAAGACAGCTAAAGAATGGTTTACTGAAGCATTTACCATCAAATTAATTACTATAGACAAGATTGAAGAACTTGCTGCAATCAGGCAAGATTAAAATGAAAGCTACGCGACATTTGAAATCAGGGTATTACAACTAGTTGATGAAGTTATTAATTCAGGAATGAAGGCAGGTGAGATTGCCAATGAAATTATAACTGGACAAGTTAGCGACAAAATATTAAAAGATGCGCTAACAATGAAACGAACTATGGCCACAGAAGAACAAAATAAACTCTCAAAAATTTATGAAAATGTAGAATTAAATGAAAAACTGAATAAATTATGATAATAAAGAAGAGAAGTTACGCAGAAGCAAAAAAAACAAAGAATCCAGAAACGTTTACAAGCGAAACAAATAGAACTAATACCAATGCATTAAGAATCCAAGGAATTACAGAAGAGGGATTTTACCGGATAATTCGTATAACATAAATAATGAAATGAATTATGCAGTCGAACGGAATATAGCGAAAAGGAGACCAACTGTATCGCTTAAACGCAAAGCAAAGATATTATAAAATCAACCTAGAGGCCTCCCTAGAAAAAAAGAAACGGTGAATTACAGACAGGTCAATGTTTTTGCCATGGACAATATATACATAGAAGATACGAGTGCCTACTAAAAGATAAATTTTTAATATGTGGTAAGGAAGGATATCATTTTCGTTATTGTTATTTATTAAGAAAGAAAGAACAGCACAAGAAAATTATTGCTTGTTTGCATGATGAAGAAAATGAAATAAACTACTCTGATGATGCAGAAACCAGAGAATCTATTAAAAAAACATGAGGCACTCTATTGCATAAATTTCGTCAATGGGGTTGTTAAAAATGGAAATCAGAATGACAAAGCAAAATAAATGAGGTATGATATAGAAGACAATGAAGCAATATGATGATTAATGATGTTAAGATCGAGATGTTATTGGATTTCGGAGCTTTGATTACTATGATGAATAAGGAAAAGTGGAATAAAATTGCCAGTCCAAGGTTAAGCAGCAGTTAAACTAAAATATGTGGAGTTTTTCCAAGAAGTCAAAAACCACTAGAATGCACAGAAGCAAATGTTTATTGACACTATAAAATAAGGATTATTAAAATAATTGTTATTAAAAATATATTTCCAGGTTTTATTGGTGGGGTATAAACTTTGAGTGCAGTTGGTGGAAATTAACAACATTGAATCCGAGACAAATATTAGCAATAATACTGATGAAGAAAAAAGGCAAAAGCAAGAAAAATCAAGAGTAAGATATATCAATTTTATACAAAAAACACAGAAAATGATAGAAATTACGGAGGAACAGAAGAAAGATAAATTGTTCAAGGAAGCGATGGAAGTTCTTAGGAATTAGATAGATGTAAAAAAGGAATCGTTTCAAAATAGGTTTTTTTAATATAAAGATCGATTGAAGATATCAGATGAAATGCTTGTATTGGAAATGGACAAATAAATTTAGTGGTAATCCAAAAAAAGCTTTAAATGTAAATTAGTGATTAAAATACACGAAGATTTATGTTGAAATTAAGAAACTGTTTCACTACCTAGAAGATAATTTATTTTGGCCTAAAAATGCAAGAAACTGTTAAAGATATAGAAAAACGATGTACCACGTGTGGAAAAAGAAAAAAAGACCAAGGTAAGACAAAAGAAATTTTAATTCCACGTGAAAGTTTTCAATTTCTAGCGAATTAAAATTTCTCGAGAAATCACAATCTCTATTTGTAATTGTGCAGCCGTACTTTCCTGTTCCATAAATCATTTGAATAATTCCATAAATTTTTGAATAATAATTTATGCATGAAAGTTGAGTGCATGGTGTTTATTTATATTATTATTCTAGACCTCATTAAAAGTGTTTTAGATCTATTTCCAAATTGATTCGGTTACAAACAGAATATTTGTGTGGCACACTCACGCGAAATTCTTTTGTAATTTTAACTGAAAACTGTGATTATTTTATATTTTGATTGTTATCATTGAACGAGATTTATTTTTCATTCATCCTGTGATTCTGAATGCTTGTCACTAACAAATATGTGTGTATGTCTGATTATGCGGTAGATTGGATTTAAAAATAGTGTATACTAGGAAATAAATTCGCGGTACGCTTTATAGTACGCTCTATACACTGACAATATGTTCACATGAAGTGGATTTAAACATTTTTTTAACCACCCCACTAACGCTATATCACTGTTTATTTATATTCTTTTTAATTTTATTACAATTATGTAAATTGTAGGTAACATTTAAAGTTTGTTTTTTATTGAATTACCAGTTTCTCACAACTTAAATAATTTAGTTTAATAAATAATTAAATTAAATAATTTAGTTGATGAAGAAATTATCAAAGAAAGTCCTACAAAAAGACTCTCTGTAGCCAAAATTGAAGAAGTTATTGAAGAAAATAAAGAAATTGTTAAAAGTTTGTTATTTATGAATATTATTATTGTTTACTAAAAATTACTTAATACAAATGTTTAGAAAGTTCAGCTGGATTTTTTAAAGTTATGGGACTTAATGCCCCAGAGAAATGTTACATTTTCCTTGGATGTGTTTCTGCTATATTTAATGGTGCCGTTCAGCCATCATTTTCTATTCTTTTCGGATTTTTACTTCCTGTGAGTTTTGATTTGGTAAATTCTTTATATGTATCGTTTACTAATTAAGGCAATGGCAAATCCAAACATTGAGCAACAGTCTGCTGATATCCGAACTTATGTGATAGCGTTAGCTGGAATCGCTGTTGTGGCATTTGTTTCAAGTGTTTTACAGGTAAATTTTGGCAAGATTATCGAAATTTTATAATTTATGGAATTCCAGAACGTAGGATTTGGAAATTCTGGAGAACAATTGACCAAAAGATGTCGAAGTATCACATTTGAAGCAATGTTAAAACAGGTTTTCTATATTTTGATATCATTTAAACAAATCTTAATATAATTAGTATTATTTAAAAACAATATAAAGTATATTACTAGGATATTGCATGGTTTGATGAGCCGAGTAACAATATCGGTGCGTTAACCACGAGATTGTCTGACGAAGCCACACAAATTAGAGGAGTAAATTTTTTATTATATATCTTTGAAAATTAATTGTAGTTAAATTAATTTTATCTAAATTTGTAATATATGATGAGAAGCATGTGATTGGCCTAGATATATTATACGCTTGTATATTTATAATAATAATTATGTAAGGACAATTTACCAATACGGTGTAATTATGTTGAAATATCGTTGTATATTTATTAGTAGTATTGTAATAAATAAATCAGTTTCTTTGAATTTTAACTTTAATTTGATTAATTGAAATTTAATTAACTAAATAAATCAATTAGTTAAAATTAATTTTAATGAGTTAATTTAATTAATCCAATGAAAATTTTATTTAAATAAACTCCTAGGTATCTGGTGAAAGTTTAGGGGCTGTTATCACAGCCATTTGTTCTATGGGTGCCGCGGTTGCTATTTCATTCGGTTTTTGTTGGCAGATCTCATTAGTGGTATTAGCGTTTGTGCCTATAATTTTCGTTGGGGGTATTTTGCAAATTCGAATAATGCAAGGATTTTCAAATTCTGATAAAGGAGCCTTAGAGGAATCCGGAAAAGTATAATTAAAATATTTTTAGAAAAATTTAACTTTATCCCGAAAACTAGATTGCTGTTGAATGTATTGAAAATATTAGGACGGTATCAAATCTAACTCGAGAGCATACTTTTATTCAACATTATAAAGAGGCTATAAAAAAACTTGATGGAGAAGTTTCAAAAAAGGCCCATGCTCAAGGGTTTTTGTATGGTTTAACACAGGCAGCAATATTCTGTGCCTATGCAGCTACTTTCATGTTAGCAGGTTATTTGCTGCTCTATAATATGTCCAAAATGACTAACGTTTTCATGTGAGAAAAATAATAAATTATTTGTTATTTATTTGGTTTGAATAGATCTTTTGGAGCTCTAATTTTTGGAGCAATGAATCTCGGAAAATCCATGGCGATGGCACCGAATTTTGGAAAAGGGAAAATTGCGGCAGCTCACATGTTTGAACTGCTTGACCGAGTCCCTCCGATTAATTCATTTTCTACAGATGGTGTAGTTTTAGATGTTGAAAATATGTCGGGTAATTAAATAATTTTTAGAAAAAATATTTTTCAAAAATTTGATAAATTCATTAATTAAATTTAAAATTTGGAATTTTTTTTTGTTTGAAACAGTGAATATAAAAGCCAAATTTAACACTTAAGCAAGTTCTAAAATAAAATAATAAAATAAAAAAAAATTTCCAAAGAATATAACAAAAAATAGAAATATATTAGTTATTTTTTTCATAAGTAAACATGGTAACTTTATGCTAACAAGCTAATATATGAACAGTGTCGGACAAGGCACGAGATAAACATATTTAAGCCCCTCCAGAATCAGACATAATTAAAATTAATATAAATAAAAATCCAATGAGTTTGACAGAACTAGAGAACATAATATTAAAAGAAACTAATTCTGTAAATGGGAAAATACAGATATATTTTGGTTGCAATTATTTTGGAATGTAGTGTTTGGGGTTATAACCACCCATGGAAGAATGTGTCCTACACTTGAAATTTGAAGAGTATTAAATCGGAAAGGTACATAAAGAATAACGAACTCAAAACAGACTTTTATATCCAAATTTAACAACGGCCGACAATGAAGAATACTGTAGAATGTCAATTATTTCGCTAACGATATAAATAAAAATTCATAACTCAAGCAAACATTATTTTAGCAAAACTATTTTACATTTATTTCCGTCCTGCATCACAAAATTGCGCTTACTACTATTGGCAGTCATTCCAATGTATGTGGTATTACACCAATGACATAAATATCATTTCCGCTCTCAAGTTTTCAATCACAGTCGACTGATGGAATTGATTGATATTAGTAAGCGCAATTTTTTGATCAGGATGAAACTAAATGTTTTTTTAAATAGTTTGTTAAAAAAATTTTTAAATATTTTGTTGAAAGTTATATTTAAATTTTGTTAGAGTCTCTGTTTTGTAAAATTTTGGAAAATTAATTTTTTTTAAAATTTTGTAGGATTTGTTATTTATAAAAACAAGATTTTTAATTTTTGTTAAAATAATTTGAGAATTTAAAAGCAGAAATTTATTTAAACAAAAATGGTTTATTCTAAATAGTATAAAGTTCAAGACTACCTGACAAAGGCAGAAATTCTGTCGAAATATATTGTAGCTGAATATATATTTTGGATTGGTGTTTTTCTTTTATTTAAATCAGATTCTTTTTATTATTATTATTATTATTATTATTATTATTATTATTATTATTATTATTATTATTATTATTATTATTATTCAGGTGATATAAAAATAGAAAATGTGAAATTTAGCTATCCACTGAGACCAAATATTATTATATTAAATGACGTTAGTTTCAACATAAACTCCAATCAAACAATCGCTCTGGTCGGTCCTAGTGGATGTGGGAAATCAACAATCATTGGTTTGCTGCAAAGGTTCTATGACACCTTGAATGGAAATATAGTAAGCACTGAATTCCATATAAAAGATTTTGAAAATATCATTAAGTTGATAGACAACAATAAAATCAAAGACATCAATATACAGAATCTCCGGCAATTATTCAGCATAGTTTCTCAAGAGCCTACCTTGTTTTCTTACTCCATCAGAGAAAATATTGCATATGGAGACTCTGCCAAGATTTTTACTGACGATCAAATTATTGCAGCGGCTAAAGCTTCGAATATTCATGATTTCATTGTCAATTTACCAGATGTAAGACTTAGTCGACAAATTTCGAATTTCTTAATACAAATTTTATTTTTCAGCAATACGAAACAAAGGTTGGAGAGAAAGGAAGCAATTTCAGTGGAGGTCAAAAACAAAGAATAGCTATCGCTCGTGCCTTATTAAGAAATCCAAGGATTTTATTGCTAGACGAAGCTACATCGGCTTTAGATACAGAAAGTGAAAAAGTAAATTGTTTAACATTTGCGATTAATTTGGTATTGTTGGTCATTAACTGACGATGAAGTGTGAAATAATTATTGATCTAACTCTGAATGTGTCTTGAAATATTAGCAACAATGACAAGGTACTAACAAAGTGCTACTCAAAGCAAGGTTTAATTGTTACCGAGAGTTTTCCAAACTATGCAACACTGAAGGTGAAGCTTTTATAAAATTATAAAAACTTAGCGCAAAATGAAATTAGTATTTATATTAGATAAGAGTATTCTTTGTGAATTTTAGAAAAGTTTTTATAAAGCTTTATGAGACCTATCTGTTAGCTTACTACGACAGGTTTATTTCATATTTGGACCCTTTATAGTTTGAAGCTAGATTTAAAGTTGCTCGTCCATCAATATCAGTAATGTCCGTAGTTACTCCACAACCAATCAATAACTCCACAATTGATATTCTGCCATGCCATGAAGCATAGATTTAAGGAGTCCATTGCATATTTTTAAACCTTGCATCTAAATTTGGAAACAGCTTTGCAAAATTTGCTAAACAGCGAATACAATCATATCTTCCATGAGCGACCGCTATATGTAATAGTGTGCCACTCCTGCTATCAAGCCTATTGACAACTTCGTGTTTTCTCATAATTAGAGTTTCGAGAAAAGCATATATTCCACCGATAACAGCTGTGTGAGCTGCATTCCATATCTAAGCATTATAATCAAGATCAGTGGCAAATTTCATTTTACCAATTAACCACTGAGCCTTTAAGAGCAACCCAATGTAGCAACAACAAATCGGTATCTTCCATAATGATTTTCCGTACTTCTAACGGATCTATATCCTTTACTATTCTTTAAAATCTCGCATCATCATCGAGTAATATGTACGCGAACAATAAACGCCTCTTTTCTGATTCTTTTAAATAATCTTCATTTAATAATAATTCCATTTATAAATATTATGAATACATGTCTATATGTATAAATAAATGGCTTATAGTTAACTGATAAATGGTATTAGTGTTATGAATAAATTACTTTATGAATGAATAAATGGCTTATAGTTATGAATATAATGGCTTTATATGTATGAATAAATAGCTTATAGTTATGAATAAACTGCTTTATAGTTATGAATAAACTGCTTTATAGTTATGAATAAAAAGGCTTTATATGTATGAATAAATGGCTTTATAGTTATGAATAAATGGCTTTATAGTTATGAATAAAAAGGCTTTATATGTATGAATAAATGGCTTTATAGTTATGAATAAAAAGGCTTTATATGTATGAATAAATGGCTTTATAGTTATGAATAAAATGTCTTTATATGTATTAATAAATAGCTTATAGTTATGAATAAATAGCTTATAGTTATGAATAAATAGCTTATAGTTATGAATAAATAGCTTATAGTTATGAATAAATAGCTTATAGTTATGAATAAATGGCTTTACATGTATGAACGATAGGTATTATTGATTGTAGAATTTCATTAAAAATTTATTAAGTTTAAATTACATTTTACAATAACAATTAAATTCGTAGCATTGCATGCTATTGGGGTTTCTATGACAATTTCTATTACACTCCTAAATTGTCTATAAAAATTAAATCGATAATTTATTAAATATTTCTATCGCAACTGAAATTTAGCTGTTTTTAATTATGTATGAAATTATATTTGTTAGGTGAAATTAAATAACTATTTTTCCTCAGATTGTACAGGACGCCCTTGATAAGGCTCAGGAAGGCCGAACCTGTGTAGTAATAGCTCACCGACTGTCAACGATTCAGAATGCTGACAAAATTCTAGTATTCAAAGATGGCAAAATTGCCGAAAGTGGAACTCATTTTGAACTTTTGAGTAAAAATGGTATTTATTCACAAATGATAAGCCTTCAGTCTCACAAATGAATTGTTCAATGATTTAAAGAGGGAACTTATTTTTGTCCGTGAATTTATTCTTGGCTGTGAATTTTGGGATTTAAATTTTTGACTGGTTGATAATTAGATTTTTTTTAAAAATATAAAATGTGAATTTTGAAATAACTGTTAATGATAAATTTGAACAAATTCAAGGAAATTTTTGATGCGTGTTTACGACTACGTTATTTTAATCTATATATACGAAACGAAGTTTATAATTTGTAAAAATTCAATTGTAATTATGTAATCTAGAAATTTTTCTTTCTGTCTTTTACGTTTTTCAAAATATTGAATATATTCGGCGTAACTCATTTTTGCTGCTACTTTATGCTCAATGGATAGCAAAGCAAGATTTCGCAGGCTGCTTTGGCCAACTTCTAGGCTAGTCGGTGCCTACTCTTGCTATATAGTAGCTACACTCATGATAGGAACGTCACAATGTTTCAAACTTTACAATGTATCCATTCACGAACGCTGCATAATTTATTTATAAATCAAATTTCTCATTATTTTATCTGAATAAATTAAAGTAATAAAGTTTATTTAAAATTAATAGGCTTATAGCTTTCGGAACAAATAGCGGGCCCCTATATGATATATGGTAGCTACGCCCATGACAAAGAGCACATTAAAAGTGATGCGATAAGCAAGCAAAGCATCGAGGTCTCTTAGCAAATTGTTAAAGTTAGAGAAAAGTAAAAATTAATTTTTGTCTACGTAAGTGTTAATTGTTAGCAAATGAAATTTTGTAGACGTATAAAATAATTTCAAATAGGTTAGTGAAAACATTGTGGGTTTCTGGGTGTTGAGATTTTGGCACCCGTATCTAAGCAACGTTGGAACTGGGTTTGAGTGGGTGGATCTTCCGCAAAAAGTGAGTGCTATTACTAATGCTATAATTTACCTAACGATCCATGGGTTAAACGAGCTGCCGATAGAAGGCCTGTGCTCGATTTTGATGTTAAGGTCCCATTATTCTCCTATTTCCTTCAACTGCTAATCTATACTGTTATATTTATAATTATGTCCATTCCCGTGTCGCTGTTTGTATTATTGATTTTACTATGGTCTGTACACCCTTCGTGATGTTAAATATCATCACAGTATCTCTCTTACCCTTATCCTTATTATAACTACTATGTTCTCTATTATAATTACTAGTATTGTCATAGTTACTATCATATGTATTATTCTTATCTTTGGTTACTGCTATTACTATTATTATTATTACTACCATTATTATTATTATTATTATTATTACCATTACCCTTACTATTATCATTATTATTAAATTTTTAGTAGGAATCCGCCCTTATTTCTCAGTTTTATCAGAATATTTTAACTTTACAAATAATTGAACCCCACACCACGCACCTACAATTTGACCCTAACCTTGCGCGTTATTTTTATTGCGATAAAACAAAATTTGACTTTGAAATTATTTGTGTTATCTAAATCTAAATTTTATTATTTTTTTAATTTAAGTTAACAATTTATTTCTAAAATTTTTTAATTGAATTTCTTCAACTAAAAATATTTTATTTTAATTCATTAATTTTCTACTTTTTTATAAATTGTCGTTTTTCGGTCAAATTTTCTTGTTATGTAATTTTTTATTGATACATTTTTTATTAATATTTTTTAGCTTTTGTGTTTTTTGATTTTATATATATATATGTCCTCTCAAATTTTTGGGTGTTTAGTTGATGTTGTATTTTAAGTTATCTTGTTGCTGGGTTTTCGTGCTATTTAACTGATACATTTGTTGGGCCAGAACACAAACGGCCTTGAAAATCGTTTAAATGAATCGGTAATACACACGCAAATACAACATGCAGATTAAAAATCAGACCCATAAAACATCAATTAACCATGCTAAAACATGAGAGAGAAAACAATTAAATATAAAATCAAGAAACACAAAAATAAATTAAAATAATAACAAAGTGCAACAAGATTCGCACGAAATAAGCATAAAAATAACACGAAAACATGAAAATTTGACCGGAATTGGACAATTTACCAAAAAATGCAAAAAATCCATAAAAATGAAACAAAAATTAAATAAGTTGAATTGGAAACAATTCAGTTAAAAAATTAAAAACAAAATTGTCAAATTAAATTACAAAAATAATAAAATTAAGATTAGAATATACTAGAAAATCACAAGGTCAAATTTTGTTTTACTAAATCAAATTTAACACGCAAGGTTAGGGTCGTACAATAGGTATATATACCGATTCATTTTCACATAATTTTAATCAGTTTTTGAAAACTTGAAACAGTTTAACTCGGAAATCCAGTCTTGACCAGTAGAAAAACCAATTTTAAATGTGAGTGGAGGAATGCTCGAAAACTTTCTTCACGTCGCGTCCATGCAACCTCGTAAGAGCTCTGCTTGGGCGTCGGCGTGGGGAAAGAGTTACTATGTTATTATGATGAAAGATTCCATGACAATTATTATCTATTATACTTCAATAAATGCTACTAAACAATGAAATGACTTTTTTGTTTTCGTCGAAATTTTTCCGGTCCACAGCCGACACATCATACAAGAAAGTAAAATAGACACACCCCTATCGAATTGTGTAAGTTCGGTGTAAGTCCGCTAATGATTCGTGCCCGTGAAGGCTACGGCGTGAGAACGCAGTAGCTGAAACGTAATTTATTATTCCGTATAGGGGAAATGGGTTGAGGGGGAAATAGTCTTTTGGCTGTTTCGTCATCACCCAATCCCGATAAAATAGACCTAAAATTTTTACTACAAATGGCTCAAAATCTTAACACCGAGTAGTTCAGTGGGCACTCATAAACGTTTAATATCGACACAAATTTACCTTAGGATCAATTTGGGGAAGGGACGGGATTTTAATGATAAAATCGTTGCTATGATCAAAATATAAAGATTGTTAATGAAACTAAACCTCAAATTGTTATAATTACTAAAGTAAAAATGTAAAGATTTTTAACGCAATAAAATCTCGGATTATTATAATTTCTAAGGTTAAAATGATAGGATTTCTTTTAATAAAATTAAAACCTCGAAGTGCGGTGATTAAAATGTAAAGATCTTTTAATGAAACTAACTTCTCGGATTACCATAATTCCTTAAGTTAAAATGAAAAGAGTTTAATAAAACGAGAACCTCGAAGTACTATGATTTCTAAAGTAAAAATGTAAAGAGTTTTAATGAGGCTAAAACACGACTTAATTGGTAAAGTAAACATATAATAATTCTGAGAGAATCAAAACCTCAAATTATCGCAATTTTCAAAGTAAAAGGGCAAAAAATTGTTTAAGTAGAATTAACCCTCAAATTACCATAACTCCCGAAAGGAAAGTACAAAAGTTCCAAAGGGAACCCAAATCCCACAGTGCATCAACGTTCAAGTTCTCCCAGAACAAATTAACTACCGTGATGAGTTACGAAACAAAACCCGAAACTTCACCCATAAATATAAAAGAAAACCGCGCGGGTGTTGTTTAGAGTCTAACGCCACATTAATGGAAAACTATCAGGAAACTAATGAGGCAACTTGTCCATAAAGATGCACGATAACTATCAGTCACGCGAACCAGGTAATAATGAAAATTACTAAATAAGATATTGCACACCAAATTCCAGGTGCAGATCGAGTTAATTTAAAGATGTTGACAGGAAAACGTATAAAAATAAATATATTTACTCGATGAGTACACAATAACTTACACAATAATCACAGTCAATTTCATCATTAAAAGCACGTAAATAACATAATAAACTCAACCAAAAAATGTAACATAAAAGATTCATGACGACCATAGAAAACTCCCAATCTTGCACAATCAATATGACCCAACATTGTTGACCATCGCATGTATCCAGAATCATCCTGGGTAATATTTCCAAGCTATTCATGACCAGCATAGGAATCCGGAAATAAACATGACCATAGCCGACCTAAGAACTACCACCTTCTCAATTGGAAATTATAATAAATATATTCTACCGTGTAGTTACGTGCCAATTCCAATAATGATTCATGAATAAGAGTTCCTTCACCAATAGTGTTTTCCGAAAAGCTGATAAATAAAAATTTCGGCAGCGGATTTCCATCTGACTAATAACCAAAAATGTCGAGATTAGAGGGATCCATTCCCATAAATAAGGTTACAAAAAATAGAAATGATCTTTTCTGAAATGTCAACAAGAAAAGGTCAGCATGCATCATTCACACAATTACTTGCAATTGGAGATGTCTTAACCAATAGTTATTATCGAGGGAGTGTGCGTATACCACAAATTTTCCTAGCCTGTTAGACACACCTACTCGATATAAAACCTAACTTAGTGAAAATATTCATTATTTCCTTGTTTGCTAATATGTCCAAAAGAAATTCACAGTCCTCGAAAGAACTTCAGGAGTATAAGAAAGAGGGACCTAAAGCTACGAGTACCAGCCAGACTTCATATGCGGGTAATTAATTAGAATTTTATTGGCCACAATATTAATCTGTTCACTGAGTACTAGTACCAGACATGACCCAGCTAACTATTTGTCGCCGGTGAAGACCCGCTAACGGGAACAGCCAAGAAATCATGATAACCTATGTTATATGCTATAAATATACCATTGAGCCGATTTACTCATTTACTTTGATGAATTTCCTAAAGTGTCCTACAATGGATTAAATAGTGCAAAGAAAATTCAAATTAGATGAAATTAGTCCAAGCGGTTATCAACCGACCAACTACCAGCTTTAATTAACCACTACATTAGACGTAGAAACCCAGACCCGTTCTCGCAAGTCGTTGGCGGAGGCCAGGAGTTTGACTGGAATGAATCCATGGTGACCTTGGATATGCACCTACATGCTTAAGATTAATTTTTTAATTCGCCATCACCAGGAGAGGATAAAGTAAACTAATAATATAATTACATCAGATATTTATTAGAAATTTTAGTTTCAGTAGTAAAAAAGCTAGAATAATTAAATCAAATCTTTATTAGAAATTTTAAGTAATGGTAAAAGCTATATTTATTAATCTCATTGAGTTAATTAAATTCCATGCTAATTAATATGTGATATGACTGACAACCATTTAGAGGGAAACGTTATATTCAATATTAAGAAGGTAATGAAGTAAAATTTAGTCAAAAATTAATATTTATAAGTAAATATGTTACAAATCGGTCACCGAAGAAAATCCATTCACCATTCCCATTAATGATCTATGAATAAAATCATATCATGTAAAAGTATTACATTTTTTCCAAAGCTTAATCTAGTAAAGCCTGTTCGAGGTTATCATCGATGGTTTATGAGAATAAGGAGGATTGGGGAGCACCCCTAACATCTATTGAGATGACGATAGTTAAAATACAATCATAATAATTGTAAAAGTAAAATAGGTTAATCAAGATCATTAATAAGTATTGAGATAAAATGTTTAATACTATTAATACTACTTACCTAATGAAATCTTTGGTAGTCATAGAAGTAAAACTTTACTTATTAAAACAATAGGTTATTGAGTAAATAAGAATAATTAGAAATATCGGCAAAGGTTTGTAGAAAGAAATTTAGGTAAAACTTAAATGCTATCATTATTAGTAATTTTTGCAACGTAAAGTTTATTTAAAAATATTAATTAAAAATTGGATCACCAATGAATTATTAGTACGAGATGAACTAGGATTAGTCGATTTATTAACCTCAGCAATTTACTCGGAGGGAGACCCCAATAGAGCAGCAACGTAATTGAACTCCGGACCACTGCCAACTAACTGTGCGAATTGGGAAAACCCCCTTGAAGGCGACACACGGTCAAGAACACACTACGTGAACATAGTACAACCAAAAAAGTTAAATCGACGTACCCGAATCCGAGACTAATCTATCGGAAAACGAAAGAAACGCCAAACATCGATTGTTGCCTAATATGTATATTTTTTCTTTTTAGAAGACTCGTGGATTGATGCATCCCGAGTAATAGCACGATTCCCCACTCACTCGGCTGCCAGGTGTAGGCAGGCGATGTGAGACGCGAGATTTTCTATTTCCCCAGTACGCGAGACCAGATCCGGCACGCAAAGAGATTCAGACTAGATCGATTTCCATTAAATGGCAATAAAAAGGGAGCCAGGACGCAACCTGGCAAGGGAGATGCGAGGCCAAGCCGATTACTTGTTGGCATGCCTCGAAGCTCATCAGAAGGAGACCAACAGGCAAGTTTAGCAGGCGATATCTGCGGCAGGTCAACGCGGATATCGCAACGGGCAAAATACCCAGCACTGATTGGTATGCCCCACACAACAACGTCTCCTATGAATTGGACGATCCGAAGTTACGAGAGCGGATCGTTGATATCAACGTGGTAATTCCACGACGAATCCTGCCGAGGGAATTGCGAGATGAAAGGAGACTCGCAGAAAATCACCGCGACCACCCATGCGCAAGAGAACGATTTGGCAAGAAATGGAATTAGAAATGCTACGTGCTAGTACAATGACACATGGATTGAATAGAAAATTTGAAATAAAGCTTGTTGTTTTCGTGTTCATTATTTTGTTGTTGACCCATAGGGCGAGAAATAAAGAAATATTCTAGGGCGACTTAATGACAAATTATACTAATAGAGTAATAAATTTCCCACAAATTGTAGAAATAAGTTTGACAAAGATTTATTATTTTAGAAATGAAGTTATGCCAGTTATCCATCCTACAACAGGAACTGGACAAGGCTCACTAAACCAATCGGGAACTACAGCAACAACTCCTGCAGATCACCCGAGAAATCCAACAGGTCAAAGGGTCATGGATCAAGCCGAAGAGAGTGAAAGCCATATACCAGAAGATGGAGACTGCGCAAAAGGGGTGGGCTGAAGAACGACAGCTTACCCAGAATCAGAAAACGCAGGTCAGTGGTTTAAAGGTAGCGCTGTCCGCGTGCCAGGATGGCGCGGTAGTGACTTATCCCTTAGTGTTTGCCCCAGCCCAACTAGCTTATAGGAATGCGGTGACTTCATCCACGCCCAAGAACCAACCAACCAGATGCCGGCCGGGAAAATCGGAGCGCGCTAAACGTCGAGCGGCCCAAACGAAAGGCGTATGAACCTATGATAATCATTTGCCGTGTGGTTCAATAAATATTAATAAATTGTTATTTGAGAATTATGTAACTAATAATAATAAAAATTTCCGTTAGAAAATCAGAAGTGCTTATAAATACAAAGCGAAAACACCAGATACATTAGTAAAGGACCAGAGAAAGAAAAATCGCACATGTACCTTCTAACGGTAGTGCGTTGGACCCAGTTTGAGGTCGGGCCAGAGTAGTTCCTATGTGGCACTCACCTTTCGCGACCTCAAAAACCAATGGTTACATTACCAACATTGCCTAGCGACGGGTAACCATTGGGGGCAAGCAAATATTTACATCTGGGGTCAAGGATAACGGAACCATAAACCCCACATCTAAATTTCGGGGCTCAGCCGGGATAAAAATGATTTCTTAGCCAAAAATCAAAGAAAAAACTGAAGCAAGTGTCTAATTATCAAACAAGGAAATGTCGGGACGACATTTCACCAAACCCCAGAGAGACAACAAATGAGAATGACAGATGAATAAGAATGAAAACAAAGGGAAATGGAAAACGATCAACTTGACTACAAGAATGACAGATGAATAAGAATGAAAACAAAGGGAAATGGAAAACGATCAACTTGACTACAAATTAAGAAAATACGTAATGAAATAAATGACTAGCCCACCAAGTGTAAATTTGGGGGCTCAGTCGGGATTGTAATGATTGTTATTGCAAGGAACCAAAGGAAACCGAAACAAAAATCTTGAAATTAAATAGAAAATGTCGAGACGACATATTTTTCAAAACCCGGAGTGGTAATAGAAGACAAACAGACAGATACTGAATAAACAAGAAGCGAGCTTAATGAATAGAACTTAATGAACTAAAGTGGAAAAGAACAATGAAAAACGAATGACTCGACTACAAACTTTATAGAATCATCGCAAACATTTCATAAATCCACATGACACTAATTCATAAAAACATAACTAAACATTCATAACCCATATAATATTGAGCTATCATCGTGAACAGCCCATAAATTCAAGTCGTGAAATCATCGTGGACACCTATAATTCGTATGGTATTGAACTGTCGTCACGAACATTTCATAAATTCTACGCGTAAAATCACTGTGAACACTTCATCAATAGCAGAAATCACTCGAGTCAATAACCATACACTGGCTGAGAGTTATTGTGACCAGGCAGAGCACTTACCAGTATTAATTTTCCGATAGTACGGTTCACAATTATGACGCCCAATTAACAAAGCAAAATAAGACCGAAAGTAAGACGGGAGAAAACAAATGACCAGAGTGAAAGCACCCAAACGATAACACAACTCATAGAGAAAACATATAAACAAACGACATATAATTAAAGGGTAAAAATGAGGATAAATAAAAATGGGGTAAGCCTGGAGAGTTGGAGCAATAATGAGATTAAACAAGACTTAAGCGGGTGGAAAACCAATAAAACTAAGGGAATAAATAAACGACAATAGGATAAATTGGAATAAATAATTATAAAGTGGTATAATAACGAAATTAATGAATGTTTTATAAATAGATGGAACCAGGCAAACAAATAATAGCGAAACTGAGGAGCATTTTGGATATTGAGAACGATGACCTAGAGGAGTTAATAAACAAACAAAAATAAATGAAACGGGTTAGAGAAGACATAGCAACGATTTCAAACCTTTACTCTGACGAACTCTGCATATTGATAAAATGGATTGATGGTGACAAGGATGTAACAACTGAAAGAATATATGAGATTCTGTTCATGAGATTAGAAATAGCCGAATTTGGCAAAAATTGGAAAACAATGATGAAAAAGGTTGAAACCATTGAGGAAAAGATAACGTCGATGATGAAGGAGCAGACTAAAGCTTATCAAGAACGCTATGTGTGTCGAACAGAAGAGGCACGAGTGATGGTGATACCTTGCGGACACCTGAGCTATTGCCAAGGATGCGCACAAGAGTCGCATTGTATGCTATGCCAGCGAAAAATAAAAGAAAGAATAACAGTATACTATCCATGAACTGAAATTGTTGTAAATGTTATAGAATAAATATGCATTGTTCGTGAGTGGCTAAGTATTAAATAAAAGTAATTAAACAACGATAAATAAAGTAAACATATGAAAGCCGAATCAGGGAAAAATTAAATACATGCACAGAGACACAAAGCGGTGAAAGTCAGAAAGACCGCACAATTGGACGGAAAATTTTCGACAACCAAGTGATAAACTTCCTAGTGTATAATTTTTTGTTGTTCTATCTATATTATACTGAGTTAAGACGAGGAAAATTAACAACCTGAGCTATCAAAACGATAGTACGCTCACCCAAGGGAAACCTTGATCGACCCTACTGAGAAAGGAAATGGTAGGTCAAGTCGCAAATGTCAATGAGCAGCCGGCGAGAGATTGATCACCTCTTTTGGAGGCTCGTTGACGCGATTACCACAAATTTTGATGGGGGGAAGTGAAGAGATGAATCAAGAGGTGAAAGAAAATGCGCATGATTTAGACGTTAAAAGTACCTAGACATATTTTTTCCCTAGCTGGTGGTGAGAGGACAGTTGCGGACTGTCGAGTTCAGGATGTTATCTGCCAAGGGACTGATAGCGCTGAACCGCTCGATAAACAACCCGGATACCACACCGAGTATCGACCGAGAATTTTTTTTGCTAGGCAGGGACTTGATACACAACCCGGATCCCACACCGAGTATCGAGGACACGAAGCGGTAGGTGAGGTGTGAACTAACCGGTAAATGGTTTATACTAGAAAGGCCTACTAAGGTCAGAATTTACGCAGCCAAGTAGAGCTGGACATCTGACGTAAGCGGAGTAGTAGTTGACAGAGACATTAAGAATTACCGTGCCCATAGATCGCTTCCTTTTCTTTCACTAGCCGAGAAATCAAGTAAACCGCTTTTGGAATTTGGTCGAACGTCTAGGCTTTTCCATTTTTTTTATATTCTCCGAGGTACACAGCTCGGATCCCACACCGAGTACTGAGGGAATGTTTTTTTAGTTATCCCAGCGAGGATTTCCGTACAAAAACCCGGATCCTACACCAAGTACCGGATATCCGAGTGGTGGTGAGGTAAGCGTAACCGGACAAATGCGCTACCAACAGACGACCATGGATTGAGCGTCAGTCTGAGGCCTCAAATTTGTCCACAAAACAAGTCACCCAACAGACACTGACGAAAACTCAACTCCGATTAGATATTAAAGGTCATAGAGTGCCAGTCGAAATAAGATGTCAAAGGCCCAAAAAAGCCAACGGGAATGATAAAGCCATAGAGGCGCCAGCAATTGAGGACTATGTAACGATTTTTAGTAAATCCAAGGGACATAGGAAAAATAATTAATAGTGTTGGGCCAGAACGTAAACGGCCTTGAGGAATGTTTTAATGGATCAGTAACACACACGCAAATACAACAGGCAATTTAAATAAACCTATTGAAACACCAATTAAACCCTATCAAATATGAGAAAAAGAGAATTAAATATAAATTAATAAACATAAAAATAAATTAAAATAATAACAAAACGCACCAAGATCCGCACGATACCAACACAAACATAACAAGAAAACACAACAAATTCGACAAAATTAAAAAATTAATAAAAGTTCATGAAAATGAAACTTAAATCAAAAGATTTGAATTAGTAATAATTCAATAAAAATCCTAAATGAAAAATATAAAAATAAATCAAAAAATAATAAAAGTAAAGAATAGAATTTACTAGAAAATAACAAGGTCGAATTTTGTTTTACTGCATCAAATTTAACATGCGAGGAAAATAGGTATAAATACTGATCCATTTTCACATTAAAAACACACCGTTTTTCGAAACAAACCCTATTTTCAAATCTTAAAACTATTTTTGAATTCGTTTTAAAAACATTTTTCAGAGTTTACTTTTAGGTGAGAAATATTTATGTTGGAACCCTCTCTTCACGTCACATCCTTGGAACTCGGTAGAGCTCTGCTTGGACGTCGGCGTGGGGAGAGAGGTATTTTTATTTTTTTTTGGAATATTATGCAGTTTTAATTTTTTATGGATTGACATGGATGGTAATTATGTTTATTTGTTCATAATATAAATATTATTATTATTAATAAATTGTTTTCATATATTTAAATGAACTAAAATTAAACTCTGTCGAAATTTTTCCGGCCCACAGCCAACACATAACGCAAGTAAATAAAATCTACACACAAGTCAGATTCGTGTAAGTGCGTGGAATATCGCCAATGATCTGTGCCCGTGAAGACCCGGCGTGCGGAACGCAGGGTTGGAATGTCAATATTACCCGTATAGATGAAACGAGAAATAAGGAAGAAGTTTCTTGGCTACTTCCTCGTTTCTCATTTCTATAAAATCGACTTAAAATCATACTACACACGGCTCAAAATCATCACACCGAGTAGTCCAGTGGGCACTCAGTAAATACAATGTAAACACAATATGCGATTAAGGCCTATTAAAGGGGAATGGTACGGGGGATAAATTAAATAGAAATCATTGTTATAACTAATTTAGATTAAACATTTTGAAATAAATTAAATTTACAATTCGAATAAGTTAATAGCGATTATTAAATAAGTAATTCATTGATTTAACAGACATCAAAATAACTATTGATTAAAAACTAAAGAAAGGTTAAAATAATTCGTTAAATTATTATAATTAACAGTAGAGTTTTATCGAGAAAAATTACGTAACCCATTAGATTAACTTATTGTAAATTATTAAGTATCAGTAAATGACTTTTGAGAAAAACTATCATCAAAAACTAGTAATTAAAACAAATATTAAGCCACACTAATCTAATTGATTTAATCGACAAGTTTTCTTTAATATAAAGATAGATCTTAACTGAATAACATAAATTCTTCGACTTACAGTAAATCAACCCAAATATCGTGTATCTTTGACTTAGGATTCGAACCAGCTTAACTAACGTTGCACGACAATATGATAGATTTGATCTCTAAAGTAATCATAACTGAAAATCCCTTATTAATTCACATAAAGATTACTTTAACATATTAAAACGAAAAATCATATAAAATTTATTTCAAAAAATTTAAAACACTCGCTTGCTCGAAGTCAACGAAAAATAATGTGATTGAAATCCAGGAGATAAATAGATAAGATTTTCCAGTAGAAGTTGAATAAATTTCCAATATTACGCGTGAGAATGAAAATCCATAATTTGGCGACGAAGAAAACCCCTTAAAATATGTATTAAAATGAAGTAATTAAACAAAATAAATTACCAAATGATCCGATAGCAACTTTTAACAGCACTATTGACCCTCAATCAGAAAATCCATTGTCCGAAATTGCGAGAGATATTCGAGTAGCCCGAAATTCGTGAAATTACTGCATCTCACAAAATTCGTTTTAACAAATGTTGACCTATGAAATAGTCTACGATCGCCCGAATTGAAAGTTCATTACCTGAAATAAACATCGTAAATTATTGATTGAGAAATCAACCATCTTACTAGTCGACATTTCCGGCGACATCAACATCCGCTGCCGTAGCCGAATTGTAAATGGCATACACTTCCTGCCTGTCTGAATTTCCATCGTACATTTTATTTATAATTAACGTGGACTGTTCATCCATTTCATTTTCAAATCATGTGTTCACTGAATATTCCGGACGAGGACTTAAAGTTGCAATATCCGACTGTCATAGAATCTCCTTCAAGTAAATCTTCAATTTAATTCGATAACAACATTATGTTTATGTTTGAGTCACAGGAATAATCTAGAGCATTTGTAAATAGACTTTCCAGATCGATGAACGCGAATCTATAAGTCACAGTTGTTATCGCCCTCACAACCGACGAACTCCTAAGGTCCTGTCGATTTTGGCTACGCATTTTTCGTCAATCCAATAAGACAGCAATGCCATAAAATGTTTAAGTGGAAATTATTAACCAAAATTCCGTCTTGATCATATTAGGAAATTGCCAACAATTTATATTTCTTTTACTTTGGAGACGCTAATTCCTCGAATAATCATCCAGGTATTTTTAATTGGTCAAAGAATCAGACTTTAAATGTGCATCTTGTGACTTCTATGACTGATTTGTTTTTTCGAATAAGTAAATGATAATCATTAACATTACCTTTTGTTTAATATACATGAATGTTTAATCATCAAATTATCGCAAAGTTAACTGATTTAAGTTTGTTTTAAATCAAAAACTCATAAATACCCAAAGAATATTTTACAAGGTTTGCTTAACGGATTATCTAATTAATTATGTTATATTATTATTTCAAATACATATAGTTGAACATGTTAAACATACACCAGCTTTAATACTAGAGATAAATAAACCACTGGTGATCGAAATAAGATAAAGTTACAAATGATTCGCATTTTTGATCTTCCTTGTCACAATACATGGCCGGACCAGCTATTAAAAACGCGTTACACTTCGAGTTCCGCGAGCCGTGGCACTTTGAAATTAAGATCACCCAGCCCTCTTAAAACGACGAGAAATGTTATCCAATTACGTACCCCAGATCACGGAATAAAAATAATTTTTCCATTCAGGACAAACCGGAGCTATGATCGAACTCCCTACTCATATAGTGGAACAATGGAGGCAGGCATGGAATCGGGTGTATCGAGAGCGATGCCCTGACGTGCCTGAAGACGACCAGCACGAAGACATATCGCCGGAGGAATTCATGCGGCAGTTCCGGAAGCCGTTTGACGAGCCCAATCCTTCCCAGGACATCCTAACTCAGGCCCAAGAGCTCCTGAAGGGCCTCCTCCAACTCCAGTGCCAAGTCGAAGTAGATGTGGCAAGGGCAACAGAGTACCTGGCCAACGTAAAAGATGATCTGGTGGCAGGACGGTTAGCCAGCAGATACCCACCGTCACCAAGACCAGTCCGGAACCTCAAAAGGCCAGTGTTCGTGATCACTGGTTATTCCCCAGAAGAAGGGATCAAGCGATTCCTCGCAGATGAGTGACCATTGTATTAATGATTTGAACCTCTTGTTATAATATTAGTATTATAGACCAGAAAAATTCTTTCTCTTCTTTTATTATTATTGTAATTTTTATTTCATAAATATGTTTGAGTTTAAACCCAATTATCATTAATAGCCATCATAAAAATTCAACCCTTATTATTCCAGAGATGGACCCCATGCAGTTACTCCAGAATGAACTAACTCAGGCGAGGCAAACCAATAAGAAATTACATGATCAACTTGTTCAATTAGTTCGAGAAGCGCAGCAAATTAAAGCAACATGGATCGAGCCCACGAGAATCAAACGATTGTACCAAAAGCTAACTGCGGCCCAGAAGGGATGGGCAGAAGAAAAACAGTTAGTACAGGGCCTAAAAACTCAAATCAGGGGGTTAGAAGTAGCGTTATCCGCCTGTCAGGAGGGAGCAGCGGTGACCTACCCTCTAGTCTTCGCCCCTGCTCAATTGGCCTATCGCGAAACGAACCCTACTCCATCTACAACCTCAACTACTCCAATCACCCCGTCAACAGCCAGTCGACGACCTGGACGTAAGGAGCGGGCTAAGCGCCGAGCCGCTCGATCTTCCAATCCGTCAGAAATCATATAATCTTTGGATACATAAAACATCATTCATATATATTGTGATTTTCATGTATATTTTATTATTTTGTATCATCTTGAGGTTTGAAGCAACACTGTCGAAAGACTAAATAAGCAGTAACACTTATTACATGGTTAAACTAATGTCGGTAAACTAAATAGACAAACAATAGAAACTAAAACGCAAGGGGACCAAAAAATTTTTAAAGCGAGCACAGGTCTTCTATCGACAGCTCGTCAACCCGAGGATTGTCCGAGCAATTACAGTACTAGCGATAATACTCAATTTTTGCGGACAATCCCCCACTTGAACACATTACCAACGTTGCCTAGCAACGGGTGCCAAGTGGCGATTAGCATCATTTTGTATGGCGTTACTGGGGCAACCACAGGCCAATTCAAACAAACAATGAAAACCCGTAACCCACCAATAGATTGAATGAGAATATGAATACAGTGATTTTATTTGATATGATATAGATAATTGATACGAGATCGATAAATAATTATTATGAGATATAGATAATTTAAAATAGACTTAAAATGACGGGGGTGAGTTGGAGGAAAATGATCACCACGAAAAACGCGAACAGAGGATAATAACGTATATAGTATAGTAAACGAAAGAGAAAAGTTGTATAAAGTATAAAATATTGGAAGTGTTATTTATTTTTAGAGCAAACGTCAAAGCAGTCTCAGGACAATCACAAAGCAATCCAAAGCAATTTTAGAGCAATCAAAACAGAAGAAGACAGTCAAAAAATTGAAAGAGATAACGATACGACATAACCAAGCAAGCGGATAACCGTAATCATTGAGAATACAGTATATAATACGAAAGCCAAACTAAAAATCAAAGAGAAAAGAGCCTATTAGAAGAAGACGAAAAGAAGAAAGCAATAAGCAACAGAAGTATCTATACCGGAGCATCAACAGTAGCAATAACAGGAACCGGATCAGAAACCGAATTAAACGGATTTGAATTCAATAGCAGCCAAGAAAGCGGAATAATTAATATGAGAATCAGTTGGGGACAATAGAATCAGAAAGTTAAGAAGAGGAAGTAAAGAATCAGGACAACAACACAAACATGATAACTATCACAAACCTGAACCCAACACCAACAACCAACTCGGATGCAGTACCAAATGGTAATAACGCAATCGTAGGAGAATTCAGAGAAAAATTCAGAGGAGAACCTTTCGATGGTAACCTCAACAAATTAGATACATTCATAAAGGAATTTGAAGTATACAAAACCATTTGTCATTGGTCGAACCAAAAAGTAAAGGAACGGCTGCCCCTATATTTGAAAGGGAGCGCACAAGATGTATTTGTAGAGGAAGCAAGAGATGTAACAAAATTAACGACATGGACAGAGATAAAAGAATTCTTAGTGAAAATATTCGGAATAAAGAAAAAAGGGAACAGGAAGATATTAGACTTTATACATAGAAAACAAAGACGCGATGAATCTAATGCAGTATACGCATGTGAACTAAAAAAGTTATGTAAAGAAGCCTTCGGAGATTAAGACGTACTGGAAGACAAAATGGTAGACGTCTTCATAAGAGGAATCAAAAGAGAGGATATACAAGCTAACCTATGACGTTTGGCACCTCAAACATTAGATAATGCAGTAGCAATCGCAAACTGATGTGAGGAACACCTAGGATTGGGATACCAAGTAGCAGCAATGGCCACAACCCACAACTCCAATAGCAGGTACAAACACCAACAATCAAAACAACAATGCAAATCCAGCCATGAACCAATTCATTCCAAGAGCACAACAGATGTTTAAGCCACCACCAACGAGGAATCCCGAAAATGGAGGTAATAACCAGGTAAGCTATAATAATAATTTCAGGAATAATCCAAACGCAAACGAGATCTGTGCTACGTGCCAACGAATGGGACACCGAGCGGAAGATTGCTATCGGAATCATAACTGCCAAAAATGCGGTAGAAGAGGGCACACCGAGAAGGTGTATGAACAATTGGACAACAAAGCATGCTATAATTGTAACCGGAGGGGACATCTAGCAAGAAACTGCAATATGAGGAGAGGACCGAATCAACAAAGGACCAACAATCCTACAAGGAACCCACAAATCAACGTGATACAAGAAATAGATATGCTGCGAGAAACACTACAACGAATGCCCTCGGAATTAAAAGAAATGATGTAACAGATGCCAGCCAACATACAACAACGACGAATTAACGTAATGAGAAGCAACGAGGATATTCAGGAAAGACGAACCAAAGAGTATCAAGAACAGCAACAAGCCGAATGGCAGAGATTGCAAACAGAAGATGCCCAGGAAATTCAACAAAGATCTGAAAATAAAAAACAAACTCCGCGAAGAATTAATATAATGAGAATAGAAGCCCCAGGGGAAACCCACATTGCGGAGCAGTGTGTTGAGAACGAAGGGGGAGAAGATATGATAATCAACGAGAAAATAAACGAGTTAAACAAAATGGAGAAAATAGAAGCAATTAAGGAATTTGCAGAAGAAGAAAAGAAATGTCGGCAGACAAAATGAAGCGGCAACTGAGAAATCTGATGAAATCGAAAGTCAGGGAACAACACATGTGGAAATAGTGACACCGGAAGAGCAAAATGAAAGAACACTAATGCATGTAATGGAATTACTCACGAGAGAAGCACTAGTACAAAAATTAGATAACGCACTCGAAAAAATGGAGCAAGAAGATTCTCTAGAACAAGAAAAAGATCAATTAAGAATGAAAGAAGAAATTCTAAAACCCTAACCCTAACCAATTAAAAAAGAAGGACTAATACAGAAACTAGACGAAGGAATAAAGAAAATAGAACAAAAATAAGAATTAGAGCAGAGAATAGAATTATTAGCAGAGAAAGCACTATTACACAAAATAAGAGAAGGAACTAAAGAGACAAAACGAAAACAAGGATTAGAACAACAAAGAGATGCTCAAGAATCACCAACGCCATAAGAAAAAGAAGAAAGGAAGGTATCAGAAACAATAATAACGAAAAATTGACTGTTGCAAACTTATCCATAACTTCATCAAAATCACACTTTTCCAATTCGTTTGGATCAATACTGAGAAGTGCAAGGTCACTAAGACGATCTTGTCCCATCGATGCCCGCAAATAGGACAAAATAAACTTCAGTTTGCTGAAAGAAATTATTAGAAGTACTTGCAGTGCAATTCGCAGGTTTGGAAAAACGTCATCACCATAAGAAATGATGAAAGACGGAAGATCCAATTGATTTGCTGGTAAAGCATCATCTCTTATCCGAAGTGTTGGGCCAGCACACAAATAGCCTTGAGAATTGTTTAAATGCATCACTAATACAGCACGAAAACCCAGCACCAAGATAACTTAAAATGCAATATACAACACATACTAAACAATTCAAAATCTGAGGGAATATAAATAAATATAAAATCAAAAACATAAAAGTAAAATAAAATAAATACAAAATGCATCAAGAATCGCACGAAATTTACATAAAAAATAACATAACAACAAGAAAATTTGACCGTAAAATGACCATTTATATAAAAGTAAAAATTAACGAATTAAATGAATAAAAATTAAATATTTTTGGCTAAATAAATTTATTTAAAAATGTTAAAAATAAATTACCAATTTAAATTAAGAAATAAATAAAAATTTAATTTAGATAACACAAATAATTTCAAGGTCGAATTTTGTTTAATCGCAGTAAAATTAACACGCAAAGTTAAGGCCAAATTATAGGTATAAATACTGATGTGTTTTCACAAATTTTCAGTCTTATTTTTCGGAGAAAAAATTTCATTGCAGAGAATTAGTCGGTGTGTATAACTGGTTGAGAGCCGTGCATTCAGGCAATCAACACGGGTAAGTGTTTTGCCTGAACACGACCACTCTCAACTGGTGTTATTATTAATTGAATTTTCGAAGGGAATTGATGGATAATTTTTCCAATTGAATTTATGGATGATTTTTCAAATTGAATTTATGGATTATTTTTTCGAATCGAATTTATGGATAATTTTTCAAATCGAATTTATGGATGATTTTTTCGAATCGAATTTATGGATAATTTTTCAAATCGAATTTATGGATGATTTTTTCGAATCGAATTTATGGATAATTTTTCAAATCGAATTTATGGATGATTTTTTCGAATCGAATTTATGGATAATTTTTCAAATCGAATTTATGGATGATTTTTCAAATCGAATTTATGGATGATTTTTCGAATTAAATTTATGGGATTTTCGAAGTAAATTTTATGGAATGGACACAATGAATTTCAAATGGTATTTACGATATGATCACAAGGTTTTTATGCATTACGAATTGCCGTATGTGACCGATGTAATATTCTGATATTCTGCGTCAAAACTTTTATTCCAAATACCATGGTAAAATTTATTTATTTATTTTCTTTTTAGGCCCACAGCCAAAACATACTCCAAGTTAATAAAATCCAACACATGATTGTAATCGTGTAAGTGCGTGAATTATCGACAACGATTCGTGCCCGTGAAGGCTCCGGCGTGGGAACGCAGGAACTGGAACGTCAATATTATCCGTACATAGGGGAAATTGGAGGGTAAGTGAGTAGTCCTTTGGCTGCTCCTTCATCATCCGTTTCCTAAAAAACTGACATAAATTTTTAACAACAATCGGCTCAAAATATCTAACACCGAGTAGTCCAGTGGGCACTCATTAAATATAATATGAACATACATAGAACTTAAGGACAAAGAGAGGAAAAGGGTAGCGGGGAAATAGCGAAATCGTTGCAACAGTTAAAATGAATAGCCATCGGAAAAAGATTAATCCGAACGACCAAAATCATGAAAAATAATGTTTTTAAATAAGAATTAAATAAGTTATGTTAAATTGAAACGGAAAATATGGGCAGAACGCTGCGCAAATTTTTGGAAATAGTTAAAACATTTATCATAAAAACTGTAAAATAAGGGCGGAACGCTGCTCAAATTTTTCGAAATGATTAAAATACTTATAGAAAATAGTCAAACAAAAGCGAATTGTCGTTCGATTGTTAGTATAATATTCTTATAAACCGTAAAATAAGAGCGGAACGCTGCTCAAATTTTCCGAATCAATCAAAATACTTATAGAAAATAGTAAAGTAAAAGTGAAATGTTGTTCAATTGTAAGTATTATATTCTCTTGGAATCAAAAAATAAGGGCGGATCGCTGCTCAAATTTTCCGAAGTAATTAAAATACTTATTAAAATAGTAAACTAAAAGTGGAATGCGTAAAATAAGGGCGGAACGCTGCTCAAAATTTCCGAATCGATGAAAATAATTTATCGAAAACTACAGAATAAGAATAAAACCGTAAAATAAGGGCCGAACGCTGCAAAATTTTTCGAATTAACATAAATACTTTATCGAAAACCGGAAAAATACAGATGGATTACAGCTAAATTTTTATACAAGAAAAATATTTTATAAAGCGGAGGAATAATGAAGGATCCCTAGTAAAAACTTGATAATAATAATGAAAATAGTAAGGATAATGGTAATTATAATAATAATAATAATAATAATAATAATAATAATAATAATAATAATAATAATAATTGTTGGGCCAGAACACAAACGGCCTTGTAAATGTTTAAATGAATCGGTAACACACATGCAAATAAAACATGCAGATTTAAACTCAAACCTATTAAAACACCAATTAACCCTATCAAAATGCGAGGAAGAAAACAATTAAATATAAAATTACAAACATAAAAATTAATTAAAATAATAACAAAAAGCAACAAGATCCGCACGATATAAATATAAACATAACACGAAAACCTAACAAATTTGACCGAAATTTGATAATTTAACAAAAAATGTGAAATTTCATGAAAATGAAATAAAAAATCAAAGAATTTGAATTAGAAATAATTTAATAAAAATACACTAGAAAATTCCAAGGTCGAATTTTGTTTTACTAAATCAAAAAGAACACGCTAGGTTAGGGCCAAAAAATAGGTATATATACCGATTCATTTTTACACAATTTTAATCGTTAAATCAGTTTTTTGAAACTCAAAAATCGTTTTTACTCTTTAAAAATCTATGTAAGTGAGAGTTTTATTTGAAGGCTCTCTCCACGTCGCATCCTCGCAACCTCGATAGAGCTCTGCTTGGGTGTCGGCGTGAGGAGAGTGATGTTTTTATGATATTTTGGATATGTTTGGATCGGTAATTTTTAATTGATTAAACATACGACGTAACTTATTAGGTAAGATATTTGATTTCCGTGATTGATCAACCATCTGATTAATGATATTTCCACGAAACTAGAAATTTAGGAATCAAAGGTCATTGGTACATTGACACAAAACAGTGAAAACTAGACATTTCCACGAAATATCAAAATGATATCCAGTGCGTCACCGCTAGGAGTGAATTGAAAATCTTTTCTGAGGGTGTGTGACTACAAATTCCTATCTCCGCCTGCACACACTCCACGAATGAATACACCATGAACCGCTAATCTAATAAATCAATAAGATAAATATTACACAGATAGAAATACCTACCGGATGCCACGTAAATCAATATAACCACCCGTTACTGATGACGTAATATCAAGGGATAGAATTCGGGATGAATTTAATAGAATGTAAAATTCAATCCATAATCTAACTGGATGAATTAACACCAAACGGCGAGCAAGCCCGAATCTACAAGGAAAAGTAAATCAGATAAAATCAGTACAGAACGGAAAACTTACTACAGATAAATCAACAGGCACCATCACTTACCCCGGTAACCCGCCATAACGTAATAAGCATGCACACATTGAATGTCACGCACATAGAATCCCTCATATGCGGTGATTCCAACGGCAATAAAAATAATCGATACGGCACACATGTTACGAGGGCATACCTGCAGCACATGTCTACTGTATCGGTAGAGCCTCTCTGGTAAGAGAACTACACGCACACGCGTTTTATTGTTTCCCGATTGACACCAAGGTTACTTAAGGGCAATATCAGGGCGAGAATATTAAAAAATTTTCGAAAAATTGATATTAAAATGCATCACCATTTAAATCATATTAACGGAACCCCGACGACTAAGATGCCCGATGACGACATGGACCTAAATCCGGAAGCTCATAATCCAGGTAAATTTCGTTCCTTACAAATTAATTGAATTCAACCCTTTCACTACTTCGATAACTGAACTCCCACTCGTAAATTCATTCATTAAGTAATTTCACTAGCGATGACTTTATTAAGTAATTTTATTAACTATCACGCACTAGCTAAATTTAAATTTTCTTTTCATAGTTTTATTTATTATTTGGAGTAGTCAAAATTTAATTCATGTTCTATTTTGTAGATAATTTTACCTATTAATGCTCGACCAATAGGCTCCCAGTTAAATGATTTTACGATTAGCAGTTTCCAGACGATAAAAGAACTTCGGATTTTAACTCCGCTCGTCAGGTATGATCGGGACCTCTCCTTACGCTACAACGAGCAGTGTTTCTAAATAATGCTAGGTCGTGAACTATTTAGGGACCATACGATGAAGAGCTTAAATATTCCCCCAAGATTTTATATAATAACCACCGAATTAGACTGCAGTTAGGTACCGTATTCAAACGTTAAGAATCAATAAAAATTATGAAATCATTATTATACCTGGTTATAGGAAGAGGATTCAATTCCCGATAATAATACCCACATATTGATGTTTCGACGACGGTTGATATTTTGAAATCCCTCGTTTCAATCGAAAACATAATTATTCAGTCTGTCGGCGTAAGCAAAGATTCATTTTTTTTTCATGCAACCGGAAAAATACAAAGGGAAACTATTTGTTGGCATTAGGAAGGACGATCACTACAGCATCGAATCAATACCGTTCGCATTCATTACCTAAGTAACCCAAACAATAGGAATTAAATTTTCCTTTTCAAATAAGTTTTAAAAATGAGTGCACCGAGAAGCTCGAAAACGTCAGTATTTGGAAGTTTTTGTAGGGTAAATTAGGATGGTAGAACTGTTCAATGGTCGACCAGTGTGGATAAACCGTTGTAGGGAGCTTTTCTACTCCGTGAAATAAAAATCTATTAACTAAAATAATGGAAGGATTAGAAAATTAAAGTAGTTATAATGAAAAAATTTTAAATAGTTCCCGTTCAGATTTATCCAGAGCCCTCGTTCGTGTACCTACCCAAGTCGCCGATCAGTGGCGACAGGACTGGCGACGAGTATGGCGGATCAAGTACGCCGAGATGCCCCCACCAAGCGAGACCCGCTGGTCTGCCTCACAATCAGTGGAGAATGATGACCCTTCGTTCCCCATGGACGGACGAGCCTATGGCCGGAGCCCGGCCCAAGAAATCCGGGATTATGCTCGATATCTCCTCACACGCCTCGAGGACCACCAGAGGCAGGTGGACCTTCATATGGTCAGAGCCAGACAGTACCTGGCGAACGTAGAAGACGACATTGCGGCCTGTAGGATTGCAGACTCCTACGATTGTATGCCGCCACCCCGCTCCAAACCAACCAGGAACACGAAACGGCCGGTATTTGTTTTACGGGAACACTTGGATGATCCATGGACCTCAGGAGGACCCCAATAGACTAACTTTGGTAATTGCACTATAAATGCATGTTAAATAAACGATTTACTGTTACCCAAGATCGTTTTTCTTTTGTGTTTTATTATTTTATAACGTTATTGTTTGTTTAATGAAACCTAATGATTCAAGACTGTTAGTCAAGAAATTAATTTTCCGGTATTACAGAGATGGAACCCCTGCAAATATTACAGACGGAACTAGCATGCGCACGGAAAATTAACAAAAATCTTCACGATCAGATTATTCAGCTGACAACGGAAATGCAACGGACGAAGGCCGTCTGGATGGGGCCCAGAAAAGTAAAATTACTTTACCAGAGGCTCACCGCTGCCCAAAAGGGATGGGCGGATGAAAAGCAACTTAACCAAAGCCTGAGGACTCAGGTGAAGGGGTTAGAAGTGGCACTATTAGCCTGCCAGGAGGGAGCTGCAGTAACTTACCCCCCTCGTATTTGCTCCTACCCAATTAGCCTATCGAGAGGCGGCAACCACTCCAAAAACGACCCAAACAACGAATAGGTATCGTGAACTACGAAAGGAGAGGAATAAACGTCGAGCCGCTCGGTTGTTGAGTAATGCATGATTGACTTATACACTGTGTTTATGTTATAAAATATATATCTCCTGTTATTTAAACGATATTTTCAAGGATTTGATAAGTGCCAACTCACAGAGGTAGTATGAGGACATGGCACCGCCTGAGAGACGCTTGCGCGAGAATTATGAGTATGAACGATGGTATTAACAATAGAATGGGATCAAAAATCAAAAGCGAGCACAAGTCTTCTATCGACAGCTTGTTGAAAACAGATATCGTCCGGGCAATTACAGCCTTAGCAATAGCGCTCACATTTTGCGGAAGGTCTACCCACTTGAACACAGTTCCAACAAAGAAAATATTTATATGGCGTTACCAAAGTAACCACAACCTAATTCGAACAAACGTCAACACCCGGTAACCCACCATAATAATAATAACAATAATAATAATAATAATAATAATAATAATAATAATAATAATAATAATAATAATAATAATAATAATAATAATAATAATAATAATAATAATAATAATAATAATAATAATAATAATAATAATAATAATAATAATAATAATAATAATAATGATCATAATTAGGATAATAATAATAGTAATAATAATGATAATAGTAGTAATATAATAAATGTAATGGTAATTATATAGTAATAAAAATAATAATAAAGATAATAGTAGTAACAATTAATAAAGGTAATACATATAATAGTATCAATGATAAGGCAAGCAATAATACGTAACAGGGAACATTGTGGTTATAATAGGGATAAGAGTAAGAGAGATACTGTATGAATATTTAACATATCAAAGGGTGTATAAGCCAAAGAATAATCATCAACACGGACGACGATAAGAAGGACTCTGGGAATGGACCTGACAATAAATGATATGAGAGTATAGGTTAACATTTGAAATAGATAGGAGAATAATGGGACCTAAGAATTGAAATCGAGCACAGGCCTTCTATCGGCAGCTCGTTGGACCCATGGATCGTTCGGTCAATTATAGCATTAGTAATAACGCTCACTTTTTGCGGACGACCTACCCACTCGAACACAGTTCCAACGTTGCTTAGCAACGGGTGCCGAGTGGTAAACGAAAGATATTTGTATTGGGTTGTCTGGGTAACAGCCATTTAGTCTTAAATATCAAAACCCAGAAACCCACCAGAAGTAACATTTGGCAGTCACAAGTTTCAGTTAGTCCCCATGGATATCAGTATCATAGAAAATCTGTAAAAATCAGTATCATAAAATAACTTATTTTGTCGACAATATTTGGACAATATTTGGTCGACAACACATTTATCATTAATGTTGGTGGGTTACATGGTTCCAAATCTTGCTTATCCTTCTAGTTGCCCTCGTAACGCCATACAAAGTGATTCTGATCCACTACGCACCTGTTGCTAGGCAACGTTGGTAATGTGTTCAAGTGTTGGATTGTCCGCAAAAATTGAGTATTATCGCTAGTACTGTAATTGCTCGGAGAACCCTCGGGTTCACGAGCTGTCGATAGAAGACCTGTGCTCGCTTTTGATTCTTAGGTCCCCTTATTCTCCTATCTCCTTCAAATGTTAACCTATACTCTCATATGATTCATTGTTATGTCTGTTCTCATAGTCCTTCTTCTTGTTGTCCATGTCGAAGATTTTTCTTTGGCCTGTACACCCTTTGTTGTGTTAAATACACCCACATTATATCTTTCACCCTTATCCCTATTATAACTACAATGTTTCCCATTATTATTACTAGCATTATCATTGTTGCTATTATATGTATTACCCTTATTAATTGTTACTACTAATACCTTTATTAATATTTTTATAGCTATAACTACCATTATATTTATTGTTATTGTTACTATGAGTATTACTATTATTATTATTGTTATCATAATTATTATCAAGCATTACTACAAATACCATGATTATTATTATTATTACCATTATTATTATTATTATTAATGGTGGGTTACAGGGTTTCGCATCTTGCTTAACTTTATGGCTACCCTAGTAACGTCATACAAAGTGTTGCTGATCGCCACTTGGCACCCGTTGCTAGGCAACGTTGGTAATGTGTTCAAGTGGTGGAATGCCCGCAAAAATTGAGTACCATATGCTAGTACTATAGTTGCTCGGACAATCCTCGGGTTCACGAGCTGTCGATAGAAGACCTATGCTCGCTTTACATTGGTCCCTTAATTATAGATGAATTCGAGTCTAACCCATCATGACCGAATATATAAGAGATGATTTATTTAATGAACAAAGGACATGCATAATAAGTTAAGTTGATTGACTTGACGCTTGTGCGGCTCGGCGTCGGGCCCGTTCCTTGCGTCCCGGCCGGCGGATGGTTGGTTGGATAGCTGTCGATTTTTGGCTCGGTGCGGTTTCATCAACGACGCGCTGACTTGGCAGTTGGGAAGGGGCGAAGATGAGCGGGTACGTTACCGCTTCCCCTTCCCGACAGGCTGCTAGGGCAACTTCTAAGCCCCTGATCTGTGTGCGCAGACTCCGATTGAGCTGGCGTTCTTCGGCCCAGCCTTTTTGAGCTGCGGCGAGACGTTGGTAGAGTAGTTTCGCCCGTTTGGGGTCTAAACAGGTCGCCTTGACCTGTTGTACTTCGCGAGTTAACTGTAGTATCTGGCTGAGTAGCTCCGCGTTTGCCTGTCTAGCGTGGGCTAGTTCATTTTCCATTAGTTTCAGGGCCGACATTTCTATGAAAAAATATTAATCTTGTCTAATACGGAGAACTCTAATTATTTCAAACATAATCGTAGCAGAAAACTTATTTAAAACAAAAATTTCTAAGATGATAATTCATTATACTTCATTATTCATAACATCAATAGGATACAAATGTTAGTCGTGCTTGTGTCTGGAGGTTCAGGACTCTTCGAGAAATTTCCTGACTCCTTCCTCTGGGGTATAACCGGGAATAATGGGCACTGGTCGTCGGAGGTTGCGTGCCGGTCGGGCTGGGTACGTTTCTGCGATACGTCCGACGAGGATGTCCTCTTCAACGTTGGCGAGGTACATCCTCGCCTTCACCACCTGTAGGTCGACCTCCGTTTGGATCTTCTCCCACTGAGCCAGCAAGTTTCGAGCGTTGTCGACAATCTCCTCGGCAGGATACTGTTCCTCCTCTGGTCGGTGTGGGTCATTTCCTCTGCCCAGTACTTGCCATAGCGACGGGCACGATCGTTTCGGGCGTGGCTCGTCGAGAGTCATCGATGGGCGCGCTCGTTTCCAGGCTCGGCGCCATTCATCTGCCTCTTGTTTCGAAATCAGATTCGGCAACATAAATTCTGCTGAAATAAGTAAACGTCATATATTCTCTTACTAATTTATGGGAATATTAAATCTACAATCTCGAGTTCATGCAATCTTAAATCATCCGGTAATTCTAGGGGATACATTGACTGGTTAAATTAGCGTTCAGTGAACTTGATAGTTGAGTTGGAATTGTAAGGATTATTGGGATGAAGTGTCTGGGTTCATGTTCTGGTGATTTCCATAGTTCTTTCATGCTGAAGAAAGGTGACGGGGCAGAATATGTAATGTATGTCTATGTGACTTAGTTATTTGGGATTCAATTCATTTAACGTTACTACTGTTGGGGGAAAACATACTCGTGTAGGTTTAACGTAATTAATAACGGTTATTGCAATTTTAAATGTTCATCGTAACTACTAATAGTCATTGTATTTATTAATGTTCGACGAAATTATCAATAGTTATTGTATTTAATAATGTTTAACGAAATTATCAATAGTTATTGTATTTAATAATGTTTAACGAAATTATCAATAGTTATTGTAATCATTAATGCCTATCGACATTGTCGTAATTATTGATACTTGACTCGTCTATTCATTCCTCCAACGGAAATGATTATTTATATTTCATCCTTTCTCTCGGTGGTAGATTATCGGAACGGATGTTTCTCGCGATGGTCAATTATCGGAACGGATGTTTCTCGCGATGGTCAATTGTCGGAACGGATGTTTCTCGCGATGGTCAATTGTCGGAACGGATGTTGGGAATGCTTGATTCTTATCCGATCACGACATCCGTCCGTGTTTTAATGGTTGATAGTTCGTCGTAATTCAATTGTGCGAATCTACTAATCGAAATCCACTTTGGCTATTACTCTAATGGTTGACGTTGGCATTAATCTGGGTCTAGTTTGTGCGTTCGTTTAAGCCGTCGGTACTGTCTTATCGGGGTTTTGTGGTTAGGTAATCTGTTTTTATTTTCTTACTGATCAATTTAATTGTCCATGGTTTTGAGGAACTATGCTGGCTGCTTACGACAAATTTTTCGGATGTGGTCAGTCGTTGATGGTTCTCGATGTTATTCCTAACTTAAATTGTATCGGGAAAATTAACCGTTGGAATTCATGTTGAGGGTTGGCTAGAATGAAATTGCGGATTTGTAAAACTATAGTATTGTGTCAGTCGGTCGATTTAATGGTTGGAAAAAATTTCTCTTTAGTTCAACGCAATAAATGTTCTCCGTTTTATTGTTGATTTTATAAACTTTCATTTTATTGGATCACCTCGTGCTGGAATTTACCGATGTTTGATGATATTTGTATCATATTTATGTGGAAATTTTAAAGGTATTATAATTATTTCGATTAGAAGTAAAAATACAGATTTCATTGTTTTAATTCTTAAACTCCTAAACGTCTGACTAACGGAGCATCTCATTAATTCAGCCAACATCTTAGTTTAAACGTGACTTCATCTTACTTTCCCCTAATCGATTTTGACTTTTATTGATGGATTACTTTACTATTTAGTTTAATTCCCTCGAAATTTATTGGATCAAATTTTACGATCGATCATCCTGAGTTTTCCTTACTAATTACCTTAGAGATTTTTCTTATCGTTAACTTAGGTTAATCAATAAATAGATTAGGCAATTTTAATGAACTATTTCTAACCTCTGACTTAATAACTCTAAGTTTTACCTTCCCTTACATACAAGTTTATTTTATTACTATACAATCTGCTCTAATTTTTAATCAAGGACTTGATCTAAGTTAAACCCGTGAGTCGCGTAAATTCTCTAACTATCATTTTATTTAAATCCAACTGAATTAAAGAAACATTTACTTTTAATGAAAACTTTTAACTTGATAGCTAAAATCAGTTTAAGGGACTCACTGAGTTGCTCACAATATTTATTTTTAAAAGTAATTTAACGTACCACTAATTAGATTATTTTCCAGAATTAGTTTAATTCACCGAAGGATATCTTTGAAATTAGCTTACTTTTACCCTATTATTTAATTTAATCAAAAATTATTTGTAACTAGTTTTATCTCTATCCGTAACTTAACCTGCTTTGCACTATAAGATAATTGAAGTTAATTTATTTTTAAGCCCATAATTTTAGTTTAATTCTAATCAATTTACTTTGTTTCTAATCCATAAGGTGATTTAAGTTAATGATAATTGTTTCGAAAATAAATTCAATTTAGTACACTAAATGATCAAATTAATTCAAATTGCTAATTCAGGTTAATTCTATCAACGATTTTAGTTTAGTTTATCCCCGTACCTTTTCCCTTTAATAGATCCTAGGCGCATTTTGTGTTTACTTTATATTTATTGAGTGCCCACTGGACTACTCGGTGTGATAAGTTTAAGCCGTGTGTACTGTGATTTTAGGTCGATTTTTCTGAATTGAGAAACGAGGAAGCAGCCAGAGACTTCTTCCTTATTTCTCGCTTCAGCTATAAGGATAAATATTTACGTTACGACCGCTGCGTTGCGCACGCTGAGTCTTCACGGGTGCATATCATTGGCGATTGTCCACGCTCTTACATGCATCTGCACTATGTTGATTTTACTATCTTGCATTAGGTTTCGGCTGTGGGCCGGAAAAATTTCGACAGATTTAGTTAACAAATTATATATATATGAAACAATTTATGCATAGTAATATTTATTAATTATATAAGACAAAAATAACAAGTTACCCTTCCAATTCATAAAAATAGCATACATTCATATAATAAACCAAATGCCTCTCTTCCCACGCCGACGTCCGAGCAGAGCTCTACAGAGATGCAAGGTACGGGGCGTGGAAAGGGGTTCCAAAATCAATGATCCTCACCTAAATAATAACTGAAAAACAACTGTAACTTCGAAGATCGTTTAAAACGTTTAAGACTTTTAAAACTTTAACAATTATCAAAGATAGTTTTGAAAAAAAAACGATTCGTTTTCAAAATAGGTTTTTAAACAAATTTCAAAATGGTTTTTGGTTAACTTTAATGTGAAAATGGATCAGTATATATACCTAAATTTTTGGTGTGTAAAATTTGATGTAGTAAAACAAAATTCGACCTTGTTGTTTTCTGGCAAATTCTATTATTTATTTTTATTATTTTTCGATTTATTTTTATAATTTTTTTTATTTAGAATTTTATTTGAATTATTACTAATTCAAATTTTCCGATTTAAATCTTGCTTTAATGAACTTTAATTGATTTTTCCAATTTTGTCGAATTTGTCGTGTTTTCTTGTTGTGTTTATGTAGATATCGTGCGGATCTTGGTGCATTTTGTTATTATTTTAATTTTATTTTTATGTTTCTTAATTTATATTTAATTCTTTTATTTCTCAGATTTTATATGGTTTAATTGGTGTTTTGGGGTTTTATTTAAATTGCGTGTTGTGTTTGCGTGTGTGTTTCTGATCCATTTAAACATTTTGAAGGCCGTTTACGTTCTGGCCCAACATTAATATTATTATTATTACTGTCATTACCCTTATCATTATCGTTATTATTATTAAGATTTTGTAGGGATCCGTCCTTATTCCTCAGCGTTAAAAAAAAATATTTTTCTTATATAAAAATTTTTGTTGTAATCCTTCCGTATCTTTCGGTTTTTGATAAAGTATTTTTGTAAATTCGGAAATTTTAGCAGCGTTCCGCCCTTATTTTACGGTTCATCCCTATTCTACAGTTTTCGACAAAGTAT
This sequence comes from Schmidtea mediterranea, assembly GCA_022537955.1. Taxonomy (NCBI): domain Eukaryota; kingdom Metazoa; phylum Platyhelminthes; order Tricladida; family Dugesiidae; genus Schmidtea; species Schmidtea mediterranea. The sequence goes on from CM039682.1 coordinate 34,549,470, forward strand.
TTTCATTGACTCGGAAAATTTGAGCAGCGTTCCGCCCTTATTTTACGCATTCCATTTTTGCGTTACTATTTTTGTTAAGTATTTGAATTAGTTCGGAAAATTTGAGCAGCATCCCGCCCATATTTTCCGCCTCAACTCAAATTAATTTATTTAATTCTTATTTAAAAACATTATTTTTCATGATTTTGGTCGTTCGGATTAATCTTTTTCCGATGGCTATTCATTTTAACTGTTGCAACGATTTCGCAATTTTCCCCGCTACCCATTCCCTCTTTTTGTCCTTAAGATCTATTTATGTTCATTTCATAGTTAATGAGTGCCCACTGGACTACTCGGTGTTAGAGATTTTGAGCCGATTGTTGTTAAAAATTTATGTCAATTTTACAGAAAACGGATGATGAAGGAGCAGCCAATAAACTACTCATTTACCCTCCAATTTCCCCTATGTACGGATAATATTGACGTTCCAACTCCTGCGTTCCGCACGCTGAGCCTTCACGGGTACATATCATTGGCGATTTTCCACGCTCTTACACAAATCTGTACTATGTAGATTTTGCTTTCTTGCGTTATGTGTTGGCTGTGGGCCGGAAAATAACAAATAATATATTACCATAGCATTTGGAATAAAAGTTTCGATGCACTAAGGCTGTAGATATAAAATATTTATTCAGCATATTACATCGGCTACATACATTTGAAATTCATTGTATCCATTCCATAAAATTTACTTCGAAAATCCCATAAATTTAATTCGATAAATCATCTATAAATTCAATTAGAAAAACAAGATTATCCATAAATTTAATCTGAAAAATCATCCATAAATTCAATTGAAAAATTACCCACAAATTTGATTCAAAAAATCATCCATGAATTCAATTGGAAAAACAAAATTATCCATAACTTCAATTTGAAAAACAAAAATCATCCATCAATTCGATCTGAAAAGTCATACATAAATTCAATTGAAAAATTACCCATCAATTCCCTTCGAAAAAATCAATTAATAATATTGCACCAGTTGAGAGTGATCGTGTTCAGGCAAAACACTTACCCGTGTTAATTACCTGAATGCACGGCTCTCAACCAGTTATACAACCAGTTATACAGTTCTGTAATGAAATTTTTCTCCGAAAAATAAGACTGAAAATTTGTGAAAACACATCGGTATTTATACCTATAATTGGGCCTTAACCTTGCGTGTTAGTTTTATTGCGATTAAACAAAATTCGACCTTGAAATTATTTATGTTATCTAAATTAAATTTTTATTTATTTCTTAATTTAAATTGGTAATTTATTTTTAACATTTTTAATTAAATTTATTCAGCCCAAAAATATTTTGTTTTTATTCATTTAATTCATTAATTTTTTAATTTTATATAAATGATCATTTTACGGTCGAATTATCTTGTTATTATGTTATTTTTTATGTAAATTTCGTACGGTTCTTGATGCATTTTGTATTTATTTTATTTTACTTTTATGTTTTTGATTTTATATTTATTTATATTCTCTCAGATTTTAAAGTGTTTAGTTGGTGTTGTATATTGTTTTTTAAGTTATCTTGGTGCTGGGTTTTCGTGCTGTATTACTGATGCATTTAAACAATTCTCAAGGCTATTGGTGTGCTGGCCCAACAATGTTATGTTTTTCTGATTAAAATTCCTTAAATTGATATCTCTAATATAATATTTAGATATGCTTCTAATTCATTTATCTAAATTTATCGAAAGTGTATATTTATTTTGTATAATAAATATAAATAATATATTGTAAAACATTTTAATTTATAAATTTTATTGGATTAGACATTTTGTTTTAGTTAAGCAATAACAAATAATACTACTTTGATAATCCAAATAACGCTATTTTATTTTAATAATGCATTAACTAATACATTTATTTTATTTATTTAATGACATTTTGTTTTTTCATCTGTTTATTTTTATAAAGTAACTATTTTGATTTATTATAATGGACAGTGAATATATTGTACAACATTTTAAAAGTTTTAATCAAATGCGAATCGATTAATTAGTATTCTAAATTATATATTTAATTTGTTGATTAGTTCTTCAGCTCCTCAGAAAAGCAACTTATCAACATGTAAAACATTTGGGAAAATAAAGTTTTTAGGGTACGAGGGCATTTCTTTAAATACCAACCCTCGGGTTGAAATTGACATGAATAATAATAGAATATAATAAATTACAGTTTATTCGGTTTTTAATGCTGATGGCAACAATTTTCAAGAATTGACTTATAATGCATATGAATTGATAACAAAATATTGGAATTTTCCTAAACCGCAATTACTTATTTCTATTAATGGTGGATTTAAGGAAGTAATGCGAAATGAAACTAAGTAAAATTAATTCATTTAAATTTGAATTTAATAGTTTAAATTTCAAACAAGGAATAATGGAAGTAATGCGAAATGATTGTAAGTAAAATTAATTCATTTAAATTTGAATTTAATAGTTTTCACGTAATTAAAATATTCCTTTCTCATTAATAATTTTTATTAAATATGTAATATTATTTAAATTTTTCCCCTTAATTTTCATGTGACAGTTGATCCATAAATTAATCAAAAAGAAAATTCTTATTAAATATTTTACTGATTTTATTATATTTTTTATCATGATGATAATTACATTATAAAAATTTAATAAAAAATTTTAATTTTTTTTTAACATTATTTTTTTATTTTATTTAAAAATTATTTAATTTGTAATATTTACAATAAAAATTTGCCATTATTTTAATTAATTTATTAGAAACTATTAGGGCAATTTATTATACGAAATATAGCTATGTGGAGTACATTTCAGCAGTAATCAATGAAATTTGATGACCTTTTAGCATTAGCCAATCAATGAACGAAAATTTGTATTACTGTAAATATAAAGAAAGATCCCAAAATATCTTCAATTTCACAAAACTAATTGTTATGATTTCATGGCGATTTAATCTTGACGAAAACCTGAAAACGAGTATTGAAATTGACATGAAAAAGCTAAGTAAAAGAAAAAAGAAACAAATATATCTCACTAATTAAATAGTCAATTGTTTTATTGATTGCAAGTATTATAATTATTAAAATAAAATATATGTATAGTTATATAATTTTGACAGTTCTATTGATAATTTATGAATAATAATTGTGTTGGTGCACGGGGAGACTTTATCTGTGAAGAATTTTGGTATTCCCTGTCCATCGCTTTTCTTCTATTGCTCTAGGGTCAATTACCCGCGCGCACCCCACGACCTTAGTTTACTGCTACGCACCCATGACCGAAATCATGTATGTACTATGCGCAACAGCCGAATGCCATTCGAGCAGGTGAGTACTGTTATCAATACTACTCCTCGAACGACCTTCGTTTCCCAGTTCACAGTGGCCGCTAGAAGGTCTTACGCTTTCTACCTTGAATTCTTTCGGAAGAACCTGAGTTCGCGCACTTATTGATTCGGAAGAATTGTGAGAGTCTTGATCGTTGAATTCCAGTCATTTTGAGTTGTGGCACTCCAAACTATCACTACTATAGTGTCCATGTTACTAATTAAGTCACCTCCTATTATTACTTTAATTCTATACTACCTCATTAACTACCTTTACAAAATATCGACCATCGGTTTATTAATAATATTACACTATAATTAAGTTATTATTATATAGACAGATATTATTTTAAGCAATTGAGAGACAAAACAAAAACTAAATTATATAATTGTTAACTACATTTATGGATGATAAAGAAAATATTATACGAATACAAGAGGAGCCGTTAGTTGCTGATAAGACACCAAGATATAGGGTGGCAGATAATTCAAAAGGAAATACACATGTCACCAATTCGAAGCTCGTTCGGCTTCAACTCAGTCCTCTGCGTCGATGTCTACAGGCAAGCATCGACGCTTCGGTTGACGGTGAATGGGAGATGGGATTGGTAGATTCTGTCCCTCCTGATATCTTGTGCCCAGCTACAACTCGGTAGACAAGTCCTGAGCTCGTTTTCGGTAAATATCCGTCGAAGCGCGGCATTTTGTTCAGCGATTGTGATTCCCTGACTTCGAATTTCGATAATAAAATCATCTCTGTCCCGAGAAAGGCGAGAGATCTTTTGATACAAATTGCGAGTTGCCTCGGGCGAACTCCATGTGCCCTCTATTTTCTGATATTTCGCCTGTCTAGTGGCTATCGCCGATGAGGAAAGTCGGGTGATCCGTAGAAGATTCGATAAGTTTGACATTTTGCGATAATTGTAGGGTTCTCTGGGTATAAAACTAAAAAGGAGAGGAGAGGATAATTATCACGGGAGTGTACTTGTGATATTAATCATTTCAGTTGAGATTAAGGGGTATACTTATATTTAGCTGTAAGATTACATTCATTAGTAAGGAAATAAAATCAAAGAAAATAAACGGGATGCAGAAAATAACAAAAAAAATAAATAAATTACTTATTGTTAAGCATACTAATGGTTATGATAATAACAATAACTGAATGATAAATAAAAGAGTAATAATGGAAATCTTATATCAATATTAATAAGATTGATAACGATAGTGATAAACTCAAGAATGCTGATTATTACGACAGTAATAATAATAATTATTTTGTAATAATAATGATAACAATAATAATATTAATAATAGCAACAATAATAATAATAACAGTAGAAAAATATATTTTACAAAAAACTTGGCTCAATGACAATGTCCATGAAAATTTAATGTTAGTTCAATTAAATTATAAGCATTGGTAAATAAATTGAATCTATGCAATGTTTTGTATCAACAAACAGCACGAGAATCTATTATTTTTTAAAAGACTATATATCTTTAAACTCTCGTTTTATTTGTTTTAATTCACGTAATTTCTAGGTTTCATATTCGTTTTCAATGTCTGAATTTATCGCATCGCATGCCTCATAGATAGTTTGCCTTTGTTGGGCTCAGAGCCAAAAATTAAAACAAAAATTACAAAACCAATTTAAACAAAAAGGTGAAAATTGTATAAGTTAGAACAAAATGATTAATGTAGTTTTGAAATTGTCAATATGGCTGCCGTAACATAAGCACTCACCGCAAGAAGAAACCAAAAATAAAATAAAACATATTAATTAAAACAAATTAAAAATATAACAAAAATTAAATAAAACAAATAATTAATTAAAATTCGGAAAAATGCCTACAGATGCAAAAAGAAACATACGAAAAATAAAATAAACTGCCAAAACCTTGCAAAATAAGGTTTAGAAAAAACACAGGCAGAAGAGGCGACCAGAAAACAAAATATTGGGGTTAAAAAAATAATATTGTAATAAAATAATAATAAAAATAAAATTCAACATTGTAATATTAATATATCAAAAAATAAGGAAAAATATATAAAAAATTACAAAAATATTTTGAAATAAATAAAATAATTAAAAAACCCTAAAAATGGCGAAAAATCGCCCATTGGTCGCACACAGACACAAAAACACTATATATACGGCAGTCATTTTCATAATTTCTAACCGAATTTTAACAGACTGTCTTAGACATTTTTTCAGTCAGGTGACTACTAGAAAAATTTTTAGACATTTTTAGACTAGCAGTGAATCATTCTTAGACCAAATTTTGTATGCTAATTTATGCCAATTTTTCAAATCTGGTTGTATGACTGTGGATTGTAAGTATTGTTTTCTTGTATAAATATATATTTCGAAGTCTTGTTACTTTGATTTTGTTCTGGATGGTCGTGGAATCTTTTGGTGCCACTGACAAATCCCCCTAAAATCTTATTTATACTAAGTATTTGAATAGATGGTTCATGGGACGGACCGTGTGCCGGCTAGTGGGTGAAAACCCTTAGTTGAGCTCGTGGGTCGTGCCTCGTGAACCCCTCGGCAGTTCGCAGTCGGTTCTGGCTTTGTGCACAGGACCGCTACGCAGGGCGCCGTTGTATACTCGAGGCGGCTGCTGAAAATGTGGCCGGAGCGAGTCGAAATAAAATTCGGGAAGTGCGACTATAGTTAAGTGGGATTAAAGTTTTGCAGGGAAAATTTAAAATAATTACGGAAAATTAATTAAAAATCGAGTAGAAAAGGATAGGTTAGTGTAGAAATGTAAATTTGAAAGCGGTTTTCCAAAAGTTGAATGATATAATCTGACAGAAGAGAGAAGTGTTTTCTTAAAGTGACCGCAGAGGGTTGTAATTACTTAAAATCATGGGAAACGTACCGGGAATTAAGGAATTGTTAATCAAATCTTAACATAAGTAAAGATAAATGGTAAATGTAATCGATACCGGGATTAAACAAATGAAATAGAAATTTACCGAAAAATAAGGAAGGAACGCTGCCCAAATTTTTGAAGGATATTTTTATAAACACTGGGTAAAGATGACAAATAAGTATGGAAATGGTAAGAATAGACGAGTAAGGACCAGGATATAGAAAAAGAAAGACGTAAGACCTTCCATCGGCAGTCCAGAACCCGAAAGTGAAAATATCATGAGGAGTAGTTCTAGAAATGGAGCTCACCTGCTCATGAATTTTCAACCTCTATGTACATTACCAACATGGAAATCACCATGGGTACATAGGAGGGATAGAATAATAATCTTGCTGGCGTTTAGGGGTAGATACACAAAAACCCTAGAAAAAATAAATAAAAACCAACCCTATTCGCCAACATGATTTTTGGGGGCTCAGCCGGGATGAAAGCCATGTCAATTGGAAAGATGGAAACCCAGGGATTTTTAAAAATAACAGAGAATTTTAGCAATGAACCCGCAGCCAATTGTCGAGTAAAAACTATGCCGATAGGATCGAAATAAGGATAACATGAACCTGGAAAGAAATTGCGAGAATGACAAAATACCAAAATTTAAATCATTAGAATAAATATGTCGGGACGACATTTTAAAAATCGATAAGGGACGACCGAACAAAACGCTACAATAATAGTATTACAGCAACTCTTAAAAAATTGAATAATAATGTTAATAAAAGCAACAAAGTGGTAAAAGTATCGATAATTAAAAATGGGAATAATAATAACAATAATAATAATAACAATAATAATAATAATAATAATAATAATAATAATAATAATAATAATAATAGTATTAGTAGTAGTAATAATTGTAATAATGGTAATAGTAATAATAATAATAATAATAATAATAATAATAATAATAATAATTATAATAGTAATGATGGTAATAATAGTGCTAATAATCATAATGATAGAGATAGTAATAATGGTAATAATAACTGTACTAAAAATTATTTTTGAGCTTTTGTTGTATGATAAAATTATTACATTTTACGCAAATATTTATAAAGTAATAAAGCATGAATAGGTAAACTGAATGATTGATGAAAATTAGGAATGATGAGGTAGAAGCATGGTATGATGAATGTATATAAAATAGGATGATTGAATGGTATGGAGTTTGATGAAGTAAAAATATGGAGTGAGAATGTGGCATGATTGGGTTTAAACAAAAAATTAAAATAGCAGACAAAAATATATTAAAAGACAACCATAACAATACGAATTAAACCGACTTGAAGATAATAGCAATAAAAACGACAAATAGAGGAAAATAGTGACTAGCAGTAAACTGATGACGGAATAGAAAGACCGCGAAAAATATCACAGAAAAATGAATTTCAACAACAACAGTAAAAATAGAAATAACAAAATGAAATGAAAGAGAATGAATAGAGTCAATGAGGATATGTGAAAAATAAGATGCAACGAATAACTTTATAACGCGAAAGTTGAATAACAAAAAACACAAAATGAATAAATATCGAATAATATCATCGATAAATAAATGGCGATAATAGAAAACAAAAAATCGAAAAATAAAAGGGGTTAAACCACTTATTATACCAAAATAAAAAATACAGAGACAACGAATAACAGTCGTATGGGAAAATTAACGTCATTTAAGACATACAAAGGAATAAAACATGAATAAAGGACAAATAAAAACTAAAGCTAATAAAATCAAACACAGTAAAGAGAAAGGATTGAAGAGCGCAAAACAGTTGAATGAATACAGAGACAATGTCAATAAATTGAAAGTTACGCGGAACTAGCGAATGGAAGATCAAAACCATAGAAACAATTAAAAACATCATGGATAAATTATAACATGGGAATAACAGAAAATAGTCGAAAAATAAAATCTACACAACGAATAATACCCGATACGCACAATAAGGATGATAATGGTCGGTATTCAAACTGATATTGTTAAAATATATAACGAACAGCATAAAAGTCAAAAGTAAATTACAGTAGTAAATGTACAAAGTAAAATGATAAAATAAAATACAAGACAATAAAAGTGTCAATGAGGGAATATAAAGATAACAAAACAAAAACAATAAAATGAAAGGTAATGACAGTGAATTGCGACAAAATATCGAAAGTCGAAGTGTTCAAACAATAAACACAAATAACATCGAACAATTGAGGAACAAGAACAGTGAATAACATAGCAAATGAATATAGAAAATAAAGAATGTCAACACATAATGAGATTGAATCAGAAGGAGCGGGAATATCGACAAACGAAATAAAAAGTGAATGAATAAAAATTGTTGAATTATATGCAAAATAATAAATATCGTTAAAGTAAATAGGATAACAACTAAAAGTGGCAAATGTAAATAAAACTGATGCTTGAAAATAGCGAAAACCACCAACATCGACTTTGAAAATACTCGGAAAAATTTGAATAACAGTAGGGTAAATTAACATTCAGTGACAGTAGAGAACAACAAAATTACAAAATAAAATAGATATACATCAAAGAGGGAGCATTAAAATGAAACTAATAAGATAATGAATAACACCAAAATGGTAAGAATGTGTCGAAGGAGGTTGACCAATGCAGAGGCTAAAAAGCAATACCAGTAATAGACCAAAAATTAATAAATTAATCAATTAATATCGAAAAGGGTGAAATAAAAATACTAACTATAATTAATAGCAAGTTTGAGAAATTGAACGGGAGATAACATATTTGAATGTTATAATAACGGATAATTAATAATATAAAAAAAAAAAAAAAAAAATCATAAATTGAAATCGGAAAATATTGAAAAGAGGAGGTATGTGAAAAGACAACCAGTGAGAACGTAGACCAAATATCAAGGGTGCAGAGAAATAGTAAATAAAGCCGACCTAAATAAGCAATATCACGCGATAGAACAAGTCAAACAAATACCAGACGCGGTTAAAAATGAGATTCATAAAGGAGTAGAGTACGTACACGAATGTTGCATTAGTCAAATAAAGTTAGAATAGAAGTGTTTACGCTCCCCTGTGGTCACTTCAGTACTGTCGACAATGTGCAGAGACAATGAAAACTTGTGTACTTTGTAAAAATAATATTGACGAAAAGTAGTCGAGTATTATGATCAAATGAAGTTGAATTAATAAAAGTCTAGTAGTTGACCCTTCCTGCGCCTATATCTCTATATATAAAATATGAATATTTATATGTAAAAATAGAAAAGTGATGAATGGAGAAAGTTAAAAAATGAAGGTGTCCCGATCATCCAGAATAAAGTTCAAAAAAGGGGTAAAATACTTTTGAGCTACCCTCGGGTAGTCCGTCTGAGGCCAAATCGGGAGGGGATAACCGATCACCCAGAGGAGAAGTATAGGACGACCTTCCGGATAGGTTTGCCAAGTTGAGAAGCTACTGTGGTAAGGCTGATCACCTTGCCGTTGCAGTAGTGGATCAATGAAGCCGTTTTTGTATTTCAAATTTGGGGGGTAGGCGAAGAATTCTCGAGGAGGCAGAATGAAAAGCGCGCGTGTAAAGAATAACCAAAAGAATAAACAAAGAAAATAAGAAAGGACAACAACGAAGAAATGATTAACGAGCTCGAATGAAGGATAGATAAAGCCTGAAAGAACAGAACGATCACGAAGCCGGCAGGAAAATGTATTAACAAACCGATGATTATCGATCCGTATTAAGGAGACGAATCTTAATCGTAATAATGGCCAAGTCGAATGTGAGAGACAGGTATTAACGGAACCTGATCTCAACTTGGATTAACGAAACGTGTGCTAACAACAGAACTTAGTCCATTCGCATTACTTCAGCTCAGACTGACTTCGTACTACAGAACATTGGTTCATTCGCATTACTTCAGCTGAGACTGACTTCGCATTACAGGACATTGATTTATTCGCATTACTTCGGCTGAGACTGACTTCGTATTACAGAACATTAGTTCATTCGCATTACTTCAGCTCAGACCGACTTCGTACTACAAAACTCGGTCCATTCGCATTACTTCAGCTCAGACTGACTCCGTACTACAGAACATTGGTTCATTCGCATTACTTCAGCTGAGACTGACTTCGCATTACAGGACATTGATTTATTCGCATTACTTCGGCTGAGACTGACTTCGTATTACAGAACACTAGTTCATTCGCATTACTTCAGCTCAGACCGACTTCGTACTACAAAACTCGGTCCATTCGCATTACTTCAGCTCAGACTGACTCCGTACTACAGAACATTGGTTCATTCGCATTACTTCAGCTGAGACTGACTTCGCATTACAGGACATTGATTCATTCGCATTACTTCAGCATAGTCTGACTTCGCATTAATAGAACATAGTTCTATCGTATTAGGTTAGCACAGTCTCGATTCGTAATAATAAGACATAGTCCGAACGTGTAAATGAGCAGAGTCTCAAATCATACTAAAGGAGCATAGGTCTCAACGAAATAACGGAGCATAGTTTTGACTATGTTAAAGAGCGTAGTTCTCAAACAAAGGAAATGATCAAAGGAAAAACAGTTGAAGAAATCGAAGAAATTAGTGAAATAAAGAATAAGAAAATACCCGTGCACGAAGAATCGAATATATTGTGTAAAAGCTATAGCAGATAACGATTTTAAAAATAAAAGATTAAGGAAACGGAAAACGATGTAACCGATGATAAGTATGGACAAGAAATAACGAAAACGGGAAATATGGATTAAGAAAATGAAATGATAAAAGTAGCAAAACAAAAATAGGTGTATATTTAGACTCTAATGTAAATATTACTAAGTATCAATAAATATGTAGTTTCAAAAAAAAAAAATTGAAGAAGCAGTTTTAACCGGAGATAGAATGTTAAAAAACATATAAAAATTTGATAAGAAAAATCAATGTCGAGGACGACATTTTTGCGAAGACCGAGGAAGATACGCCTAAAGATGAAGACAATGACAATCAACAATAAAACATCGACGAAAAGGAAACAATGAAAAGAAAGGAAATGGCAAGGAAAAGAAAGCTAACGGGTGTAACAACAATAAAAACAATAGAAACAACAAAAACGAAAAAGACAATGACAATCAACAATAAAACAACGACGAAAAGGAAACAACGAAAAGAAAGGAAATGGCAAGGAAAAGAAAGCTAACGGGTGAAACAACAATAAAAACAATAGAAACAACTAAAACGAAATCAAAAAGACGACATATGGAAAACGCACTGTATGCCTACCGTAAATAGAAATAAATTTGAAAAATAATATTACGAAGTTACCAATGATACCAACAACTTGGAGATTAACCTTAGCTCCACAGCGAGTAATAATCAATAAGAGAGAAAGATAAAGTATACGAATAAATATAGCAAATGAATATAACAAATATCAACGGTCAGACAATAAATCAAATATGCATAGCAAGAATTGAACGAGATGAATGACTTATCGTAATATGGAAGCGACTATGTATAAGAGAAATGTCATTAAAAACAAAAGTATTAAAATATCATTTCTGTGAACTCAAAAAGGATCATCAAAATAAAACAAATAACCTAACTTCAAAAACAAAATATTCCGTAGGTAATGAAACGAATAATGATATAAATGCAATAACAACATAACCGACCGTAGAAAACAACGAAACAACCAAATATATACATATATATATGTATATGTATATGTGTGTATGTATGTGTTATATGTGTATATATGTGTATATGTGTATGTATATGTATATATATGTGTATGTATATGCGTATATATCACGAACTTCGAACTCAACGACAAAAAGTGAAACAGACGAATCAACAAAAAATGGAAACGATCAAACAGGAAAATGAACTGAGAAAACAAAAGCGGTGTAATGAGGTGGTTCAGAAAGTCAGAACCTCTCCTAAATTATAAAGAATATAGATAAAGGGAATATGAGTGTATATAATGTATAAAATATATGTATAAAAGTATTATAAAGCGGTATGTATAGTATATAACCCCTCCAAAAATTTTGTTAACGTTTAAAATTAGATGAGAAAATAAAGAACGAGTATAAAAATTAAGATAAATGAATCAAAACTCTCAGGAAGGCGTAAACGTTCACGGAGATGTGGGAACGGCAGAGAATTTCGTTAACGAGTACAGTAAACCCAGTACAATACAATGAAATGACATGAAAATGATGCTGCAAAATACGAATAATTATCATATGTCGAACACTGAAGAACAACAGAGAAGAATTATTAGAATGAGAAGACAAATTAGAACGCTGAAAACACAGAATCAGTGACAAAGAAACGAACTGCAAAGGCAAACGCAACCGGTAGAAGTAGATCAGCAAGAGGAATGGACAGATTGTCTGCCGAATCAAGTAGAAGAAACACAAGAACCAGACTCGTCTAGTAGCGTTAAAGAAAATGACTTGTGTAGAAAGATTAACTGTATAAATGTAGAAAAAAAATTCAAAATCAAAAATATGTAAAATTCGATATATAAAAGTAAAATGAAATCAAAAATACGTAAAAGAATAAATGGATAAAAGTAGAAAATACAAAGAAAAAGTAGAAGATGAATCCAACAAAAGGCATGACGGAAATCAACGAAATTATCAAAATAACCAGGAAACAACCACAAATAAAATTAGAACCAAGATTTTGATGCGGATTATGTACAGAGTTACTAAAAGAGCCAAGACAAACGGAATGCAGATAGAGATAGTGCACCAAGTGTATAATAAACCTAACATTAAACCGTTCAAAGGAATGGCCTGATTATGGAAATACTAAAATAGAATCCCTTAAAGAAACTCAAAAGAATCGAGCAACCGCCAAAGAAATATTATCCATGAGAATAAAATACCCAAACGAACCGTGCGAATGAAAAGGGAGAATCAAAGACACAAATGACCATATGGACAAATGTAATTATAAAAGAAAACCATGTCAAAGATGTCAAAACCAGTAACAAAAGGTGAGAAAAGTGTCTGTGAAGAAGGGAGAGTAAAATGTGAACACTTAAACATGACCAAAATGTAGAAACAAATACAACAAAAACATTTGAATATAGAGGAGGAAAAGGTCGGGGCAAATTCAGACGAATATGTCCAAGTTAATGTTGGTAATAGAAGAAGTAGAGCTAAAATAGCAATTGGAAAGATGCAGCAGAAAAGAACAGAACGCCCAATGGTAAAAATGAGATGTAAAACAAAAATTTTGAAAGAAGAACTGTTACAATAGGCACCGAAGCTCCCAAAATGATGAAGCAGAAAACCATGTGGAATTATGTGAAAGACAATATGTTGTTAGTAAAAGGTATCGGTGGAAAAGACGGGAGCAAGGGGATATCAGATTGAGTACGCCGAGAATGTAAATTGATTATAAATACATACATGTATATATTGTAAAAGTATGACCCATAAATATTATAAAATCTGTACTGCGTGTCGATATTCCGACGTTAATGGTGATAAAAATAAGGAACAACGAGGGAAATAAAGCAATTTTGATTAAAAACGATGCCACCGAAAAAATAAATCGAATAAAAACATAGATGGGAAGACATAAAGTGATGATGAAACAGTTGGGAGAACGAACCATGAACATATACAACCATCAAACAATTAAACTTCACGATAGAGCGAATTGCAAAAAATATACGAGAAAGACATGGCGAAAATGAAGGAAATGATAGAAAGTAAAACGGAAAACGATGTCGGAGCAGCAAAGAAAAGGTAAATTTTGCAACAAACGTCAACAGTACAAAAAAAGCGGAAACGGAAAACTATAAATGGCAAGCCGAGTGGTGAGAAAAGAAAACCAAAGAAAAGAACGAACAAGTAAACCGGTTGAACAAAATAAAAGAGTCCAATAAAGATCAAGAAATGAAATTAAAGTATAAGAAGGTAATATCAGAATTGCAAAACCGAAGCAACGGGCAATTAGAAAACGAAGTATATGAGTAAAGCGAAAGATTGATCAAAAAGATAGACGAATTAGGAACGATGAGAATCAAACACCTTGGACAAGTAGCGAAAACTGAATACTACGAATACCGAGAGAAACGAGCAAATAAGAAGAGAGAAAAACTCGAAGCCCAAGTGGAGTAAGTGGGAAACGTACAAATAAGAGTGAGAGAAGAACTAGTAAACACAAAAAGAGAGCAAATCGCACAAATAACTCAATGATCCAAAGTAATGGGACAAAGCGAAAGAGCCATAGAAGGGCTGAAGAAACAAGCAAGAACTTGGAAGAGAAAATACCAGGAAACCGCAAGAGAGCTGAAGGAATTTCCGCAAAAGTAGACACCTCTGAATGATTGGAAAATGGGGGAACAACTCAAAGACCAGAGGAAGATTATCAACAAGATACCAAACCAATTAAAGAAAGATGAAGAGAGAGAAGAGGATTCAAAATGGATCTTAGCAATTCGAGAAAACGAGATAACAGTGGCGCAAAGAACATTTAGAAAACTATCAAGATTAAAGGAACAAAATCAACTGTGAGTGGAAATAGAGCAGTCGCGCTCAGAGCATGATGAACGATAGGTGGTAGGATATAAGGACATTTGTGAGAAAAGAGATAAATTGAGAAAGTGAGAAAAAGGCAAAATGCACAATGGGAAAATAAGAAGGAGGCACTTGAGACGAAAGTGAGAAACTTGGAAAGTGACGTCGAAAAGCTCAAGGCCCATGAAAATACTACTATGCCAGAAAAGGAAGTAGAGGATCTCATAGAAGAAGTAAACTAACTATCTTATATATTGAATGGAGAAATGGCTACCACACAAGAATCGCGAGAAAAATGAAAACGAAAAATATATATATATAATCAGAAAATATATAAAAACCAGAAAAATGTATAAAAACTCATAGAAAGATAAAATTCATAAAAACCAGAAAATCAAAACGATAATAAAAATAACAAAAATCATGAATAGTCAGATTGAACCAACAACCATAGACGTAGAGTCCGGCGAGACCTTTATCAACAAAAGTGTAAATATCAAACTCATCAAAATTGAAGTGGAGAACGAATTTTCAATACCTATGGAATGTAAAATCGAGGAATCAGCAGAAACGAAAAAAAAAAAAATAATAAAAAATAACGAACAAGAGGAGATGATAGAAAAGATGAGAAACCCCGGGAAATAGACAGTATTACGAAGCAGTGGTTCAGTCTAGAAAATTGATTAAAACGTTAAAAGAGGAATGTCTCATTCTGAATAAACAAAAAAAAATGTAGAAGAGGAAAACGAATTGCTCAGACAACAAATGGAAGTGTGTAAAGGATTGGAAGAAAAAGTGGACGAATTAGTAGCTAAATGGGCAAGATATGTAATGGAAGAACAGAAACTAATCGAATTCAAAGAAAGTATCAGAGAATGAAAAACAAAATTGAACCGAGCTTATCAAGGACTCGAAAAATATGCAATAAGGCAAAATAACAAGATGCAAAAATTAAATGAACAAGCACGAGTGTTAACCAAGAATAATAGAGAGTTGAGAATAATATTGGAAGAAAAGGAAAAGTATATTACCACGATACTTGAAATGACAAATCGATTAATGAGAGCGGAGTTGATGCTGAGGAATAACCCAACCCCAAATAATCGAGACGAGACCAAACCCAGAGTAAAATAATGCGAAAACAAAAAGTGTGTACAAGTGTAAATAAACAAAAGATAAAAACTCTGTAAATACAAAAATGAACTTACACCCACCAATCTGTGCATTCTTAATCGTAATCTTCATCAACAAATCAAACCCAAACCCTCAGAAAAACCAAGAGCACTCTACTCAATTAAAACAATCAAATCAGAGCTCACCCGAATGCAAAATTATCTTCTCCGAAAACCCTCATGTAAAAATCTCAATCCTCACCTATTACGGAAAATCAATCAACAATCACAACCCGAAAAACCCAATCGTAAATATCAATACCGTCATCTCACCCAACTCCTGAAAATCCGAAACCAAATAAATTCGAAATTATCATGCCTTTAGAAAATCCAAGAAGCCCTCTATTCAATCCAAACAATCAAGTCAGAACTCACCCGAATCCAAGAATATCTTCCCCGAAATCCTTATGCAAACACCTCAATCCATACTTATCGTAGAAAATAAACCAACTCTATCTTCTCGAAAACACCCTCTCACAAAAATCAATACCGTCATCTCACCCAACCCCGGAAAATCCGAAACCAAATAAATTCGAAATTACCATACTCTGTTTGAGAATCGTCTAAATCGTTGTCCCCATCCTTGCAATAATCTGCAAAATCATCCAGACCGCGAAATCCTATCAAAATTTCAAATTAATCGACATCGGAGAAGAAGAAAACAAAACAATCAAACTATTCGTTTCGAAAAAAACCATCAACCCGAATCCGCAATACCAAAATAACTCAATAATAATCGATCAATTCCAATCGCAGTAATCTCACCCAGATCGCGAAATCTTACAGAAGATCCCAAATCAATCAACACCCAAGAAGAAGAAATCGAAACAATCAAACAATTCGCTTCGTAAAGCCTACCAACCCAAATCCTCAATATCAAAATAACTCTGCAACAATCAATCAACTCCAGCTCATCGAATCTCAACCTAAACCAATCAACCAAGACAACGTCCCAGACCCAAGTCACAGACACTAATCACAATGCGATTCGACTGATTCTAACGAACTTCATCTTGTGTGTATAAATAAAAACTTACTAACAGTATTGATTTATGTATAAACATCCCATCACCTTAAGTGATGTCTGCTTATACCTTGTAAATTGACATTTCATCTGTATAACCTTTTATTGTGTTGTGTAAAAGTATTGTTAATGGAATGAGAATGTGTTGATGAGAAATTGCGGGGCGCAATTTAAACGGCCCAGGGAGTGGTTTGTTGGGCTCAGAGCCAAAAATTAAAACAAAAATTACAAAACCAATTTAAACAAAAAGGTGAAAATTGTATAAGTTAGAACAAAATGATTAATGTAGTTTTGAAATTGTCAATATGGCTGCCGTAACATAAGCACTCACCGCAAGAAGAAACCAAAAATAAAATAAAACATATTAATTAAAACAAATTAAAAATATAACAAAAATTAAATAAAACAAATAATTAATTAAAATTCGGAAAAATGCCTACAGATGCAAAAAGAAACATACGAAAAATAAAATAAACTGCCAAAACCTTGCAAAATAAGGTTTAGAAAAAACACAGGCAGAAGAGGCGACCAGAAAACAAAATATTGGGGTTAAAAAAATAATATTGTAATAAAATAATAATAAAAATAAAATTCAACATTGTAATATTAATATATCAAAAAATAAGGAAAAATATATAAAAAATTACAAAAATATTTTGAAATAAATAAAATAATTAAAAAACCCTAAAAATGGCGAAAAATCGCCCATTGGTCGCACACAGACACAAAAACACTATATATACGGCAGTCATTTTCATAATTTCTAACCGAATTTTAACAGACTGTCTTAGACATTTTTTCAGTCAGGTGACTACTAGAAAAATTTTTAGACATTTTTAGACTAGCAGTGAATCATTCTTAGACCAAATTTTGTATGCTAATTTATGCCAATTTTTCAAATCTGGTTGTATGACTGTGGATTGTAAGTATTGTTTTCTTGTATAAATATATATTTCGAAGTCTTGTTACTTTGATTTTGTTCTGGATGGTCGTGGAATCTTTTGGTGCCACTGACAAATCCCCCTAAAATCTTATTTATACTAAGTATTTGAATAGATGGTTCATGGGACGGACCGTGTGCCGGCTAGTGGGTGAAAACCCTTAGTTGAGCTCGTGGGTCGTGCCTCGTGAACCCCTCGGCAGTTCGCAGTCGGTTCTGGCTTTGTGCACAGGACCGCTACGCAGGGCGCCGTTGTATACTCGAGGCGGCTGCTGAAAATGTGGCCGGAGCGAGTCGAAATAAAATTCGGGAAGTGCGACTATAGTTAAGTGGGATTAAAGTTTTGCAGGGAAAATTTAAAATAATTACGGAAAATTAATTAAAAATCGAGTAGAAAAGGATAGGTTAGTGTAGAAATGTAAATTTGAAAGCGGTTTTCCAAAAGTTGAATGATATAATCTGACAGAAGAGAGAAGTGTTTTCTTAAAGTGACCGCAGAGGGTTGTAATTACTTAAAATCATGGGAAACGTACCGGGAATTAAGGAATTGTTAATCAAATCTTAACATAAGTAAAGATAAATGGTAAATGTAATCGATACCGGGATTAAACAAATGAAATAGAAATTTACCGAAAAATAAGGAAGGAACGCTGCCCAAATTTTTGAAGGATATTTTTATAAACACTGGGTAAAGATGACAAA
This sequence comes from Schmidtea mediterranea, assembly GCA_022537955.1. Taxonomy (NCBI): domain Eukaryota; kingdom Metazoa; phylum Platyhelminthes; order Tricladida; family Dugesiidae; genus Schmidtea; species Schmidtea mediterranea. Next base: position 34,568,118 of record CM039682.1, read on the forward strand.
TAAGTATGGAAATGGTAAGAATAGACGAGTAAGGACCAGGATATAGAAAAAGAAAGACGTAAGACCTTCCATCGGCAGTCCAGAACCCGAAAGTGAAAATATCATGAGGAGTAGTTCTAGAAATGGAGCTCACCTGCTCATGAATTTTCAACCTCTATGTACATTACCAACATGGAAATCACCATGGGTACATAGGAGGGATAGAATAATAATCTTGCTGGCGTTTAGGGGTAGATACACAAAAACCCTAGAAAAAATAAATAAAAACCAACCCTATTCGCCAACACCTTTCTGGTTATAATTTTGGTTCTTTTTCATTGTCAAAATCTGTTTCACATTCAACAGAATACTCAATAAAATCTTCAACTTCATTTTCATTTATTATTTCTGGAATTTCATTGTCTAAATCATTAGCTAAAGCTCTTTCGCGGGCGATTTTTCTAAAAGCGATTTTTTCTTCATCTTCTTCTTCCTCTGCAACACCACTTCGATCTCCTTTAACAGCAGTGTCCAATTGTGGATTCAGCCTGACTTTCTTTAAAATCAAAAAAAATTATGTTAACAATACATGGTGATATTTACAAATATCTATTCGCCATTCACGACGTTTGAAGATCTCAAAAATCGATTCCAATGATGTTATAACTACAATTCAGCACGTCACTATACCAACCGATTGGTTCATTAGTTAGTCGCTACTTAATATTTAGTCTACCTCATAAATATTACGTCCCAGAATGAACCCGATCAATAAATTTACTACCGAACAATTAAAATAGATTTTATACAAATCTTAAATAATCAATTAGAAAAAAAGGCATTTATTTATTCAAAGAGTTTAAATATTTTGATCATGCTTTTGGTGTCGGGACATCTCGGGTGTAGTCTGTGTCGCTTGTGCTGGTTGCTAGTGGCAACCGCTAGGTCCTTGCCGCCGGGGCTGAACTTTAGATCGTTCACATAGCCGGTCTAAAAATGATAATCAATTCTAGCAAAGCTCACTGGAAATCCATACAATGTCCGGTAGCACAAAAAGCAATTGAATCGTCAGGTTTTCTTTCTTTCCATCAACAACTTTCCAAACTTTCGCCTGGCTGAGATTTGAGCCACTTGCAAACACATTTGTGTGTTTTAGTGCGCAAATCGACACGACATTGATTTCATTGCTGACTTTTAATTTACCGTCTGCCGGTAAATCATGCGCGTCAGTGACCGTGTCGATTGGCGATTTTTTCGCTATTCCATCCCACAGGTAAATTTTGCTGAAATGTTTTTAATATTTTTCAATTTCTATATCAATGACAAATTCATAAATTCAATATTTCGGATATCATAATTAATTCAATTAATTATACTGAAAAATCCAATATTAAAATTTTAATTAAATTATGAAATCACTAATTAAATTTATCGGATATAAATAACTATATAAAAATCTCGAACGAACAAATAAATAAAATTATAAAAAAATCATTAATTCGATTTAATATACTGCAATTTAAAATCCGAAAAAAGTAAAATACAGGATTAAAATTTTAATTGATTTTTTGAAAGAATACGATTTAAAAGACTGATATATAAAAAAAATTATTGAATTTTTAAGAATTATGATTTGTAAATCAATAAAATTTATTGAAAATGATAAAAAATCACTAATTAAATTTATCGAATTTTTAATATGATTAATTTAAAATAAAAAAAATTAATTTATTTAATAAATTGGAAAAAAAATTAATAAATAAAAAAATCATTAATTATCATAATAAATTCAATTAATTATACTGCAAAAGTAAAATCCAATATTAAAATTTTAATTAATTTTTAAAAAATTATGAATTTAAAAAAATGTATTGATAAAAAAATTTCTGATAATAAAAAAATCACTAATTAAATTTATCGGATTTTTAATATAAATAACTATATAAAAATCTCGAACGGACAAATAAATAAAATTATAAAAAAATCATTAATTCGATTTAATATACTGCAATTTAAAATCCGAAAAAAGAAAAATACAGGATTAAAATTTTAATTGATTTTTGAAAGAATACGATTTAAAATTAAAATAAATAAATTTGATAATTAATTATACTGCAATTTAAAATATGAAAATATAATCCCATAACTAAATTTTTATTGATTTTTTAAGAATTATGATTTGTAAATCAATAAAATTTATCGAACTTTTAATATGATTAATTTAATAAATAAAAAAATCATTAATTATCATAATAAATTCAAATTTATATATTGCAATTTATCGATTTTTTTATTAAAAATAACAAATTAAAAAATAAATGAATTTAATTTTTTTAAAAATTAATTCTATTGGCAAAATAATTCAAGACTCACTTGCTTGTAGTTCCCGCGACGAAAAACTTTTCGTTTATCATTGAAATACATTCTATTGAAAGGCTAAATTCGAAATAAAATTTTAATTCGATAATAAAATCGCGTTACTCATAGCTTTTCTTCGGTAAGTTATAGTCAACGCGACCGTCCCTTTCCAGTTTCCAGAGTTTGACACACGGCTCCCCGATTCCTGAGCACGAGACGAAATGATTGGCCAAATCGCTGTCTAGGCCAGTGATTGCGGTTGTATGGCCGATTCTGAAGGTGAATTTGAAATTTCCGTGAAAGTTTACGTGAAAATATTTACAGCTCTTGGATGGTGTTCATCAATTCGAAATCCCAAACAAAAATGATGCCTTTTCGATCACCGGAAAACAATTGCACCGTGTTACGGCGGAAAACGAGACTCTATGCAAATTAGTGATTTATAATTCCATATATACTGCATTCAAACTCACAGTTATTTCACCTCTGTGTTTTATAAGTGTTTTCTTTAACACTAGCTCCATGTTCCAGACAAAAATCTTTTTCTCTAAATCACCAGAAACCTTGGTGAATAATTTGTAAATATATTAATGAGAAATAATATATAATGATAGCTTTCCAATACTTAAATAGAAATATTCATAATTAAAATAGCATCAATTAAACATGCCAAAGACTTGAAATTAATATATTATTATTTTATTGATTCTGAATTTATGAATTATATATTAGTATAGAAAGTAGTAAATGTAAAATATATTAAATATTGATTGACGGCTTATATTAAAAAATTAATAGCAGTTTGTAATTTATTCTATTACTCTCATATATTGTCCATGGAAATTAAATCGATAATAAATAAGTAGTATACTACTTACAATAATAAATAATGTAATATCTATTTTGTATTCTACTGACAAATAGAAAGTAGTAAACGTAAAATATAAATGAATGTCTTCTCGTATGTTAAGGCCTTAACGTATCATACTAATAACAAAGTATGCTACATAGAACTTTATCGATTTAAATAAAATTATTATAATTAAATTACTCACAACGAATTCTTTGCTAGAAGCGATTGCTGAAACACGAGATTTGTGATATTTGTGTGCAGAATGTCGTTTACCACCTTTAACCATCGCCAAAGAATTTCCACCGTTCACATCCCCTAATCGTTTTATTAGATATATCATAAAAAATAAAAACCAAACATTTATTAATATCTCCATCGGAATTTCCTGTAAATAAAAATTTTCCGTCATCAGAATACGTGAAACACGTTATAAAGTTTTTGCTTTTAGACAATTTAACTTTAAATTGTATTGGTTGAATAATCTAAAACAATATTAACACTTCCAATAATTATAGCATCAGCTTACTATTTTAGATAAATCCTTCATAACTTTTCCTTGTTTTTCTAGAGCTTCTTCTTGAAGTTTTATCATTACTTCTTCGTCAATATTTTCTACTTTTCTTTTTTTTACTAAGAAAATAATAACTTAAAGTTTCATAAAAATACAACTTACACTCATCTTTATATTTGTTAATTTCATCCTTTTTCATTCTAATTGTTGCTTGATGATTTGTTTCATATTCATTTTCGCTATCAATGTTGCTATTGCTAATTTAGAGGATAAAAATATTAAGTTTATTCATTTTAACCATTTACTTTTCATATTCTTCATCACTATCTATTTCAACATCCAACTTACGTTTAACTCCCATTTCTTTTTAAAAATATAAAAAACGATTAAAATTTAAATTATAAATTAGCATTATTAAAACAATTTTTTAACAGATACATGAAATATCTAATTTAATTATATATTTTAATAAAAATATTAAAGTAAGAAGTTGTCAAACTTTGATTTTAAATATAAATTCGAAAATAAAATTATATTTGATATAAATATTAATTTAATAATAATCTTTAGATTATATCATCATTTATTTAAAAATTTAATTATTTAAAATGACAGAATTACAAACTGGTGGGATTCCTTTGAAAACCTTACATCTTTTACCCATCAGGTGCTCAGCAATTTGAAGGTTCTGGTTCTACTGATCCTAGTAAATTACAAATTAGGTAAAAAATGAATTTATATTAACTACAAGCTAAACTTACGTTGTTATTTCTTCATCTCTGCAAAAATCTATAGTTTCGATGAATATTTCTGAAATATCTGAAAAGTTGTAAAATTATTAAATTGATTGAATTTCATGAAATATCTTACAAAATTATTTCATAATTTTCTCTACAAATCAAAGTAGAGTTATCGGATTTTTTTAAAAAAATTTTAGGCTTTAATTTTTAAAAAAGCTAAAAATAGTAATATATAGAGTTGGTATTTATTTAGACATTTCCATATTTTGAAAGTTTGTATGCATTATGTCAGTGATAAAAAAAATTTCTCCTAATTCCTTCTGTGGGGTTTCTGGGTGTTGATATTTGAGACTATATGGTTGTTACCCAAACAACCCAATACAAATATCTTTCGTTTACCACTCGGCACCCGTTGTTAAGCAACGTTGGAACTGTGTTCGAGTGGGTAGATCGTCCGCAAAAAGTGAGCGCTATTGCTAATGCTATAATTGACCGAACGATCCATGGGTCCAACGAGCTGCCTATAGAAGGCCTGTGCTCGATTTAGATTTTTAGGTCCCATTATTCTCCTATCTCTTTCAAATGTTAACCTATACTCTCATATCCTTTATCTTTATGTCTATTCCCATAATTCTTCTTATCATTTTCCGTGTTGATGATTATTCTATAGCCTGTACACCCTTTGTTAAGTTAAATATTCCCACAGTTTATCTTTAACCCTTATCCCTATTATAACTACAATGTTCCCTATTGTTGGGCCAGAACGTAAACGGCCTTGAGAAATGTTTAAATGGATCAGTAACACACACGCAAATATAACATGCAAATTTAAAAAAACCTATTGAAACATCAATTAAACCCTATCAAATATGAGAAAAACAGAGAATTAAATATAAATTAATAAACATAAAAATAAATTAAAATAATAACAAAACGCACCAAGATTCGCACGATACCTACACAAACATAACAAGAAAACACAACAAATTCGACAAAATTGAAAAATTAATAAAGTTCATGAAAATGAAACTTAAATCAAAAAATTTGAATTAGTAATAATTCAATAAAAATTCTAAATGAAAAATTAGAAAAATAAATTAGAAAAATAATAAAATTAAAGATTAGAATTCACTAGAAAATAACAAGGTCGAATTTTGTTTTACTGCATCAAATTTAACATGCGAGGTTAGGGACAGAAAATAGGTATAAATACTGATCCATTTTCACATTAAACTAACCATAAAACCATTTTTGAAACTATTTTCAAAACTATTTTTGAGCTAAAATTTTGTTTAAAAATCTACGTTTAGAACTTACCTTTAGGTGAGAATTAGTTTATTTGGAGCTCTCTCTCCACGTCACATCCTCGCAACCTCGGTAGAGCTCTGCTTGGATGTCGGCGTGGGGGGAGATGCATTTTTATGCTGTTATGGTTTTATTTGGACAAGTAATTTTGTATGTTGATTATTTAATATGTTAATAAATATTTATAATATTAACCATTGTTTTCATGCATTTAATAATATTAATTAACCTGTCGAAATTTTTCCGGCCCACAGCCAACACATATTGCAAGATAGTAAAATCCACATAGTACAGATTTGTGTAAGAGCGTGGAAAATCGCCAATGATATGTACCCGTGAAGACCCAGCGTGCGGAACGCAGGGGTCGTAACGTCAATATTATCCCTATAGATGAAACGAGAAATAAGGAAGAGGTCTTTTGGCAGCTTCCTCGTTTCTCATTTCTGTAAAATCGACCTAAATTTCTATTACACACGGCTCAAAATCACCACACCGAGTAGTCCAGTGGGCACTCATTAAATATAATATAAACACAATATGCGCTTAAGGCCTATTAAAGGGAAAGGATACGGGGATAAATTAAATGGAAATCGTTGTTATAGCTAATTTGGATTAATATTTTGAAATAAATTAGATAAAAATTATTGGTGCAATTAAATTAAATTTACATTTTGAAATAAATTAGTGGAAGTCATTAAATTCATTGATTCAATTAAATTAAGTTATTAATTAAAAATAAAGTAAAAATCAAAGTGATTCATTAAATTATTGTAATCTAAAATTAAAGTATTTATTGAGTAAAAATCAGTAATTCATCTTTCTTTAAATTAAATTGCTGATTAGAGCTAAATAATGTAAATTCATGGATTAGTAGTAAATTAATTCGTTGAGTAAACTAAAGAAAGTTGTGGGTTAAACCAAGTAATTCCTCAATTAACTTTAATTTGAATAAAAATAAAATAATGCTTTGATAAAAATCCGGTAAACCTTTGAGTAAAAATAGAGTAAAGCTCTGATTCTTTAATTAAAAATCTTTAAATAATTTATCAAAATAAAGTAATCTATTGCCTAAAGTAATTTATCGATTTAACAAATTTTAAAGTAAAAATAAGTAATTTGTGTGATTACAATTAATACAACTGAATTAAATTAAAGTAACTATAGATTAAAAACCGTAATAAAAGTAATGAAATGTACCGATTTGAAAACAAATTTTTCCCGGTAAATTAATATAAATTCAAGGACCCAACATAAAGTAATTAAGGAAAATAGGTTGTTGCTTAAAACAGATTAATATAAAATCGACCCAAATAATAATGCCCAAAAATTTAGAATAATGGATAAATCAGAGAAACAATCACAATGTTATATTAATATTACACGAAACAAACAGTCATAGAGTTACGCTTACCGAAGGTAATGAATTAAATTAAATCCAACAATTCCGAAAAATGCCGAATAAAATCCCAATAAAAAATTTCACCTGCGAGATCCGCTATAGAGTCAAGTAAATTTTGTCCTAAAAAACGTCGATAAAATATATCCAAACAACTGAAATATTAACTTACCAAATCCCTTCAACACCATTGTAAAATTATATTCCAGTAAATACATCTAAGATAAATCGATAAATCCTGCAAATAAAATAAGAATAAGATAAACACCGGATATAGACTTACTGAATGTCACTATCGCCGTTCGCTGGTAAATGTCAAATTGTTAAGATAAACGCCGGATATAGATTCAATTATCGCCGTTCGCCGGTAAATATTAAATTATTGAATCGACATTCCAAGGTCATTTGTCGATTCAACGTGAAATAAATAAATCCACGTGCCCTTACAATAGTCTCACACGATTGTCAAATTCCCACGTAATCTAGAGTTTTGGCCATTAATAGATTTTATTCAAACCACGAACTCATAAGGTGACCTTCCATAGCTTCCCTGCTTAATTTAATAAAGTGAAAGCCTGAAGTAAGGATCATCAAAGTTGTCCCTGTTTTTAACGAAAATTAACTAATTAACAACCGTGTATTACCATACTCAATGTCAAGCTGTTAGATCATAAATAAACTACTGTTGAAACCCTGAATGCCCATAACCCAACTGGTATAATAACGGAGTGTCGATTTCTTTTAAAAAATCATTTTAAGCCGTAAAAGGATATGTAGGAGCGTCATGAGCAGATATAGTCAACGAAATATAGCACACCTAGAACTTATAGGTAGACCGCCCCAATAGTTTCACAACAAGCTACAATCAAAATCAAAGGTGATAAATTTAAATTCGATAAGTCCAATAGCAACAATATAGTCATCATTTAGTCGATTGTTATAATAAAGCGGACGACTTAATCGAATCTGATCACGATGATGTTTTAGATATGTCATTCGAACGAATCGCGAGTCAAGCAACTGACGAACAGGGTCAGGGAAGAGCTCCATCAGCTACGGAAATTTTCGACGAGTTTCAACAACAGTGGCCGTATCCCACTACTTGGCGGATACTAGGTTTCAAGAAGGACCCCTGTGGACTCGCTGGTCAGCAGTACCCCGCCGCGGAGACCTACATGCATGCACGCAACTTCCTCACCCAATGGGAAAGGGTGCAGGAACAGGTAGACCTACAGGTGGTCAAGGCGAGGATGTATCTCGCCAATGTAGAAGAAGACATCCTCGCCGGGCAAATTGCGGAAGCGTATCCACCTCGCCCAGTCCGCGACACCCGACGCCCATATCCTGTAGTTCCTCCGAAGAAGGACTTAAAGAAGCCGCGCCACGGAAAACAGTGATCCCTAAAAACACTAACAATAAACGTGATTTAGTTTTGTTTTTTTTTTTGGAAAAAGAAAGTTTTGTTAACTTGTCATTTCGTGTTAATCGTTTGCCTGAGTAGACCCGTTTTTAATAATTATGTTTGTGATAATTATAAATACAAATTATGTAAATCATTAGAGAAAAGTTAACGATCTCATCCATTGTAGTTATGACCACCAACCAAATCTTGCAAGCTGAACTAGATCGCGCAAGGAACGCAAATGCGGATCTCCTCAATCAGATCATCCAGATGACTAAAGAGGTACAGCAGATCAAGGCAACTTGGTCGGATCCGAGAAAAGTAAAAACATTATATCTCCGACTAACCGCAGCACAAAAAGGCTGGGCAGAGGAACGTCAGCTTAATCAAAGCTTGCGCACCCAAATCAGAGGATTGGAAGTCGCCCTGGCAGTCTGTCGGGAGAGGGAGGCAGTAACATACACACTCGTCTTCGCCCCGTCCCAGATGCCACCCAAAGATCCTCAAGCCACAAACCAGTTCGCCACTCCATCCATAAATCGTCGGCCGGGACGCAAGGAGCGTGCCCGACGTCAAGCAACACAGCTCCAAACCCATTAACTCATAAATACTACGTGTTTTTGTTGATTTAAATAGAGTAGTCGTATTCATAGTCAATTTGTCTCTTAGATACATTTGTATGCCAGCGTTATCATAAATATTCGCATCACGTCACCGAACCTTCGTCTCATTTTCCACAGCCAAATAAGAATCTAAATCTTGAATTTCTACAAGGGACAGAGCAAAGCGAGCACAGGTCTTCTATCGACAGCTCGTGAACCCGAGGGTTGTCCGAGCAATTACAGTACTAGCGATAATACTCAATTTTTGCGGACAATCCACCACTTGAACACATTACCAACGTTGCCTAGCAACGGGTACCAAGTGGCAGTTAGCATCTTTTTGTATGGAGTTACTGGGGCAACTACAGGTTAATTCAAACAAATGACGAAACCCCGTAACCCACCACTATTATTATTACTAGCATTATCATTGTTACTATTATATGTGTTAATTTTAATTATTATTACTACTATTACATTTATTATTATTCTTATTACTACTTTTACATTTATTCTTATTCTTATTACTATAATTACCATTATATTTATTATTATTACTACTATTATTATTATTACTATTATTATTATCATTATCATTATAAGTAACATGATCATTATTATTATTATCCTCATTATTATTGTCATTATTATTATTATAATTACCATTATCCTTAGCATTATCATTATTATTATCAAATTTTTGTGTAGGGATTCGTCCTTATTCCTCGGTTAAAAAAAATATACTTTGCTTATATAAAAATTTAGCCGTAATCCATCCTTATTTGAGTCGAAAAATTTTAGCAGCGTACCGCCCTTATTTTACAATTTTATAAAGATATTATACTAACAATTGAACAACATTCCACTTTTACTTTACTATTTTCTATATGTATTTTAATTAATTCGGAAAATTTGAGCAGTGATCCGCCCTTGTTTTGTGGCTCCAAGAGAATATTATGCTAACAATCGAACAACATTCCACTTTTACTTTACTATTTTCTATAAGTATTTTAATTGATTCGGAAAATTTGAGCCCGTATCCTACAGTTTAACGATAAATATTTTAACTATTTCCGAAAATTTGCGCAGCGTTCTGCCCATATTTTCCGTCTCAATTCAACATAGTTTATTCAATTCTTAAATATTATTCAAAACATTATTTTTCATGATTTTAGTGTTCGGATTAATATTTTTCCGATGGCTATTCATTTTAACTGTTGCAACGATTTCGCTATTTCCCCGCTACCCTTTCCCTCTCTTTGTCCTTATGATCTATGTATGTTCATGTTATGTTTAATGAGTGCCCACTGGACTACTCGGTGTTAATGATTTTGATCCGAATGTTGTTAAAATATTTATGCGTATTTTATCAAAATTAAGTGCAAGGAGGTTGAGCCAAAAGACCCACTCTCAAGCTACTCTCTTTCGCTATTTAATTCAGTTATTTGACGTTTGGATTCCTGCGGTCTCACGCCGGAACCTTCACGGGCACGACTGTTGGCGGACTTACACCGCTCTTACAAAGTTCGCTAACTATGTGGGATTTTACTGACTTGTTTTATGTTTTGGCTGTGGGCCGAAAAAGGAAAAAATAAATTTTACCAGATCAATTGGGTAAAGTTTCGATTCATAAATGTTTTATGTGGCATGACACATCTCCCATAGTAATCGGGAGTTCGTTGGCATAAACGCTGTTCATCGCTTCATCCTTTAATCAATTTGTCAATAAATTAACAAAACACCCATTCACATATTCTCATAACTGGTCAATAAATTCATAAAGAATTCATTCACATATATGTCAATGTACAGCAACTGAAAGTTATCGTGTTCAGGCAAAAAACTTACCAGTGTTAATTGCCTAAATGCACGGCATCAACAGTTGCAATGTACACCAACCGATTTGGACTGAAAAATTTTTTCTGAAAAATAAGACTGAAAATTTGTCACAACATATCAGTATATATACCTATAATTTAGCCTTTACCTTGCGTGTTAATTTTATTGCGATTAAACAAAGTTCGACCTTGAAATTATTTGTGTTATCTAAATTACATTTTTATTAATTTCTTAGATTAAATTGGTAATTTATTTTTAACATTTTTAATTAAATTTATTCAGTCAAAATTATTTTGTTTTTATTCATTTAATTCATTAATTTTTACTTTTATATAAATGGTCATTTTACGGTCAAATTTTCTTGTTATTATGTTATTTTATATGTTGATTTTGTGCGGTTCTTGATGCATTTTGTATTTATTTTATTTTACTTTTATGTTTTTTGATTTTATATTTATTTATATTCTCTCATATTGTAAAATGTTTAGTTGGTATTGTATATTGTATTTTAAGTTATCTTGGTGCTGGGTTTTTGTGCTGTGTTACTGATGTATTTAAACAATTCTCAAGGCTATTTGTGTGCTGGTTCAACATAAAACACTCCGGGGCCCGTAAAATTGCGACCCACAATTTCTAAAAGATTCAAGCTATGAACTATACAGAGTTTACGTTTTCCATTCAATTGGGTCTACGAGCTACAGGGTCGTGACCTCAAAACCCACATGCATAAAAAAAATCATACAGTATACATCAATATATGGAATACAAGATGAAGTGAAAGAGGACCTACAGTCCGGTTATGATCACACATAAAGAATAGTTAATTGTCTAAGAATCATTAGTTCATTGTTAATCTTGAGTTCAATATTATGTCATTTAGTTATTTGTCTCGCTAATGCCTTGGGTTTCTTTAGTTTCTGAATGATTACTTTCTTTAGCAGGTTCTGATTTTGACGATTCGATATTTGTTGTGCGGTTTAGCTTTGAGACTTCGTTTAGTTTGGGGAATTGACTTTTTTTGATATAGGACTGATTAGATACCGATTGATTGGAAGATTGGCAGGCTTAGTGAATCTTGGATAAGAAGAATAGATAGAATGTTTAGTTCAAGACTCCTTTTTTGTTGGTGTATTTAGGGTTTTGGGTTGTAAACTGACATTCTAGCTTTTGTTTGTTGATTTTTACTTTGCATCATGAACTGGGTGAGATTCAATTGGATTTTGTGGATAGATGACATTTTATCATATTATCTCGTCTCGATTGTTTGATGATAATTGATCGGTTCGGGATTATCCATGATTCTTTGAGGTTGGTTTGGGTTACTTCTTTTTGGTTATCGATTAAAGCTATTTGTTCTCGATTTTCGATTCTTTTTTGTTATTTTGTAGGGTTTCTGAAGAGCATCCATAAATATTTGAATATGATTTCCTTGATGGGTGTTTCCTTTTCTATTGAATTTCGATTTGATTTTCTAGAGTTCTGAGGGTTTGAACGATCTGTTTTTCTTGTTTTAATCCTTTGACCATTGGGTATAATAGGAATTGATCCGTCCGTAATTGGTATTTTTTGGGTTTCTCATACCTCGGCATATTTGATACAGGTAATTTCTCCATCGATTGATTGATTGTGGGGTTTTTCGACATCTTTCTAAAGGATACAAGGTGGGATATGATGGCTTATTACTGCTATCTTCCTTCTCATTGCCAATATCATGCTGCTTCTGCTTTCCTTGTTTTCATAACAATTTTCAGGTTCCTTTAATAAGGCATGTTATTATTTTTTCTTGATTTTGGATAGTTGTTTGACTTTCTGTTTCTCTCCCTTCCTTATCTCTGTGGTTTTTATTATCACATCTGGTTTCTCGTTTCTGTGATTGGTATTAACTTTATTTTGACGTCGCTTATCTTCTTTGTTTGCTTTTACTACTATTTGCAAGATTCTTTAGATACTCCATTTTGATTGAGTGAATTTTGTAGTTCAGTCTCCTCACCCTTTGCCGTTTCTTGGCATTGTCTTTTGTATTCTCATTTTATTGATTCGATTTGTCTTTCTTGTTATCTTGTTTTTGATTGAGTTGTTTTGATTTGTTCTCTGGTCCTTTATCTATTCGAATCCAGTGTTGAATGTCAGTCTTATTTGGAATTACTATTCCGTGATATTCGTTTTTGTCTCGCTTGGCTGCATCTAGTTTCACTTGTAGTTGGTTGTTTTTCTTACTCTATTTCTTGTTTTAATTTTGAGTCTCTTCCTCTCCTTTTTATTCATTTAGTTTTGTATATTGGACTTTACTGGTTCTAATTCTTTGTCCTTTTCGTTTTCCTGTTTACTCAATGACCAAAATTTTTGTTATTATGTTATTTTATATTTAGATTTCGTGCGGTTCTTGATGCATTTTGTATTTATTTTATTTTACTTTTATGTTTTTTGATTTTATATTTATTTATATTCTATCAGATTTTAAAGTGTTTAGTTGGTGTTGTATATTGTATTTTAAGTTATCTTGGTGCTGGGTTTTCGTGCTGTATTACTGATGTATTTAAACAATTGTCAAGGCTATTTGTGTGCTGGCCCAACACTTCCTTTCTATAATATGTCTTTATTCATTTGTGAAAATTACATGTAGACACAGGTAAGGTGGTCGTCCATAAATGACGTCACACACATAGTGGGAAGGGGGTCAAACATTTGTGACGATGTGTGACGAGGGGAGGGAAGTTATTTAAGAACTTTAACGTCACATCTTAAATTTTGTATTTTTTCAACATCATTTTATACTAATTTCAGCTTTCCAGGGCTTCCTTTTTAATACATGTTTTATTATTCGATATTAGTGCAGCGTTACATTAAATACATACAAAAATGTCAATAGAGTGATTTGAAACATGTTCATTTTCAAATATGAAATAAGGCTTTTTAAGGGGAGAACAAAGATTTTGACGTCATATTTGAGGGGTGTCTAACGTTTTGTGGTGATGGAGAGGGTAAAAAATCAGTCAAAATCGCGTGACATCATTTATGGGCGGCCCATAAATATGTATGTTTCTATATTGTAACATTATTGATTTTTTCATGTTATTATAGGAGGTACCATTCATCCTAAACAGGTGTATTATATTAGCCTCGTCATATGGTGCATCTTTTTTGGGTTATTGCATCCTTTGGTTCACACTTGAGTCGGCCAATGACCTTCAAGGGTGCCTATGTGGACTGAACGTGAGAAGTTGTAATTATATAAAATCACTGTAGCCACTAGAAGAGATAGAAGAATATGGCAACTGATTTCATTGATTTGGATGGCATTGAAAAATGTTTTATACTTTTTCGCTTTCCTGAATGCTTAACATGTATATACTTTAATTGACGGTATGAATATTAATGAATGTAATGCATAAAACGCCTTGCCAATATTTACCATCATTTCAATTGGCGATATCAATAAATTAAATGAGTAAATTTTACAAATATGACAAAATTTATTGAACAAAATAACAAAAGTATTTATTTTTTTTTATTAGTGGGCTTTTCGAATATTTGCTTTGTACCCCCTGCCTTGTTGTTGTAGAATCTTAGAGCTTGGCTTGCACTCGCCCAACCCGATTCATAGTCAGTTGTGTCCTGATCGACCAAGTGAGTATATTTTGTTCTACCGGCCTTGCCGAAATTTTTCACTTGTTTAATGGCGGGCAGATTCGCAATGTTAAAGTTATCCTCGAGAGTTGGGGCAGTGAAATCTCGCTTGTACACGGAATCTTCTTGGTCCTGGATGTAATATGCACCCCGATGATAATATTTCTGCATGAACTTTTGTTGGCCTTTGACCTGTTGATTTGTGATAATTTTCGGATTATTTTTAAATTCATTCATTCGCTGTTCTTCCGTCATATTTCGCACACGCGAAATTTCTTCTTTGTCTTTTCGGTTTTGTTCTTTTTCTTGCCTGTCTCGTTTTATTCGTTTCAATTCACGTAATTTCCAGGTTTCATATTCTTCATTTTCGTTTTCAATGTCTGAATTTATCGCATCACATGCCTCATCGACAGTTCGACTTTCTTCAACTTCTTGTTTGTTTACTTCTTCAATCATTCTTTTCGTAATCATTTTTTGTTCTTCCTGTCTCTTAATCTTGCTTCTTTCTTTTTCGTTTTCTTTATGGAGTTCTTCTTTTGTTTTGTTTATTGTTAACCTGGCAGATGGTTTGACATAAACTGGTTTTAATTTTGGTTCTTTTTCATTGTCAGAATCTGTTTCATATTCATCAGAATATTCAATGAAATCTTCAACTTCATTTTCATCTATTATTTCCGGAATTTCATTGTCTAAATCATTAGCTAAAGCTCTTTCACGGGCGATTTTTCTACGAAAAGCGATTTCTTCTTCATCCTCCTCTTCCTCTGCGACGTCACTTCGATCTCCTTCCACAGCAGTGTCCAATTGTGATTCCGCCTGACGTTCTTTAATATGTCGTATAATTTTATCTTCTTCTGTTTCACTTTCAGAATCATCACCTAATATCTCTACTTGTGCAAATGATCTGTTTGATTTGTTATATAAACGACGAAGTCGAGGGTCATCAATGTCTTCATCCATTTCATCGTCTATTTCTATTTGCTCTTCCAGTTCGTCATTATTATCATCCTTTTTATTAACTAAAAGTGCTCTGTCAGGAAATGCCACTTTAAATTGCAAATCGTGATTATCGGACTCATCCTGAAAATCATCATCATCTTCTAAATCATCAGGGTTGTAAAATTCTGGTGCCTTTCCTGCAACATAACGCGAAACCTTAACTTTTTTCATTGATAGTTCACCTAAAAATTAAAAAACCATTAAGTGAATTAATTAATTTGGATTATAATGTTAATTTTTCTAACTTAATGTATATTACATAAAAAATAATTACCCTTTTCATTTCTATAAGGAATAGCTCCAGCTGTACATTGAATTGGTATTATATTTGACATAATTGATATTAACCAATATTTGTTTTTAAAAAGTATTCAATAACTTAGACAATATTTAAACAAATTATTTATAAAGTAATTAAGTTCATTCATATTCATATCATTTTACGTTTATTATATTTGTTTTTGGAAAATATTGAACAATATTAATTTAAATGCAGTTGGGTTTCTTATAGAAAATTTTGAATATTTCAAAGTTATCAAATTGGTCAAGAGAATTATCAATCTTTTATTAATAATTTAAAATTTACTAATTAATTCAACAACAAAATTTATTTTTGTTTCATTAAGATCTAGATACAGGAGATGTGGTTTGGCGGCAGGTCGGAAAAGATTGTGGGTGGAATAACAAAAAGAAATAATAACTTGAAGACACAATACACAATATTGACCACTAATTTAATTTAGAAAACATTATCATTACATATGTTGGGCCAGCACTAGATTTTGTTTGAATGAATTGGAAATAGCACGCAAATATAACATGCAGATTAAATCAGACCCCTAAACATCAATTCAACAACCTTAAAATGTGAGAAAGATATAATTAAAATATAAAATCAAAAACATAAAAATAAATAAATAATAACAAAATGCAGCAAGATTAGCATGAAACTAATTGGTGGATTACTGGGTTTTGCTAATTGTTTGAATCTTCCTATAGTTGCCCCGGTAACGCCATATAAATATTTCTAGCTACCACTCGGCACCCGTTGCTAGGCAACGTTGGAAATGTGTTCGAGTGGGTGGATTGTCCGCAAAAAGTGAGCGCTATTACTAATGCTGTAATTGCTCGGACAATCCCTGGGTCCAACGAGCTGTCGATGGAAGACCTATGCTCGCTTTGAAAGTCCCTTGTTGAGATGGTTATTAAGATTAGAGATTTATCATAGTGAGAACTAAATTCGGTGGTGGCGTTCTTAGAGATAGAACAACGGCTACCTGACGAAGTGTGAGTACTCATGAAATAGCTACGGGATTTCAATATCTCCCAAGTTTTAAAACATCATTTCGAATAATTAAACAACCTTTATAATTTAATTAAATCTACAGATTAAACAAGTTTAAATCAATTGAGTGTTGTTCGACAGGCGAGCGGCCCTACGTCTGGCACGCTCTTTTCGTCCCGGCCTATAACTGTTGGACGGTGTAGTAGTAGAAGTTACGGCGGGCGTTCGTTTGGTTATTGAGTTCCGATAAGCCAATTGAGATGGGGCGAAGACAAGAGGGTAGGTTACTGCCTCTCCTTTCCGACTAGCAGACAAGGCAACTTCCAACCCCTTTATCTGAGTTCGAAGATTTTGATTTAATTGTCGTTCATCGGCCCAGCCTTTTTGAGCGGCGGTGAGCCGGTGGCGTAGGGGCTTAAGTTTCGCTGGATCCACCCATGTGGCTTTCACTTGTTGTATCTCTTTGGTGAGCTGGATGATTTGCTCATACAGTGCTTTGTTGGCTTGCTGGGCACGGGACAGCTCTTTCTGCAGTAGTTGGATGGGTTCCATGACTAGTAATAGGGACATTTAAACGATTAGTTATTGACAATAATAAAATTTCATGCAATAAACAAAAGGAATTCTCCTATTAAAACATTCACACAAATAAGAATAATTATCTAAAATAACAAGTTATTTATTCAATCAAAGTTCAATTAAATCAGGGAGTTACATTGAGTCACAGGCAGTCCCTATCATTGGCTGGCAATTCAGGAGGCAGGAAACCCCCTTTCGACCCACTCCTCCGGAGAATAGCCGGATATAGTCATTACGGGCCGCTTAGTATTGCGGGTCCGCGTGGTTTTCGGCCGGGTGCCGAGTGAGACCTTGCATTGCAGCGGATGTTGATAACTGCTGGCGATCCGACCAGCTAGGAGATCTTCTTCAACATTCGCCAAGTATTGGCGAGCTCGGATCACTTGTAAATCCACCTGCCGTTGGTGGTTTTCGAGCTGTTCGAGAAGATGACGGGCCTGCTCGCGGATCTCCCAGGCCGGGCTCCATTCCTCCCATGGTATATCGGCTAGCCACAAGCCATGGTCACTTTCCGATTGCCGGTCGATTGCAGGCATTTCTCCTGCCGGTATCGTTCCCATGCCCATCTCTATCGATTCGCAATGTGGGTTGAAACACAGGCCATCGAGCTGGATCTCTCTGCATTATGAAGAGTCATTAATGTTATTATACACTTATGTTTAATTTAATAGCTTTCACGGTAAAAATAAATGCGAATAAATCTAAGGTATACCCCTTAACAGGACCTCACAATGAAAGATGTACGCGGAAAAGCCAACATTATGAGTAGCCATCATTTGTCACGGGCATTTGCAAATTATAAATGGTGCAGGTTGTGGACATTTCGAGAACGATGTAGACAGTAATTTCTTTGATCATATCCCAAGTTGAATGTCTCTAGCAATTTCACAATTGTTAGCCGAACTACCGGGTAAATGTAAAATAGATGCATTGAAAACGCCACTTACTATTGAAGTTTTAACTTCAACTTCCTAGAAAATTATTAATGATCGAGACTACTTTAAAGGAACTCTAAAAATCCATGTTTTAATGAGAATTTGATAGGCCTTACTTTCCACAACTAGATATGGTAGTTTAATTACGGATGATTATTAACCAAAACTTAAGAGTATTTAAAAACAAACAAAAATTTAAATATAGTTACAATCTGTCCTTAGCCTATGTCATCAACGCCCCCAAACCCTGATAGCGATCTCGAAGCTATAGTTAAGGCATCAATTACTTGGAAGTCTCTACTAAAATCATCAAATTATTAGGGTTGAATAAAATCTGTTTCTGCTAATCGTTTGATTAGAGGCATTATAAATGGTCCGCCCAAAGTTCCTAGAGAACTTACGATCGGATTCACGCTGAATATTTGACGAAATCAAAATTGCAGGTTAAAGGAGCTCCTATCTGGCGAAACTTCATGAGGAGTGTCAAAAATCATGGTTAACGTATCCATTTCTGAGCGTACATAAATCAGAACAACTATTGTTAAATGATTAATCAAAAAAAATAAGGTGGGATTAAATTATCAGTCAAGTAAAATATAATTACATTATCAATCTATAGTTAATAAATCGAAAAAAAAATGATTTAAGATTTTATTTGAGGGGTATTATTAGGTACGAGTTAACTTATTTAAGTCAGAAATTAATATTACTTGTCTCATCCGAAGCCGGTTCCACAATTTCCACCTGGGGTGTCGGCAATTCGTCGTTATTGAGGGATTTATCAAGCATCTGGCAAATGAAGATAATATTCCAACTATCGATTTTATTTATAAGGACTATGGCGATTGGGTGTGCTTTGCACACTGTCTATCGGTGTGTTGGAAGGTGGGTGATGATCGCCGGCGAGATGAAAGAAAAATCGACATTTGGATGGATTAGTCAATTGGATTACGATCTTATTCTAATCTGACGGTTTTTATTATTATTATTCTTATAAACAATCGGTTCGGTCGCGACATCCGCTTGGACTTTATGATTCGATCTACATCCATCATGACGTGATATTAAATACTGATATGCATCTTCACTCTCTGAATGATGATCGAATTCGGGAAAGGAAATCGGGTAAGCTTTTGGAGATTAACATCAGAAAACTCGCATGTGTCATTGCCAATCTCACAATTTCACTGCGAGTGTTCCCATGTTAATTCCAATGTTCAAGATTTTCCTTCATTTTATTAATGTTTAATTAATTTGTTCCTCGTAGCTAGACGTTTCCGTGATGTTATAATTCATGAATGATCAGAGGCATCTTCCTATCCGCAAGTATTGTATTTTATTTTATCGACTGATACTTCTTCTTAATAGATCCTTATGATGTTAAGATTTTGCTTTGTTCAATTATTTATTTATCGTTCACTCCACGTGATTACGAGCTACCGAATGTTGAATAGTTTTATTTTATATAATTACTAGTTTAATTATTCAACTGTGGGAAATGTTAGAGACTTAGGCTTCTGGCAAATTGTGGATTGGTTTATGACAATGGTCGAGATTTGGAGATCATTTATGGTCGATGAACCTGTCGAATAATTTCGGTCAAAAGTCAATGATTTGACAGTGGAACGGGTATCAAACATGGAGAGCCGGCGCCATAGTACTACCAGTTGATACTGAAAGGGTTCAAAAGGAGACAGAAAACAGGTGGATTATTATATCAGTTCAGTTGGCTTCTCAAGAGGGATTGGATATTTTCCTTTTATTTGGTTCACAATGAACTTTCCTCTACTCGATCAGTGTTTTGTAATTTTAAAATTTTAATTATTTAGGTTAATTTACTTTTATGCGGGAGGCACTTCTGATCGACAGTTGGGCTTTGTGATAACTACCTTTTATTTATAAGAGATTTTGAAAGGGCTCTTCTGTCATTTCTACTGGTAAAATATACTCTGGTTTGAAATTTATTAAATCTACGACTTTACTGGGAGTTCATGGTAATTCATTTAATAATACTTTATAATTATTATTCCTCGTCTAAATTCGCATTTATAATGTCAATTGATTTAATTTCATAGCAGTGATTTCGTTTCTTAATTTTATTCCCCGTCACCGTTCCCTTTAATAAGTCTTAAACGCGTTTTATGTTTATATTATATTTAATGAGTGCCCACTGGACTACTCGGTGTGGTGATTTTAAGCCGTATGTAGGTCAGTTTAGGTCAAATTTAAAGAAAACTAGAAACGAGGAAGTAGCCAAAAGACCCCTTCCTTATTTCTCCTTTCTTCTATACGAAATAATATTGACGTTCCAATCCCTGCGTTCCGCACGCCGGGTCTTCACGGCACAGATCATCGGCGATATTCCACGCACTTACACGAGTCTGAATAATATGTGGATTTTACTAACTTGTGATGTGTCTTGGCTGTGGGCCGGAAAAATTTCGACAATAAAATGAATAATTAATGAAAAATAAACTGATTTTAGGTTTTATAAATATTTATTAAGATATTAAAAAACAATATAACAAATTACTTGCTAGAGCATAACATCATGCCAAATAAAAATACTACTCTCCCCACGTCGACATCCAAGCAGAGCTCTACCGAGGTTGCGAGGACGAGACGTGGAGAGAGAGTTTCCAAATAAAACTCTCACTCACCTAGAATAAATTCAAAAGTATCGAGTGATTTCAAAAATTCAAAATATAGTTTTCAAAAATGAATCAAAAATGGTTTTCACGATTAAAAACGCTTAAGATTGTGTAAAAATGAATCGGTATATTTACCTATTTTTTGTCCTTAACCTCGCGTGTTCTTTTTGATTTAGTAAAACAAAATTCGACCTTGATATTTTCTAGTGTATTCTAATCTTAATTTTTATTATTTTTTAATTTATTTTGATAATTCTTTATTTGAAATTTTTATTGAATTATTTCTAATTCAAATTCTTTGATTTAAATTTCATTTTGATGAGATTTTCATTTTTTGTTAAATTATCAAATTTCGGTCGAATTTGTTGGGTTTTCGTGTTATGTTTATGTTTATATCGTGCGGATCTTGTTGCTTTTTGTTATTATTTTAATTTATTTTTATGTTTATTATTTTATGTATAATTGCTTTTCTCTCATATTTTGCTAGGTTTAGTTGATGTTTTCATTGGTTTGACTTTAAAGCTGCATGTTATATTTGCATGTGTGTTACCGATTCATTTAAACATTCACAAGGCCGTTTGTGTTCTGGCCCAACATAATATAAAAATTACAAAATAACATAAAGATTTGACCGAAAAATGACAATTTACACAAAAGCAAAAAATTAATGGAAAAATTAAATAAAAATAAAATAATTTTAATTGGAAAGAATTCATTTAAAAATTTATTAAAGAAATTGTCAGATTAAATCAAGAAAAATAATAAAAATTAAAGTTAGATAACAAACAATTTCAAGGTCAAATTTTATTTATCACACTAAAATTAACATGCAAGGTTAGGATCACAGAACAGGTATATATACCAATTCATTTTCACAGAATTTTAATGCAAAGTGTGTGCAAATTTTTGTGAGCAAATTCAAGTGGACAGTTATTGACAATTTTTCCATACTGCGTTTCAAGCAATCTTAAGTAAGCTCTACTTGAACGCATGTATGGGCAAAGGTTATTCTGAATGCTGATGGTTAACCATGCTGAAACAATGTTTATGAAATATATAATTCGATAAAATGCATTATATTATGTCGAAAATTTTCCGGCCAACAGCCGAAACATCACCGCAAGTCAGTAAAATCTATATACCTATCGAGATGTGTAAGTGCGGTCCAACCGCCAATATCTCGTGCCGTGAAGGTTCCGGCGTGCGTAACGCAAGAACCCAAACGACAATTCATGCCGTTCATAGGGGAAGATGGAAGCTGGAAAGGAAATCTTTTGACTACTTCTTCGTCATTCATCTCCCGAAAACTCGACCTAAAAACACGTCACTCATCGGCTCAAAATCTTGTACACCGAGTAAGCCAGTGAACACTCGTAATATCATAATATCAATATATCTAACCCTAAGATCAAATAAGGGAGGTGAGAGTGGGAAAAGAGCAGAGAATCGTTGCTACGTCGAAAATCAATCATAAAATTGATTGACCGCCAATGAAACTCCAAATTAAAAGCCTTAACATCGATAATGTTAACGTTAAAAATCAATCATAAAATTGAATAATTGAAAATAAAGCTCCTAATTAACATCACTAATATCGATAACGTTAACGTTGAAAATGAATCTTAAAAGTAAATAATAAAAATAAACAATACTCTAAATTAAAGACCTTCATAAGATAAAATGAATAACCTGACATAACGACTAGGATTATCAGCCGTAGTAAGGTATAAACATTCAACGACGATAAAATCAAAGTAAATCAATCACTGAAACTCCAAATAACGGTAAATATAACTTAGATAAAGGGATTGTTTAACGATCTCAATAAGTGGTGTGAGTGTCTTGTATTTAATTAAATAACCAAACTTTGGCGTATATGTTACTAAGGTGCAAATCCGATCAGAGAGATGGGTTAAAGGAAATTATGGAAATAATGTAATCTATAACATTTTAAGAGGGAAACCGAATCGAGTAACATTCGATAGTACAATTAATCTAAAGCGAAATAAAGGTAATAATGCAAAACTTTAATAGCGATGCCAATAATGAAAAATAGGGTAAGTTAGAAGGGCACCGTACAATGCCAATAATACCAACGTGAGTGAGATCTCATCAATTCAGT
This sequence comes from Schmidtea mediterranea, assembly GCA_022537955.1. Taxonomy (NCBI): domain Eukaryota; kingdom Metazoa; phylum Platyhelminthes; order Tricladida; family Dugesiidae; genus Schmidtea; species Schmidtea mediterranea. The sequence goes on from CM039682.1 coordinate 34,591,301, forward strand.
CGCCCATTATTAGACATAATAATAGAAAAACCCTTGTATCATACCTAAATACAGATCATCATACCTTTATTAATAATAGTATTAGTAACATAGAACATAAATTTTCCTGGTACGTAATTGTTAAAATGAATCTAAACATCAGACACAAATATAGATCATTGCATTTTTACTAACAATTGAGTTAAGAAATAGGGAGTAGCATTGTTGCATAATATCAATTAAATTCTGGCCGCACTAAACATCATACATTTAACCCAAGCGATAGAGTCTCTCTTTTCCTAAATTTGTGAGAAGACCTGAACTTGCTAGAATTGATCACTGAGAACCTTTGAGAAGATCGAGTGCGTTGACGTCCTAGTAACTCGCTTGAGAGTAGAATTGCAGAGAACCACGACATCCCATGAACTTAGAACCTAGTGGACATAATTGAATGAAGGAGCAGGAAGAAAATACTTACGAGAATTTTCAATGGGTGGAATAACGATCGAAAAAGCAAAACGCATTAATTAAATGAAAAATTCCCAGTAAGATTAAATAAAAAAAGTCACCGATCACGAGATTAGATATTGATTGACGTCTCGCCACGTCAGCAAAAAATGAGAAAATATGCAAAAGAATGGGTGCATAAAATAACACAGTTTCTAATAAAATATTATGTGGTGAGAAAATCTAAATGCCACGTACACGAGGAGTAAGAAATTTTATCGATTAATATTGGTTAATTGACATGTCGATGTGGTCACATATATATTCGTTGACAAGTAGAATAAGTCAGTCAATTACAAGAAAAATTTAACACAAAGATAAAAATGAATGCGCCAACAGACAGCATCACTATGACCCCAATTATAAAGGAAAATAACAACATCCATCGATGAGGCAAAGCCAGAAGGAAAGGACAAGCAAGGAGAAAAGAGGACGAACGCGAAGATACAATTTAATTTGATAATAAATCTGTTTTTTTAATTACTTATTCCTGCGAATTATGTACAATGCCCCGATTGAACGAGAAATGCTTCCCAAACATCTCCAAGAAACAAGCACCAAAGAGCCAAAATTGAAGGAAAGATCAAACTCTCATAAGAGTTTTAATCATGCCGAATAAAATATTAAATGAAAAGAATGATTTTGTTTTGTCTCATACTATACTATATAGAATATCAATCCTTCACTTGCAACAAAACACCTTCTAGAATCTATAAATTATATGACGAGAGATGAATCGCCGCATAAATTCGTAATAATTCCAAAAATCTTATATGCATAATCTTCAGGCCAAGAATCAAAGAATCCTCTACATACAGATCTGAGTTCAACATATCCTATAATATTGGTTGGAACTATAGTTGTATTATGGCTCGCCACGACCTTAACCAAGAATCCGAAATTAATCACGATCATCTTCCTATTGTACAGCTATCACGAAATCTGGAAATAAATAAATTAGATGAGGTCTAAGGACAAGATCGACATAAAGCTTTAACACACAATCCGTGTATAACTCCACCATTCGTTACTTCTAGATAGAGATACCCTAAGAGCCGACTCGAATGACCTTAAAGAAAGACCACAAGAATGTCTTGGCTAGACACCGCTAATCAGAGGTAGAAAAATTCAAGTATCACGATATTTTTTCCCCAACACAATCGAGAAATTTACTAAATTTCGCATGAAAGCCACTGCAAATTTTATTAATTTTAAACCATGTATATAATCCTGTCTATGATAATTCACTATTGTAGACGAATCTTGGATCGATGCGTCCCGAATTACTGTGCGTTTCCCAGCACGAACGGCTGCCAAATGCCGACAAGCTATGTATGACACGGGATTTTCGATCTCCTCCGTGAGGGAATTCAGAGAGGGTCATCTCAACGAATGCGAGGAATTAGATCTACCGTACGTGGCCATAAAGGGGAGCCAGGTCGCAATTAAAGCCTGCGAAGCCAGACAACGTGCGGAATTCACTCTGGCTCGCCTCGAAATTCATCAGCAGCAAATGAACTGGCAGGTGACCAAGGCTAGAAGGCACCTAGCCAGGATAAATGCGGACATTGCCGCTGGAAGAATTCCCCGATGGATACGTAATATGAATTGGACGATCCCGTCCTGGCAGAATCTACAATACCCATGAATGTAGTGATATCTAGAAGATTGCTACCCAGAAATATGCAGGACTATGACAGCAGTTCCGAGAGACGGCAAGAGCATTCATATGCTCGGAATCGGTCCAGACCCAATTCGGACCCATATCGCAGAAATCAAACTAGAAGATAAGAAGCTTGCATCTTAAAATAAATTTTGAATTAGAAAATCTTAGTTTTTTTGATTATTAAACATATTTATATAATTCTTAAGTCTCGAAAATGTAAAAAAAGGGTGAATTACGACAGTTTAGATAGCATATTTAGGTAAAGACTCAGTAGATTTTTGAGTAACCCATCGCAGACCAATAATAATCTACCGATATAGTAATAATTAATGAGAATTTCATAATCAAAGCTGCAAAATAGTTGACGAATAATTTCATTGTAGATACGGATTCGCTCAAGACTCTAAGCAGAGTTAATAAACTCACGCAGGGAGAATGCGGAGCTTCACCGCCAGTTGCTTTAGATGACACGTGAGGTTCAGATGATCCGTGCGTCGTGAGTGGAATCTACAAAAGTAAAAGCAATCTACCAATGATTGACCGCAGCACAGTGTGGATGGGCGGAGGAAAGAGAACTATGGTAAACTCAGAAAATACAAATACGCAGTTTGGAAGTGGCAATATCGGTTTGCCAGAAAGGCAACGCTGTAACGTTTTCGTTAGTGTTCACACCAGCCCAGCTAGCGTACAGAGAGGCGACAAGCACGACCAAACTAGCAGCAGCGAAGTGCTCCCAGCGACGCTCAGGGAAGGCGGAACGTACGAAACGCCGTACGCGGCAATTCGAAGACTAAAATTGAGTTTGACTGTCTTAACCATTTATTGGCGTGCTGATAAATTATTCTCGCTATTTCTTTCATTTGTTTTGTTTTGTTAATTAATTGATTTGACAAATAAATCTATTCAATTGAAATTATGAAAGTGGGTTTCGTGCAATAATTGATTCTGGAAAGTATCGAGTACATACGGAAGGGACTGAGATAGGAAATCGCGCGCAGACCTTCTATCAGTAGCACGTTGGACCCACCATGAGGCCCGCCCTTAGCAGTTCTCCAGTAGAACTCACCTTTAGCGGTCTGATAACCAGTGGTTACATTTCCAACGTTGCCTAACAACGGGTAACCATTGGGAGGGAGATGGTATTTGTATCTTTGAGGTTACAAGGACATAGACCACTAACCCCACACCTGATATAAATTTCGATAATTAATCTCAAACATATCACAAATCAATTCTTTTAATTTCTCACTATTTTTTATTGAATAATACCTTCAATATAAATTAAAAGCTTGAAAACTAATTTTAAATATTTAAGTCATTAATGATATTTAAACTAAAATGTTGAAATTTTTTATGGTTTGTTTAATACAAATCTCCAGTTAAAATTTAAGTATTATCTTTTATCATCCTTGAATTTCATTGTTTTTCTAAACTTAATTTTTGATTAACAATACTTATGGAAAATCGAGTTAATCAGCTTCAAACAGCTATTTATAATAAAAATATTACTCAAGCCATAAATTTGGTCACGGAGTTAGCTAGAAATAAGGTTCTTGTTACTGTTCGAGAACCGAGTGTTGAATTAAACCATGATTATTTGTTAGTTATTTATAATATTCTTAAATAATTTTAAAATTTAAAGGGCTATTGTTTACATAGAGTCATTTGATTATGTTCATAATGATCCTTATGTATTCACTATTAACAAAAGTACTAAATTGCTTGACTTAAAGGAAGAAGTGAGTTTTCAAAGTTTAATAATTTTATAATTAGAATTTTAGTTAACAAGTGTCTCACAAATAAATGTGGATTATCAACACTGGTTTTATAAATTAAATCGGTTAACAAACAATTTCGATTCCATTCTGAGCACATTTTCAAGTATTCCTGAAAATATAATATTTCATGTTTATGTTACTAAACAGGCCTTGTTAGATCCTTTAAGATTTAGTATTTTCTTTAGAATTATATTGCAAATAATAATAAATCATTAGAAAAAACGAGGTGCTTTCAAGCATGGACATGTGAGAATTGCTCCGCTGTAAATAATGCTACTTTTATAGCATGTACAGTTTGTAATCTGATCAGAGAATGGTTGGCAATTAATTATTTGCATTTAATTTTATTCATGTAATTTAGTAATAGCAGTTCAACATAAGATATCCAAGAAATTATTTAATTTACTTTGATAATAAAAATTAATATTTACTGTTATTTCAAATTTTTGTTTCATTTTTAAAATGCTTCATAATTAAGAGACTGAAGCTATTCTCTGAGTTAAATTGATTTGTTTTAAACTAATATAAAGAATACGAAACCTAATTACTTGATTGGTTATAATTCAAATTAGTAGCTTATTTAAACTTGAAAAAACAATCCTCTAAAATATTAAAACTCTCTATATAAAGAGTGACAAATACTTACAATAAAAAGATAACAATTTATTTTTAACATTGATTCATACAGATTTATTCAGGTTTAGAAATATCGTCACCATATTTATCTTCTTCTTTGATCGAATTGTTATCATTGACGCTTGTATCCATTGGTTCGGAGTCATTTTTATCTTCTTCAAATAAAAATGGCTCAGGAGCTTCTGGTTCAATTAGGCCATCATCGTCATCAGTTTCATCATCTCTATGCAATGAAGGCTTGACAGTTTCAACAATATCAGATGGCTTATTTGGTTGACTATCCCTTGCAACTAATATTCCACCGTGTTCAATGCCTTTAATAGGAATATACCTTCTGGATTCCCCCGATGTATCTACTTGAGATAATTCAATTACTCTTAGTTGTGATGGCATTACTCTGGCTGGGTTGCTCAAAATTGTAAAATCTGACTCAACGACTTCCACTTTTTCTGGTAACTTTGTCGGAGTATCAACAACCATTGGTTCAGGTTTCACGACTTTATTCTTTTCGGCGTCCTTTTTCTTTTGTTGTTTTGCAGTTACACTAAGAACCGCAGTTTCGACCTTTTCTTTCTTTTTCTCCTTTTCTATTTGGATCGGCTCTGGATACGCAAATGTCGATTGACGAGCTTTAGATTTTATTTCCAACTTTGGCATTTTTAATTCCTTGTTTAAAACGATAGCACAAGTCAATGTAAAAGCCAAACTAATGAAGTTTGTCAACGGATACCAAAACCAATAGTTCTGGAACACTAACAAACCAACAGCAGCCGTCATATTTGCATTTCCAGTTCTGGTTTGCAGAGAAATTGTTACATTTCGCCCACCTGCGTCCATGATTCCCATAGCGATAATTGCCCCAAACTTTGTCATTAAATCTTCGTGACGATCTGCGATAATCTTAAATATTTTCTCTCTGAAATCCACAGATTTTGGATAAGTGACTTTTGTTTGTTGCATCAACAACATTGACATCGCTACCAAAGCACCCTGTCTTACAAACGCAACCGGATCTTCCAAGAGAGGATCAACCACAGCAATAGCTTCCTTTAAAGCAGTACCGGCACAACCAATACCGACAGCCATAGCCGCACCATATCGCACATGTGGATTATATGACTCACTCAATAATGATACCAAGGAAGGCACTTGTTCCGGATTCTTGAATAGAACAAAACCGAGAGCAGTAACAGCCCACCTACGTACATCATCAGCTGTATCACTAACTGCTGCATGTAATAATTTTCTAATCGCACTATTATCCCCTGTTCCACAATATGCCATTGCAATTGTAGCCATTCCAGCCCATCGTAAAATGGGATACTTTTCACTTATCAACTGCTCGATTATACTATCAGCATCTTCTTGTTTGCCATACATTGTCAATGCTATGCCCAATGCTAGACCTCGGGTGATTTTCTCATGTGCAGTATCTTTAGCATAACCAAGCATGTCATTTATCACCTCACTTGATCCACTACCCAACATTACTAAGCCCATTCCTATTCCAGCTGCCTCTCCAGTTATTGCGTCATCCTGATACAAATTAGATTTGATTTGTTCATAAACATCTGCCCGTTCAGTACCCATGGCAGCCAATCCTAAACCCAAACATCCCCCATGCCGCACCGGTTCAGCAGTTGCATCTCGCAATTTTTTCAACAGATATTCCGTCATTTCATTCCCACCATGATTAGCATGCATTAAACCTAAAGCATACAATCCTCCCCCTTCCGTATACATACTACCAGATGCTGTAGTGGAATTTTCTTTCGGCAAATAGGCTGACATCAATTTCAGCGCTTCCTTTTCATGCCCTTTGTGAATAACACCAAGAGTTGAGGTAGCAGTAAATTTAGCCCAGTTCACAGCTCTACCTAGCCAATCAAGGTTTTCACGTAAAAACTGATCAGAGGTTGTTCCAAAATGCATTAACCCGTTTGTTATAACAGTTGCATTATGAGTAACGGAATGCCTAACATCATTTTTTATTTTATCCAAGATTTTTAGATCGGTGTTGTTATTTCTAATCAGAAACTGAAGATGTAATTCAATGACTTTTTCGCCGGTCAAAATTGAATTCAAATGCTCAAAACGAACCTTGATAACTTTATCTTCTTTTGATAATTGAACTACAACTTCAGGAATGGTTTCTTCTGGCATTTGTTCAACTAAAACTTCATCAGTTTCTTTTCTTTCTTTTTCCAGTTTCTTTTTATCATTATAAAATAGCTTCGAATAATACTTTAATTGCTGTAAAGATGATCGGACTTTATACATATATTGCTGTGTTGCATTTTCATACATATCAAAAGCTAGCTGGTAAGCCATTACAGATGTGTCATCAGATTCTACGATTAACTTTTCAAGAATTTCAGCAGTTTTTTGAGAATCATCCAAGAAAATCAAACATTGGCACATGCTAATATAATCTGGACTTGGAAGTGTCATATACAGACGAACCAACTTTTGAAGAATTAAATTTCTAAACGACTTGTTGCCTACTAAGGTCATTGTAACTTTAAATGCATACTGGAGCATTTCTTCTTTATCTTGAGCTGTTTGAATGGCCCTCTCAAACATGTCTAATCTATGACTTTCGAGTCCTATACCTAATGCTTGCTTATGCTGTTGATGTTCAAAGCACTTTTCAAACATGCGATTAACTACCTGTTCAAGTCGAGAGAAGTTATTGAACTCATTATCAGATTCATTTGATTTTTGCAAATAACTTTTCTGCTTTATGGAAATATACTCATCAATACACTTTGCGTTAATAGTTTCAACATGTTCATTTTGCGCATTAACATCGAATAATTCCTCCGCACATAGAGCATAATTTAAAGATTCACGAAATTCACTTAAATGATAGTACACCTTGGATGCTAGTAATGCTGCTAACTTGTTGTATCGAAAATTTGTATCTTCATATAGTGTTTCAATTTTTGGAATTTCTTCAGATATTTCAGGCCAAAAGATATCTGCATGTTCATAAAGTTTCTTAAGTGCAAACCCCTAGAAATTTAAATGGCATTCGTATGTGAACTTATCTAATTAAAACTTACCCTGACTTCTGGAGCTTTATCGTCCAATAAAGATAATATACCGCTTGCTGAACTTAATGACATTAAGATTACTAAGAGTTATTCAAAAAGTGTTCGTTCAAAATATTCAAACAAAATTAAATAATAAAAACAAAACTTTAAGTTTATAATAAGTTTAAAAATTAAATGTAAATAAAATTTAATTTATTAAAATTAATTAATTTAATTATTGTTGTGAGTAATTTAATTTAATTATTTTTAAACTTTTTTTCAATAGAAGATCAATATATTTAATTTCAATTATCGTTAAGTTGAAATCAAGACTGTGAATGTGTTTAGATGAGTTTTGTTATGTAAAATTGATGTAAAAGACACTGAATGATTTCCAAAGGGATTAAAATATAAAATTTAACAATTCAAAATTAAAGTTGAAGTGATACTTAGTGGTTGGTTATTGGGTTCCGATTTTTGTGATCTATGCGTTAGAGTCAAATAACCAATATACAAAATGTATGTCATGATCACTCAGAACCGTTGCTAAGCAAAAATGAAACTTTGTTCTAATGGGTAGTCGTCAGCAAAAATTGAATCTCGTTACCGATTCTGTATTTTTCTCGAACACTGTTCAGACGGTTATTGTTAGACGGCTTATGGTTAGTGGGTTAATGGGTTGTGACCTTGTAACCCAAAACATACAACTAACCTGCCATACACTGGTAACCAGTTGCTAAGCAACGTTGGTAATGTAACCAATGACCATGAGACTGCCAAAGGTGAGTCTCTCTACAAAGACTGCTAAAGCCTGGCCTCATCGTCTCGAATTTTTTACTTTCTCTTTTAGCCCGTCTCCATTTAAACACTGCGATTCAACTTGAATTTACAAGACGACATTTGAATTTCTTACAAGTACTATATTTATTATTTTAATCAAAAGAAGAGCAAAATCTAATTTTTATATTTCAATAATTCCGCAATTTAATCAGTTGATTGGGCATATTCGGAGGTTTTCCGTGACTTGTTGGCGCCGTCTTAGTCGTTCTGCTTTTCCCAGGCGTATATGTGGTCGATTGGCTTTTGTCATAGATGCCACTTCTTGCCGATCCCGGTAGGTCAATTGAGCCGGGGCGAATACCATAGGGTAAGTCAGGTTTCCGCAAACCTTTTAAGTTGGCCCTCATTTTCAACATATTTTATAAAAAAGACATAAATAAAATAAACATCTTTAAAATAAACAAAGTGTATTTTTCTAATTCTTGTAAATTGAACAAATTAAATATTATGAAAATAACATTTCTAATTATTTAGCAAAAAAACAATAATTAATATTCAACGAAAAAGCCATACTTCGTTAATAAAATCTAACAATTTTAAAATTTTCTGGAAACAAAGAATTATTACATTTTAAAATTTTCTGCGCCCCAATCCGGAGGCCAGCCCCTTAGTTTGCGCACCTTTGGGGTAAGTAACCGCATTATCCCCTTGACTGGCGGCTAACCGGGTTTCTAAGTTTTGGATCTGAGTGCGCAGAGCTTGTACCTGTTGCCGCTCCTTTTGCCAGCCCCGCTGAGTTGCATCTTACTATTGATAGAGCCTTTTCATTTGCTTTGGTTCCATCCAGGTGAACTTGAGGGTTTTGATCTCTCGACTCACTTGAAGTATCTGCCCGTGTAATACTGAGTTTGCATGTCGCAGTTTAGATAATTCTCGAGCAAGAGATCGGATCGTATCCATACCTGAAATATGTATATTCAATCGGCAATTTATTATCTCTGGAATAAATTTTGATATTCACATGGAGGGTTTTTCTAAGTTATCCGCAAAACTTGAATTAAATTTATTTTATTCACCAGTTGATTAAGATCAGTTCAATTCTTACTTACTTAAATACATTCAAAATACATGTAGACTGAACATTTTGAACATTAATTATACGATTTAAAGATTTTATCAACAACGCCTCGCAAATTATTCTTTCCCAATAATTACTCCGATTTTTTGCAATTATCTTGAAGTCAGACGTACCTATCTTTATAAAAGTACACTTTCTAAACTGATGACTAATGTGAGTCAATATATTCGGTCGACAATGGTCAAGAACTCGAGTATAGAGGTGACGGGCAGTTTCTCCAATATATGTGGCATTACACCCATTACATGAAAATTGATAAACAAGCTCAAAACAAAGACTAACTGGGGTTGGAGACTTATTTTTCAAGACGTTGAACAATCCTAAGTTTAGTTTTATCTACATGTTTGAAGATCTTATTCTTAAATTCTCTGAATCTCTCGGAATAAGGCAATAGTAAGTAAAATATTCGAAAGTTTTCGTGTCTATTGTATGAAGTTCTAAAACTCCTATTTAAAAATAATATATTTGAAACAACTATTTGTGTTAAATATGAATATTAAAATTTATGTTAAATTATATCCTATTATATTAAATTATATTAAAGTATTTTAAATTAAATTAATTATATTTGTGACCGATATCTAAATCAATATTAAAAACTACCACAACTCAGTTGTTTAAATTTTCAGATTTGGATAATTGAATTTAAATTTATATTTTTGTACTTAAATAATAAATGTTAGAAGAAGATTTAAATTTAATTGAGTCTAACATGTCGACCACGATCACTGATTTATTAATAAGCCGATTACTACCATAAAAATTTCATAAAGGAGATGATTTAGAAAATTTTATCAAAGATTGCCAAAGACTTTTTAGCGCAACAAAAACCACAATCAAGATGCAAGTAATTTTAACAACAACGTTACTTGATAGATCGCTAATGGAATATTATGATGCAGCCGAAGGAAAAACTATGGAATAGAAACTTCGATATGCGTTTTTTAAAAGAAGCTTAGAACTATGAACAAAGATCATATTCAGCCGAAATTCTTTTAGAGAAAATAAAAAAGATGACTAAGAAATTAATAACTCACAAATGGGATGAAGAAGAAATTGAAAAATGGCTTCTTTCGAATTGTTTAAGAGATCAAGAAGTTAAAAAAGAGATCGAGATGAAAGATTTAAAAACACCAGAAGAAATAAAAGCAAATATTAATAAATTAGAAAATATAAACATGATTATGCGCAATGTTAATGTTTTGAAGGTTTCACCGGCTGATAAAAACTACAGAAGCTACAGAGATGTTGCTCAAAGAGGATTGGCAAACGTAAATACTAATTTCAAGCAACAAAACGTCAATAACCAACAAATTGAATGCTAAACATGCAAGAAAACTGGTCACATCATTCGAGAATGCCAAATAAAAAAGAAAATGACGTGTTTTGCATGTGGAGTGGAAGGTCACATACGACGAGACTGCTCAACGATTCAATGCCAAAGATGTCACTTACGTGGACACAAAGAAAGTGATTGCTACACAAATTTGGAAAGAAGGAATTTTCAAACCAATTCACACCTCAGAAATGGTAATTATTATGCAAACCGAACCGCTAGCTATCAACAAAAGAACTATTATCCGAGAAGAACAATTGCAGCTATTGAAGTTAATGACGATACGAAGCCACTGGATTATTCAGATGATACAGAAGACAAGTAAGAAGATACTAAGCACCCAAAAGTAGACACTTCAACACGGGAGGCAATGATTGGAGCAATTTATTAGATAATTTTGATATTGATATAGATATTGGTCATAGTATTGTTAATAACGTAAATAATTCTTATATATATGATAGTGTAGAATCTTTATGTAATAAAAGTGGAAATTTTCATATAAATAATTCTAAATGTTATAGTTATTTGAATAATGATCAAACTTTAATAAATAATAAGAAAGATATGTCTAAAAGTCGAGAAAAGTATAATGAATTTGAAGACACAGATTATAATAGTAAAATCTTAGGTGAAAAAGTTTATAAATTACTTCAAAAAGCAGAAGATAAATTAGAGAAAAATGAAATTGTGTGGATTAATGAAATATCAGAGGAATAATATATTTTCACTAAAGATGAATGGAAACGACCACGACTGAGTTATGACAAAATGCAAGGTAGACCGATTACAACTCTTGAGATTTAAGGATATAAAATGAAATTTTTACTAGATACAGGAGACACAGTAAATGTAATGGCAGAAGCAGTGGTGGATAAATTATTAAATGTTAAAATTATAAAAACAGATGAGATGTTAAGATGTGCGAATGATAATAAATTAGAGAAAATTGGAAAAATATACATTGATGTTAGAATTGGCAACATGGAAAGAAAAATAACATTTATAATAGTTAGAAATATTGTGTCGAATATAATAGGTGGATTTGAATTACAGAAAGAGTTTGGAATTGAGTTAAGCTATGTTAAACAGTATGAAGATAGATATAATGAATTTATATGCGAAATAGAAGCTAGGTTTGGGGGAAATATTACAGATAACGACAGACTTCAAAAAGCAATAGAAATTTTAGGATTAAACAAAAATAAAAGGTAGTTAGAGATTGTGAAAAAGAATAAAAATATCTTCATGGCAAAAAATGGGATATTGGATGCGCTGATTTGATTGAACATAAAATCATCACGAATGGAGGACCAATTATGACAAAACCCAGAAGACAATCAATCAATTTAGAGGAAAAAATAAATGATGCAATAAAGAATCTAGAAAGTATAAATATCATAAGAAAATGTAATTCGCATTGGAATACGCCGTTAGTGTGTATGTGGAAAAAGATAAAAAAGAGATCAGAATTTGTTTAAATTTTAGACAGCTTAATAAAATTACTGAAAGACAAGCTTTTCCCATGCCGAATGTAAAAGAAACTTTAGATACATTACATGGATCTAAATACTTTAGTTCTATAGACCTTGGGAACGCTTATTATCAAGTGAAATTAAACAAAGAATCTAAAGAAAAGACAGCTTTTTCTACTTAAGAAGGGCAATTTTGTTTTAATAGAATGTTTTTTGGCATTTCAGCAGCACCGGGTACATTTGAGGAACTAATGACAAAAATATTGAAAGATTAATGGTGGTGGGTTTCTGGGTGTTGATATTTTGAAACTATATGGTTGTTACCCAGACAACCCCATACAAATATTTTTCGCCTAGCACTCGGCACCAGTTGCTAAGCAACATTGGAACTGTGTTCGAGTGGGTAGATCGTCCGCAAAAAGTGAGCGTTATTGCTAATGCTATAATTGACCGAACGATCCATGGGTCCAACGAGCTACCGATAGAAGGCCTGTGCTCGATTTAGATTTTTAGGTCCCATTATTCTCCTATCTCTTTCAAATGTTAACCTATACTCTCATATCCTTTATCTTTATGTCTATTCCCATAATTCTTCTTATCGTTTTCCGTGTTGATGATTATTCTATGGCCTGTACACCCTTTGTTAAGTTAAATATTCCCACAGTTTATCTTTTACCCTTATCCCTATTATAACTACAATGTTCCCTATTATTATTACTAGCATTATCATTGTTACTATTATATGTATTACCTTTATTAATTGTTACTACTATTACCTTTATTATTATTCTTATTACTATAATTACCATTATATTTATTATTATTACTACTATTATTATTACTATTATTATTATCATAATTATTATCATCATTATTACAAGTTCCATGATTATTATTATTATTATTATTATTATTATTATTATTATTATTATTATTATTATTATTATTATAATTATTATCATTATTATTAACAAATTTTTGTGTAGGGATTCGTCCTTATTCCTCAGCTTTAAGAAATATTTTTCTTATATAAAAATTTAGCTGTAATCCATCTGTATTTTTCCGGTTTTCGATAAAGTATTTTCGTTAATTCCAAAAATGTTACCAGCGTACCACCCTTATTTTACGGTTTTATCCTTATTCTATAGTTTTCGATAAAGTATTTTTATTGATTCGGAAAATTTGAGCATCGTTCCGCCCTTATTTTACGGTCTTGTCCGGATATTCTATCAATTATTGAGCCGTATTCTACTTTTACTTTGCTATTTTTGATAAGTATTTTAGTTGATTCAGAAAATTTGGGCAGCATTCCGCCCTTATTTACCGTCTCAATTCGACATATTTTATTTAATTCTTATATATTATTTAAAACATTATTTTTCCTGATTTTAGTCGTTCGGATTAATCTTTTTCCGATGGCTATTCATTTTAACTGTTGCAACGATTTCGCTATTTTCCCCGCTACCCTTTCCCCCTCTTTGTCCTTATGATCTATTTATGTTCATATTATATTTAATGAGTGCCCACTGGACGAATCGGTGTTAATGATTTTTAGCCGTATGTGGTTAAAATATTTATGTCGATTTTATCGAAATTAAGTGCAAAGAAGTTGAGCCAAAAGACCCACTTTCAAGCTACTCTCTTTTGCTATTTAATTCAGTTATTTGACGTTTGGATTCCTGCTGTCTCACGCCGGAACCTTCACGGGCACGACTGATGGCGGACTTACACCGCACTTACACAGTCGATAGTTATGTGTAATTTTACTAACTTGCAATATGTTTTGGTTGTGGACCGAAAAGGAAATAATAAATAAAGATTACCGTACCGATCGGGTAAAAGTCTCGAATGCATAAAACCGTTTATTCATATAATTGTCGAAGTACATAAATATACATATAGCATCATGATTCATTGTTCATAAATGAGGGCATAAATATCTTTCATTGTTTGATCATTGAACATTTGATTAATTGTTCAATAAATTCGCAAATCATCCACTCTCATATCTCCCAATTGTCAGTGTACAGCAACTGAAAGTTATCGTGTTCAGGCAAAACACCCGCTAGTGTTAATTGTCTGAATCACGGCTAACAGCTGCAATGCACACCAACTCACTTCAAATTGAAATTTTTTCTCCGAAAAATAAGCCTGAAAATTTGTCAAAACACATCAGTATATATACCTATAATTTGGCCTTAACCTTGCGTGTTAATTTTATTGCGATTAAACAAAGTTCGACCTTGAAATTATTTGTGTTATCTAAATTACATTTTTATTAATTTCTTAATTTAAATTGGTAATTTATTTTTAACATTTTTAATTAAATTTATTCAGCCCAAAAATATTTTGTTTTTATTCATTTAATTCATTAATTTTTACTTTTATATAAATGGTCATTTTACGGTCAAATGTTTTTGTTATTATGTTATTTTTTATGTAAATTTCGTGCGGTTCTTGATGCATTTTGTATTTATTTTATTTTACTTTTATGTTTTTTGATTTTATATTTATTTATATTCTCTCATATTTTAAAGTGTTTAGTTGGTGTTGTATATTGTTTTTTAAGTTATCTTGGTGCTGGGGTTTCGTGCTGTATTACTGATGCATTTAAACAATTCTCAAGGCTATTTGTGTGCTGGCCCAACAATGGAAAGAAGGAGTTATGGTATATTTAGATGATATTTTAATTTTTAACAAAACAATTAAGGAGCATTATAATATGTTCTGAAAAGTTCTAGAAAAAATAATGGAAGCAAAGTTAAGAATTAACCCGGAAAAGTGTCAGTTATTAAAGAGTGAAGTAAAGTTTTTAGGACACATAATTAATAGTCGAGGAATTCAAACAGATCAGAGTAAAATTGAGGCTATTAAATCTTTTCAGAGGCCTAAGTGTATAAAAAATTTGCGAAGTTTTTTATGTATTTGCAACTATTGTCGAAGATTTATTAAAGAATATGAAATGAAATCAAGAGTGTTAGAAAACATATGTGGGAAAAATAGTGAAAAAATAATCTGGACTGAGGAATGTGAGAAAGCCTTCAAAGAAATGAAAATAGCGTTAACCACAGTATCAATTCTTGTGTTTCCCGATTTCAAGAAAGAATTCATATTAGATACAGACGCAAGCTTTGATACAATTGGAGCCGTATTATCACAAAGGGATGAACAGGGACATGAACACGTTATTGCATATGGATCCCATGCAATGAGTACCCACGATAGAGGATATTGTATCACACGAAAAGAACTCTTGACTATTTATTATTTCAGACGTCACTTCAACCAAATTATATTAGGAAGAAAAATTGATAGATCGCAATACATAGTAATAACGAAGTAGGCAGAGAAAAAATTATTCAGAGATTAAAAGCTAAAAGGCAGCACGCTAAAGACGTTAGCACAACAAGGAGTCTAGAAGTAGGGGACAAAGTATTGGTGAAAAAAGAGATTAAAAATAAAGATCACGAGAGATATGGAGGACCATATACCGTAGTAAAACGAAATAATGAAAGAAGTTACTTATTGACAGACGAAAATGGTAAAATCATAACAAGAAATATTGAAAAGATAAAGCATTTTAAAGAAGGGAGATATAAGGAGTTCTAAAACTCCTATTTAAAAATAATATAGTTGAAACAACTATTTGGGTTAAATATGAATATTAAAATTTATGTTAAATTATATCATATTATATTAAATTATATTAAAGTATTTTAAATTAAATTAATTATATTTGTGACCGATATCTAAATCAATAATAAGAATTACCACAACTCAGTTGTTTAAATTTTCAGATTGGATAAAAAAATTTGAATTTATATTTTTGTAATTAAATAATAAATGTTAGAAGAATATTTAAATTTAATTGCGCCTAACATCTATATCAGCCGTCTGCTCAACGAAAAAGAAGAGCAGTTGCAGTGAGCCATGTTCCTAATGAATAAGTGCCACGCTTTTGAAGCCTTATGTCTCCAGCCAGATCAAATGAGGAAGTCGAAGGATTTGAATGAATGGATTATAGAACAGGCATACAGAGATTAGGTGGAAACAAGAGCAGTAAAAATCAAAATAAGAAAAATGGAAGCTGATCACAATCAGTTTTTTGTCACCAAACTCTTGAATCGAGTAACAGATTTATATCCACCTGATCGAGAATCAAACCTAATTAAACCAATATGTTACTTTTTAAACCACGGTGTTGCTCGAATCCAATGCACAAAGGCAGATAAAAACGCGATTTAGGATCAAGTTGGGTTGCTGGCAGAAAGAAAGAGGTAGAATGGATAAATTTTTTCATTAGTCGAACTACATCATTTTATGTGCATATATTTATTAATTAGTATAAATATCGAATTTTACGATAAAGAAGGAAACAAGTCTCGAGTTCAGACGAACTTGAACAACTAAAGTTGTAAATTCTGAGTGAATAGGAGATGGGCCAGATGAATTAAGAAATATGGTACAAGCTTTCTATCAACAGTCTGTGTACTTGTAGGTATGCCAGAACGTTGGAATGGCATTCACCCATTTTATACAGTACCAACGTTTCTAAAAACGGGTTTTAAGTGGTAAGATTAGAGAGTTGTGTTGGTAATTGAAATTAGGGATTCACCATTAATCATATGTTCACCATTACTTACACGTTATCGTGTATTATTACGCCATGGTTACTATTACACAATAAAAAATAAATCATTCTCAATAATTTCATTAATAGATTAGAGATAAAATGGCCATTTAGTATTTAAATATAAGAAATAAATTATTCGTCTCGTTAAAATATGATTATCATATAATATCTGAAACTTCCACCTTGATCTTGACCAGAAACTCTTGGTTTGGTCGAAAACGTTATTATCACTTGAGTAAGATAGTTGATGGGTCTCGATATTGTCGATGATACACAACTCATATTATCGAAAAAGGTTCTCGTTTAAACTATAAAATACATATAACTTAAGGACAAAACATCAAAGAATTATCATAGATCGTGCGTAGTTAATGATTGCAGTATTGTTTAAATTTGTCGGACTAATTAAATTGTATTGTAAAGGTAATACTTGATATGATTTATTATTAAGAAGTCAGTGAAAACTTCCTGTTTCCTGTTGTCAGCTTTTTCCACGTTTTTAAATTTCTGTACGAAACTCTGAGCCATTTTGTCATTGCCTAACGATTAACTAGCTTTTCATACAATGATGTGATCTTACGGCTGGTGATTTTGCAATTTGTTGAATAATAAAATGAAGTAATTAAAACAGAAATTTAATGAAACCAAATGAAACAGCTGGAAAATGTGGCCTGGAATGGAATTGATAGCAAGAATAAATATAATCATGACTGGCATTAATGTGTAAATTAACAAAATATCAATAAATAATTAATTATTGAAGTTAAAATTTGAGCAATGGGTTAAGGACAGATAAGATAGTAGAAAATAGCAGGTTTATAAGAAAGTTATCGAAAAATAAATATAATTTTTGATGTCCACTAGAAAACTAATCAACGGAAATCATGTTTGCAATTATTATCTTATTAATTCCAAATAGAAATCGAGAGTAATGCTGGGAATGCATTTTAAAATTGTTTCTATGAATTGCACCAATGGGAATCTGAGCCAATCAAAACGATTCAAATGACCAATTAAAAGTAACCTCTCGGAAAATTATTGGTAAAATTGATATTACTTTCAATAGTAAAAAGTTCCAATTTTCATAATGTATAGATATATGAAATCATCAATGAATTTTATGATACTTTTAACAGGGCCGGATACAATAAGTGCGAGTACATTTGAATTTTTAATCCTGAAGTAGATTTGACCAACGATGGACTCAAACTGATTCATATTTAATATTTATTGTTCATACAAAAACTTTATATAATAAAACAAAACCAAAAATATAAAATTTAATGTAAAAATTCAGCTTTAATTCGTAAACTAATTCAAAATTTAGGTTTTTAAAAAAATATTTTGTTATTTCTCAATACTTCTACAGAGGTTGGTCTAGAAGTCTAAATATATAAAAATTATTTATATTTATTAGAAAATTAAAAAATAGAATAAAAATAATATCTTTTATTCACAAATAACGGTTTTGATAAAAATAATTGAAAAAATAATAAAAATAATTAAACATATTTTTATCAGGGCCATAGAAAATCAATTCGTTAATATTAAGGCATTTATGTAAGTTTCTCATTTATTTGTTGACCTTTGCATTTTATATTGCTAATATTTCATTAAACAATATTAGTTTTTATTTAATTTCAAATAGAATTTATTTTTAATTATCGTTTAGATGAATCATATTACAAAATTCCTGCAATATAAGTTTAAGTTGTTAAATTATGGAGAATATGGAAACATTTATTGTACTACAGTAACTACTCTCTTATATGCCAAAAACGGGACTGTGAAAAAAGGTGGCGGTTTCTAGAAAATGGTGGCTTTTAGAGTAAAAAATAATGAAATTTATTAAAAAATCCATTAAAAAATTTATTTCTATATTATAAAAATAGCGGTTATTAGAGTTTGACGGATAAGAGAGTATTTACTGTATATTATTTATTTCTGCAAAGATAATTATATATAAAGCACTAAGTTGAAGGGAATTATTTCATTATTTGTTGAAATATTAACAGTTTTTTATTTTTAGACACGGTTTTGGACGTTTTGGAATTTATGACATATTTTTAAATTTACAGAAATAAAAGATATAGTGCAAGTTGTACTGTAAAACAAATATCTTTTTATTATCCATAGTGTGATAATTTGTATTTTGATTGCAATCATTTTATATTAAAATTCATATAAACTATAATTATAAATGAAAAAACACACTATTAATTAAAAAATAATATTATGACATGAAATATTAACATCATTAAATGAAAAGGTCAGATTTTTACAAAGGTTGAGTTTTTATTGTAAGGTCGGTAGTAACTCTGGCTTCTAGTTTTCTTTATTTCAAAACAATCAAACTAATTCAAATATTTTTCACAATTTTGCCAATTAAATTTAAGAATTAATCTTCACTTTTCAAAGTTTATTATTTTATCTTAGCGGGGAAACCACCTTTAGATATATTCGGTAGAAATTCTTGTTTTTTATTCTTAAGCGATTTCTTCTACGATGTTAATCGTTCTGACTACAAGTGTCCTTGTTTTTTATACATGTTTCTACCCTGAAAGTTTTGAACAACAGAATAATTAAATTAGGCAATCGACCAAAGCCCAATTATCACAACGCCGCCGCCGCCCACCATTGTTAGGAATTCATTCAGTTTTTTTATCTAATTTATTTATTCTTAGTCAAATACCGGAAGCTCATGGTTTTTTGGGGACCTCAATTAATTTTATATTCATGATTGTCTCATCATTTTCTATTCACACATACCTGCTATGTCGTTTTCCGATTCTCCATGCATTCCAATTAGTTATACACTACTCTACACAAACACAAACAACACGAATAAATGAAAAATCCTATATTAAAACAAATAATTAAATATTGAGTTTACATTTGACATTGTTATATATTATTCAAAATTTTTAAACTCTTCACACGATATATACGTTACAACGAAAACGGAGTAAAAAGACTCACTACTCACTGCAGAATGGAATGTTTGTTGAACAACTTTCCAAAACCAAAGAAGATGAAATAAGAAACTATACTTTGCTTGAATCAAAAAGGTTTTTGCTGCCAAATTTTGAATTTCTTCAAAAAAATTCTATTTAGAAAGAAGCGAAAAAAGGTTAAAAAGTTAATATGATTTTCATTGAATCTTTAAAAGTATTGAATTTAAATTTATTACTTATTATTATTATCATTATTATTATTATTAAATGATTCCAATTCTAAAATTGAGCTTTCCATGCTGAGTTTTTCAAAATATGAAAATTTCTTGTTTTCCTCCTTTGGCAAGTCCTGCAGTAAAAGACTATCTAAAATTCAAAAGATAAACTGAACCGAAAAATTTTTGAAATTACTTTGATTTCGTGTTTGCTTGTGGCAGCACCTGTTTCCGCAATAAACAATGCCTGTTATCAAATAATGTAGTAAGTTAAAAGGGGGTGGCAGCAATGGCTTTTCAAGAAATTCTTCAACAAGTTGTAATTGGATGAAAGAGAAAAACTTATGGGATTCCACTTGAATTTTGTTGAAAGTATGTCTTAAATTATAAAACTTTTTAATAATTATCAAAACTTTTCACGTTAAAAGACAAGACAAAGTTACTTTAAAAAGCTCGAAAAATATCAGATTTATTAAAACAAATGCGGTTTTTTCTAATTAAAAAGATAACGTCAATAAAGAACTGTTCGTACGATATATTTCGACAGCATAACTGTCATCTTCAGATACACAAAACAAACTAAAAATATTATGAATTAACTTATAATTTAAACAAATTATTTTTTTATATTAATTTGATTTTGTAATAAATAAACATTTAAAAAATATTCAAATACTTTTCTAATTTGTAAATATTTTGATATTGTAATTTTTTGTCGTTGTTTTAAACCGATAAATCTACAGTATAAATACAGATAACTAGTTATCGAGTCTCAATTTAATTTAATATATATTTTTAGTGTAAAAATATTTTTCCAAATTTTTCAATTCAATTTAAATGTCAGATATTTTACATACTTTTTCCTCTTTTATTCAACTATTAATGATTGAAAAGAAATGAAAAAATATCAATGGTGAAAGTAACAAAATATTTAATTGATAGTTAATAATAATAATAATAATAATAATAATAATAATAATAATAATAATAATAATAATAATAATAATAATAATAATAATAATAATAATAATTATAATAACAATAATAATATTAATAATAATAATATTAATAATAATAATAATAATAATAATAATAATAAAAATAATATAATAATAATAATAATAAATAATAATAATATTAATAATATTAATAATAATAATAATAATAATAATAATAATAATAATAAGAATAACAATAATAATAATAATGATTATAATAACAATAATAAAAAAATAATAAAAATAAGTAAAAAAATAAAAATAATAAAAATAATATATTTATTAATAATAAGAAAATATCAAGCAGAGAAGATAAGGAGAAAGAGAATAATATTAATAATAATAATAATAATAATAATAATAATAATAATAATAATAATAATAATAATAATAATAATAATAATAATAATAATAATAATAATAATAATAATAATAATAATTATAATAATAATAGTATTAATAATACTAATAATAATACTAATAATAATAAGCATAATGAGCTATTAAGACATTCATAATTATGCGGGGTTTTTTAAAAATTTTTCAGTTCTGATATGCAAAATTTCCCCTAGCAAATCTAAAAGTTTAAAAGGAATATAAATAAAAAATGTTTTGTTTGAAATTTATCATCCTATTGCCTAAAATTTTGAAAAATAATATTTTTCATTAAACTTACCCAAACATTGCAATTAATAAATTAATTAGTAGGATATTTGTAAGTAATAGAAAGACTGCAAAACCACAAATAATTGTCATGCGCCCAATTGTTCGGTCAATATCTGTTATATTTTCATCTAAATATTTAGAATATAATATTAATAATATAAATAAAAATAATAAAAACAATAATAATTATAGTAATAATAATAATAATAATAATAATAATAATCATATTATAATAATCATATAATAATAATAATAATAATAATAAAAATCATAATAATAATAATAATAATAATAATATTTATTTATAAATAAATAATTAAATAAATTTGGCAACGATTTAATTAAAAGATAAAGCCAATAAAAAACTTTTCGTACGATATATTTCGATAGCATAACTATCATCTTCAGGTACTCAAAACCAACTAAAAATATTATGAATTAACATTTAATTTAAACAAATTATTTTTTATTAATTTAATTTTGTAATAAATAAATATATAAATAAATAAAAAAGTTAATGTAATTTAAAATTTCAATTATTTTAAATTACATTAATTTTTTACAAAGTTATAATATAAATGAAATTTTAAATTAATTAAAAGTTATTTGAATATATTTTATAAATATTTATTTATTACAAAATTAAATTAATAAAAAATAATTTGTTTAAATTAAATGTTAATTCATAATATTTTTAGTTGGTTTTGAGTACCTGAAGATGATAGTTATGCTATCGAAATATATTGTACGAAAAGTTTTTTATTGGCGTTATCTTTCAAATAATAATAATAATATAATATGTTCTACAAAATTTGACTATGAATCAGATTTATTTTAGGTATTCACTTGAAAAAGTTTGTGCCGAAAATTCGTGAATACCTTAAATAAATCTGATTCATAGTCAAATTTTGAAAAAAATATTATGTCACTTATAAAGAATTGTAATGAACATTTAACAAAACTTTAAATATATTTTTTGAAAATAATTTAATTTGAAAAACGATTAATTATTTAAATAAAATTGAAAATCTTTTAAAATAATAAAAATTTTGTAATACGTTTATTAAATCTATAATATCTATAGTTTTTCCATTATACCTGATTTTGATGGGAAAGCTTTCTACATATATCGTAAAACTTATGCTTGATTTGTGCTTTCTAATAATAATAATAATATTATTAATAATAATAATAATAATAATAATAATAATAATAATAATAATAATAATAATAATAGTAATAAATTAATATAAAAATAAATAAATAAAATTACCATTAGTATGAAATTCATCCAACATCAATTCTCCATAAGTCTGAAAATATGGACGGTAGAAAATTTCAGTAATCAGCGATAAATTCATTGCTCTACTCCTATTATCTTGCAAGGCAATGGCTAAGGTACCATAAGATATAATGAATAGCGAAAATATACTTAAAAAGAAAAAAATATCAACGATCTAAATCAGTAATATTAAAATAATTTCAAATTAAAATAACAAAATTTACCATTCGTCCTATCATTATTACTTTAGGTCCAAGGGTCGGGCTGATAAAATAATATTGCATAATTCGAAGGCAATTCATACTCAATGTAACTGAATAAAAACAACGAGTGACAATAAATAAATCTTGACTAAGAAAACATCTCAGAAAAAAAGTGATGATATAAACTAAAATGCCACAAATATCATAAATATTCCAAGATCCTGACAAATAAGCTTTTAATTTGTAAATTGAACCGGTTCTTTCTTGATCAATAATCTAAAACAAACCAATTAAATCTAAACCCCCCATGACAACTAATAATTGTAATGCAAAATTAAAAAAGAGTTGTTGTGTTTATACAAGTTTCGGTCAGTTACTATATTATATATTGATATTATTCTTGATAAAGTCACAGATTGTTGACGAATTATAGAATTAAAATAACTATTCATGATTAGACTTCATTGAATGACAGATGTAAGTTGTTTTCTAATCGCAATTAACTGCACACGTCTATTGAGTGAGTTAGCTAGCAAATGTTAGTGAATGAGCTGGATAAAATATTGATGAATTCTCTTTTCCTTTTAAAATATAAAAATTTATTATATTTAAGAAGTTGTTGGTGCAACCAGTCATCAATTAATTAAAAGCAGATTATGTTCATGCATCTTTGTTACTCGATATGTAGCGGCGTACTTGGTACTCAGAGATTTTATTATTTTCAACCATGTCGATAATTTAGCAGTTGATTTTCATTCGGTCGAACCATCAATTGATATGCATCATATGACATAGCCGATACCATTTTATCCACCTTATTTGACGTCCCTGACTGAACTTGATTAACGTAGAAATATTTTTTCTCTAATTTTGAAAGAAAAATTGATGCAAGAGTTAAAGCTAATTATTACCCCAAAATTACTTCAGCAATTAGTAGATACATATTTTTATTGAAAAGAAACGCAACATTATAAGTGGAAAACCTCAAAAATTCACGATATCCAGTTTTATCTAAAGTCTAATCCAAATTATTCTCTTTCCACAAATCACAACGAAGACCAATAGTCTCATTTAATGGAACATTTTTACAAAAATAGTTGATTATATTTATAATTAATCCATAACAGTGAACCTAAAACCTTGATCACTCATGTAGTTTTTCACAAGGTCAAACGGTGATAAAATAATAATACATGGCCAAATGATTTATATATATTTTCAACTGTGTACATGCTAAAATAATAATTTATTACAATAATATATATAACAACAAATATGTTTGAACTTTGCACATATATTTGGACATATTTATTCACTTAAGAGAAAAATTCAATTGAAGTGTTAAAAATTGTTTTAACTAATTTCGTATAAAGGACTTTGATTTCAATAATCAATAAAACATCAATAAATTTCAATAAAAAACAAAACTCTCGAAAAGTGAATTCTACTAAAATTACAAAAACAGTTAGGTAAAGATCACATAGAAAATTAGTAAGTCATTAAATTGAAGGTGAAAGTCAAACCTAATAATTAAAAATGACTTGCAAATATCGAAATTTAAAAAAAAAATTGTTCGTTTTATCAAGTAATGAATTTAATGTTGACAATTACGAAGTGGAGAAATAGTGAGTTGATTCCCATAAAATAATTTACCCAACATTAAAATAATTAAAAAATTGTTTTACTAAATAATAAATATCGAGACAAAATAAAAAGAACTGCTATACATTTTAATTGTTATTCGAGTGTTATATCACTATGATTTCTGATGCAACTAATCATAAGTTGATTAACTCACATCAAGTCCACGAATAATTAATTGGCAGTAATTCGAGTAATGGAAAACTGATTATGTATTTTACCATTTTCTGCTCATGACTTAATTGTATAAATAGTTAATCTAGTATTACTGCTTATTACAATTTGCAATTATAAAAAATGTAAACTTTAAAATAAATTGTTCGTTTAGAGATAAAACAAAAATATACGTTGTTAGATGTTCTAAAACATATTCATTTACTTCATAATCAGAAGTAATTTGTTTTTTTAAATCCAAAATCTATTTTATTCAAAACTCGATCTCTCTCGAGATATTTTAACAAATTAAGAACGAGAAATTTATTTTCATTTAATTTAATTTTAATGTGTCATAATAAACTTAAAAACAACTTCGAAATATTAAATTTTAACACTAATTTGACAATTTTAATTTTAGCTAATTTTTTTACAGCATTTTTAATTTACCAGGAGTAATAGAACTAGGACCCTCAACAGCTCCTTCAAATGTGGAGTTGACCACCAAAACAGAAAACGTAAGTTTAATTAACTTATGTTTAAAAACAATATTTTCATAGAAATTCAGAATGCCATGGAAAATAGTGAACATTTTTTTAAATTTGGAAAATAAATGGGAATTTTCAAAGTATCATTTATAAATATAAAAATTTGGAATTTTGTCTATTTTTTCCCAATTTTTGTAAAAAGAAGGAAATTTTTGGTGAATAATCAATTTTATTTTAAATTTATCTGACTTACATTTTAATCGAAAAATAAATCCAATAATTGACATAAATTCCTAACAACCTAAAGAAAATTAATTAATAATAAATTTAAAATGAATGTTGATAAAAGTACTATTTAAGAGCTTTAACAATAATTTCATAACTTTTCGAGCCTTAAAATGTACTTTGTTAAAAAGTTTATTAACCAGCCATTTTATAAACTGTATAATAACTGCAGTTAGATTTTCATTCAAAATTCTTTTTCAGAAGTCGTTAATGGACTGAAACAAGTATTTGTGACGAAAATTTGTGAATATCAAAAAATCACCTGATTCATAGTCAAGCAATAAAAAAATTCTTTGTCATATATATACTTATGCACATTTGATAATCAGGTTATATTGATATTTGACTAATAACGTTAATGATATAAAATATAGCAGGTTAAAATTATATATTTGACATTTTGATATATCACATACAAAATTATTAGTAAAATTTAATAATTTCCTTTATTTTATGTTTATCAACTACTACTTCTTACTTGTCTGATTTCTTCAGTAATTATTCCTAATACGTAAAAAAAAATAAATATTTCTGCCCATCTATTTTGAATTTTCAAATTTAATTTCAATTCCACCAAATTCAAATATATAAATACCAATAAAAACAAAACGTAGGAAATCTAAAAATAAAAATATTATAATTGATAAAAGTATAAAAAAATATATGAAAATAACCAAGTGAATTACAAATTTAACTATAGGAACTTGATAAAACATTTTGATCATGTCTTTATAAGGAATGGAGGCTTTCTTTTTCGATTGTGAATAATGTCTTTTAAAAGGAGAATTTGCTTCATACATAAATTCAGGTGTTTGTGATTCTGCTGATTCATTTGATCTTTCACTTTGTGTCTAATAATAATAATAATAATAATAATAATAATAATAATAATAATAATAATAATAATAATAATAATAATAATAATAATAATAATAATAATAATAATAATAATAATAATAATAATAATAATAATAATAATAATAATAATAATAATGATACTGGTCTTTATACTTCTCCAGCAAGCTTTTGTGAATTTAAGTATAAGAGAAATATGGTGAAAGGATTGATTTATCGTTTATGGGCTTTATCTTCTACTTTTGCTAATTCGGTAAAAAGTGTTGATAAATTGGTTGAGTTGTTGATAAAGAATGGATATTCTAAATCATTTTTATTGTTGATGATAAAAGAGACTGTTGATAAATTGATTAAAAATCCTAAGGATCCATGTTTTGGAAAGTCTGAATGTAATTTGTCAGATAGGTGTGAATTGAGTGTTGGTCTGGGTGATGGTAAAAATGTATATAAAAAAATTGAGCCTAAATATGTGTTAGTATTGCCGTACTCTGAAGGTTTTACAAATTATAAAAGGAAGTTAAGTAAACAGATGGGAAATTTAGAGTATAAGATCGTCTCTAATTCGTGTAAGGTACGCAATATGTTTATTAATAAATCAAAAACTCCGGTTGGATTGTGTTCTGATCTCGTTTATCAATTTACATGTAATGGGTGAATGCCACATACATTGGAGAGACTTCCCGTCATCTCTGTACTCGAGTTCTAGAGCATTGTCGATTGAAGGGTTTGACCAATATTAGTGAACACAATAGAGGCTGTAAAAGTGATATAGGAATGTCTGATTTTAGAATTTTGTTGAGAAGTTTTAATAATTATTGGGAACGCGTGATATGTGAAGCATTGTTGATAAAGTCATTGGATCCAAAGATTAATGTGAAACGTGCTGTGACTAAGAATGTTTTGAATGTTTTTAAATAGTTTACGTATGTTAAATCATGTTTGTTTTTTTAATATTATTAAAATAATTGAAAATTTTAAATTACATTAATTTTTTAAAAATTAGAATAAAGTGAAAATTTTAAAATTTTAAATTAATTAAAAGTGAATTGAATATTTTTTAAAAATATTTATTTATTAAAAAATTAAATTAATAAAAAATAATTTGTTTAAATTAAATGTTAATTCATAATATTTTTAGTTGGTTTTGAGTACCTGAAGATGATAGCTGTGCTATCGAAATATATCGTACGAAAGGTTTTTTATTGGCGTTATCTTTTAATTAAATCGTTGCCAAATTTATTTAATTATTTATTAATAATAATAATAATAATAATAATAATAATAATAATAATAATAATAATAATAATAATAATAACAGCATACTGGTTGATTAACTGAAGGCATTATAAGAGGTTTGATTAAAATAAAGCTGAAAGGAATACTAATCAAAATCTAAATAAATATATATATACATATTTATAAATTAATTGATAAATTTTACAGACTTTCCACATTGGCAGAAAAGGCGATAATTCTCCCCTCCAAATTTTTCTTATATAAGAATCGCAAGCACTTTGACTTAAAAATTCTAATAAATTGCCACTAATAGCAATTTGCAGACATGTCATATTATTCCAAGTCTTTAACGTCCTTATCAGTAGCGTGTAGGTACTTTCTTGTCTTTTATTGTGAGCTTCGGTCACTACTGCTATAGCCATTTCTTGAAACTTTCTATTCAAATATAAAAATAATTATTTAAAAAATATTAAAATTGACCAAACATAATTAAATCACTAATAAAAGTGTAAAAACTAAGTGTAAATCAGCATTTTCAAACTAGTTTTTACTGTTACTTGGCGTGGAATTTATATTTTGCATTATAAACCATTTTATATATGAGTGCAAATCAGTTACACTATGAGTCTAGTATTCTATATTTCTTCAAACTTGGGCATTGGTTGTTAAGTGACATTACGTTCACTTTGATATCATAAAATTACCATGAGAATGGAATTCATCATGTGAATCAAAGTAATCAATACTGGTAAAGCCTTTACCTTCTTGTAAGATTTCAATTTCAAAACCTCCAATATTCTGATAATTTAAAAATGAATTATCATTTAAAAATAACAAGTTATTATTTGATGCTTGAAATGAAAATAAATTAGTATAAAGAAAAATAGATGTGTCATAAAATGTTAATAATTCAAAGATGCCAATATATACTTAAATTTAAACAAAGTTGCCTTATTTTTAATATTTTTAAATTTAATTTTTATATAATTTTAAATAATTTTCAACATAGTCGCATGGGCTTATAATATTATTTTACTATTTACAATATATAGTTGTTTTATTACTAATTATAGTAATTGATTAAAAATTATAATTTTTAATATTAATTATTACAAAATTACAAAATTACAAAACTTAATTTACAAAACATTTCATTTTAAAATTCAAAAATCGGCATTAATTTATTTTTATCTTCAATTTCCTTTTCTTCATAAACTTTAATGCATGTTTTAGAATACTAGTACATCTTATAACATAACATTTTATTACTTCAGAAAGATCTTTGCATTAAGCAAAGAATCAGTTTTTTTGGCTGTGTAAATTAATAAATTTCAATCAGAAAAATCGGTTTTTTGCACACCTTTGATCTGTTTTCTATTTTTGATAATATTTTATTTATTTTCATTCTGAGAAAAGATTTAAGAATTTATTAGCTTCAATTTTCAAGAAGTTGATGTAAAATTATAACCAAAAGTCCCAATTTTGGGACGTCTTTTTGTTGAATAAAATTTTCCAAAAAAATAATATTTGAATCCTTTCATATCAACATGTACAAAGCTAAAATAAATAGTTTATCAAAATAATTAAATTTCCTCAATAAAATATGCTAGAAAATGAAAGCTCAAAAGTTATATTTAAAAAAAATAAAAAAAATATTTAAATAATTATAACTTTTAATGGGTTAAATACTGATGTTTACTTAGATTTTTGCTTACTTGGGCTCCTAAGTTATAACGTGTTTCAGATTAATTAAAATACCTAGTAGCGTATATAGAAAATGATTTTTAAAATCTTAAAAATAATTCTTATGTTTCTTTCTGTAAGGATGTCCCCACTTTTAATTTTATGATAATTATTACCTGTGCTCGTTATTAAAATTGTATGTTTGTATGATAAAAAATTTGTTGAAATTGTTTTAATTTATTTGAAGATTTTTTATACGACCTTACGGAAGTGTACCATGAAGTAAAATAATTGAGAAACAATTCGAAATACTATCTTGAAATAACAGGGCGCTAAACTGTTATTTTCTGCTTGAATATTTCATGATTTAATTTAACATTTTAAACAAAATTTGAAAATAAACTTAATGCAAAGTTCGCATAGGGTTATTATAACTATAAATTATTGTTTATCATTTCGTAGCGGTTTATTATAAACAAATAATTAAATTAAATATTTATCATATTTGATTATGGCTAAATTTTGAAACGTGCGTTATACGCACAATTTATCGGTTTGATCAAGCATTATAGAATGGTTTCCTCGTAA
The DNA here is from genome assembly GCA_022537955.1 of Schmidtea mediterranea. Lineage (NCBI taxonomy): Eukaryota > Metazoa > Platyhelminthes > Tricladida > Dugesiidae > Schmidtea > Schmidtea mediterranea. The sequence goes on from CM039682.1 coordinate 34,621,511, forward strand.
TTTCATTAAAAACTAACAATTTAATTTAAAAATAATAGTTTGAATATGTTAAATCATGATAAATTGATGCCTGTGTTTTGTTTAAAAAAATTCTTTTAATTTTTAATATTATTAAAATAATTTAATTTAATTTATAAAATATTATTTTATATATTATTTTAAATTATAATATAGATAAATATTCATTGATTATCTAAAATAAATTTTTAAAAATTAGTTAAAACTATTTAAATATTTTTAAGCGTTTATTTAATAAATTAATATAAAAAAATAATTTGTTTAAATTCATAAATTATTTGTTTGAAATTCATAATATTTTAGTTGATTTTTTGTGCCTGAAGATGACAGTTATACTATCGAAACATATTGTACGAAGAGTTTTTTATTGGCCTTTTCTTTTAATTAAATTTAAATTAATTAGTTAATAAAAAAGATCAACCAGTTAAATTAGCATGAAAGTTTTAATGTTTATACTTTGAAGCCCTGGAAAGCATTGCAGAAGTATCACTATAACCTCTTTTTCTAATAAGGCCTTCCATTTTATTTAATATAATTGAGGCAATCAAGGCAGAACCTATGTGCTCTTCTCCAATTTTCCAAAAGATTATTGCTAATTCTGTAAATTCAGTAAGAAGAGCCCAAAGAAATAAATCTTGGGGGGTAATCTTTTTGGAATGAACTTCAATAAAGCTTTGTGATTGAAATTCGAAATTTTCTAAAAGAATTATGATATTTTAAACTAAAATCTAACTAATTAATTATATTAAAAATATAATCAATAATAATAATAATTGTAGGTACCTGTAAAATAACACAAAAGTGAAATATAAAAATTCAACTGATTAATATGGGAATATTTTTGTAATATCAATTCTGCTTTTGTGGCTTTCATAACTGTTTTTGTAAAATTGTAAAATTTGAGGGATTTTTTACTTTGTGAAAAACGATAAAATTATAAATTAGTAATGAACTATTATAATTATGTCTGAAGAAAAACCAAAAAAATGATTATATTGTTAATGTTAATATAATAATTCTATGCCAGGCACGATTACCTCATGATCACATGGTAAATTCATCGTTAATAATAATAATAATAATAATAATAATAATAATAATAATAATAATAATAATAATAATAATAATAATAATAATATTAATAATAATAATAATAATAATAATAATAATAATAATAATAATAATAATAATAATAATAATAATAATAATAATAATAATAATAATAATAATAATAATAATAATAATAATAATAATAATAATAATAATAATAATAAATTTTATGATATTTTCAACATTATGATATTTTCAACAGTATTGAAAAAAATTGAATTTGTAAACTATTTTATAAAAAGATAAATTATTGCTATAAAAGCGGAAATGTGAAGTTGTACCAGATTTTCAACTGGAAATAATATATATCCTTTTTGTGAATTTGTATTTTACACAATAATTCCAATTATTCTATAATCTATTATTATATTAACAAAACAGTTTTAAAAAATTGAATAATAAAATAAATACCTTCGTCTGTTCTGATCAGTTGGCGTCCTGGTTTCGGATGAATATCTGTTAAATTTTTAGTTATAAAATTCTATATAATTTATTAATTACTTTCATTTTGTAAAATATTACCACTCATCATATTAATTATTCTTCGAACAGGATACAACAAATATTTTGATTTTTTTCGTTTAGAATCAAAATTTTTATCCGTAGTTGCTATAAAATCTACTAATAAATAACCACACCGAGAAGGCTTTACGTATAACGAATGCTATATTTGATAAAATATTAAGGTTTTATTATTATATTGACTAAATTTATGATAAATAAAACAATAATAATAATAATAATAATAATAATAATAATAATAATAATAGTAATAATAATAATAATAATAATAATAATAATAATAATAATAATAATAATAGTAATAATAGTAATAATAGTAATAATAATAATAATCATAATAATAATAATAATAATAATAATAATAATAATAATAATAATAATAATAATAATAATAATAATAATAATAATAATAATAATAATAATAATAATAATAATCCTTGTATGTATTCAACATTTTTAGCATGCATGTGATATAAGCAAAATAAAGTATACAATGCCAATATAAAAAAAATCACGTGTCAATTTGATAAATATTTTTAAATTCTGATAAAATTAAGTTAGAAAATTTTAAAAAGATTACTTTACAAAATGAAAGAAAGAAACATAATTTGAGATAATATTGCTTTTAATGCAACGGAAAATTCATTGTCATGCAATTTACAGAAAAATTTTTCACTTTAAAAAATTATAGCTTTTTAATATTTGTTTATTTGTAATAGCGGAATATATATGCACAATTTACCAGATGAATTTGTGTATAAAAAGTAAAGAAAGAGATATCATTTGATTTATTACATTTAAGTATGTAATTTTCTGATATTTTTAAATTTTGAGTGGAAAAAATTAGAAAAAAAGGAAATTTTCTTTTTGAAAAATGCATACTTAAATCATGAATGTAAATAAATAAATATTTACTCTGTTTCACTAAATAAAAAAGAAGCCAATAATAATTCCAGAATGCAAAAATATTTTCCTTACATTATACAAACCATTTAGATCCTCTTCGGTTAGAAAATCCTCAATACTAAAGTTATTTTCTAAGAAAAGCTTGACAAATTCGATTTGGTTATTTTTCAGCACTAATTTGAAATTTTCATGCAATATTTTCTGATTCAACTAACACCGAGAAATAAACAATAAATATGTCACAAAGTAAACAATTTTACAGATTGATAATCTGCATTGAGGAAAACTTTTTTTTCTGCTATGTCAAAACAATTGAACTTTATTGTAATTTTCAGAATTTTCTCTAGGTCATTGTCATCGATGCCTTCCATAAAACTGTCAAAAGAGAAAAAAACAAAAAAGTAAATTACTCGATATAACAGCTTCGACAATTTTTCTATCCAATTTCATCGACTTGTCGAAAAGATCATGAACAAATATCTATGTTGGTCAATGGAGAATTTAAATTTTAAAATTACCATTAAAACAAATTACTTGATTTCTGTATTTTTCATAAATTTCACGAAGAATTTCTTGAAATTTCTCAATGTCTTTTTCATCAATATTCATTGTTGATTGGTTGGCACTTAATATTGATTTTATCTTTTCTAAATAACTTGATATGGATGTTCATTGAGATAAGTTTAGAGTTTAATATCTACCTTGTCATTTTTAAATCTAAAATTGCATTAATTACGTCTGCAGCTCGTCCAGAATTTTTAATGAGAACTAAAGGTATAGATGCTTTTAAAGAATTATAGGCACTTTCTAATGCGCGCGAGCCTCCTTCGTAAAGAATTTGAACTACATTTCCATTATCTGCAATGAGAATTTTAAATGACATTTCCCTAACATTTAAAACAATATTTTTATGGTCTGCACTAAAATCTAAGATGGAAGTAATTCGAAAAAAGATGCAATTGTATATAAGAAATAAAATCTCGTTGATTAAACAAAATATTAAATTTAAATTCCTGACATATTTATGTTTTTTTCTGGGCATGATATAGTTTGTTTACTTCTAAATAAGATAAAATATAATTTCATAATTCTATTTTAAGAGCTGAATATTTGTCTATTTGTTTTAATTATAACCAAATATGACATTTGATTATTTATAAAAAAAGATAAAAAAGTTTTATCCATATTGAAATTCAAGATTTATTAATTATGGTTTGTCAAAAGTCAAAATTATTAAGTACAGACCGCAATGAATTTTTTCAATTCTCAGCATTATACATTTTATTTTTTATTTTTTTTAAACCGATTTATAAAATATGGAGACAGAAATAAACATACGGATTTTAATTAAGTCAATTTTAAATATTCTTTTGCCATTAAAAAATTTAACATTGATCAACTATTTATGTAATAATATACAGTATATTATCAGAATTTTAGCAAATGTTTTAGAAAAGAAAATAGAAAAAAATCTAGAATACATTAACATAAAATTTTGAAATAGCTTTTACAACTAAAACAACAATAGTAGGAGGATGTTAGCCCGTCAGATACAACCCCCCCACTAGCTTACGTAATTATTACGTAACATTTGACCTCTGCACGCGCTGTTGCTACCTGGAGATTGACCTTTGTCCACTAGTTGCTACCTAGTAATTGACCTTTGGTCAGTGACCTCATGATTACATCACTTGACCACTGGTCAGTGCACACTTATTATGTCACTGGTCACACTTATTAAGTCACTACTCGGAGACTAGTTACCTAACTGTTATTATGTCACGTAGTTGTGGACCAACACACCTACCTTCTAGAACCTTCCACACACCTACCTTCTAGAACCTTCCACACACCTACCTTCTAGAACCTTCCACACACCTACCAACTTCCACACACCTACCTTCTAGAACCTTCCACACACCTACAATCTTAAACATTACACACACACATACCAACCAACGATCCACACACACACACCGATCCGTACCCATCAGTACCCATCCGCACCGATCCACACCGATCCGCACCGATCCGTACCGATCCGCACCGATCCGCGCCCAACACGCCTACAACTACGTCTACTTAACAAAATCACTCACTAGTACTATTGGTATTATTATTATACTTTTTACTTCATATAAACGTATGAGTTTCGTTTACCTCATTGATTCATGTTACTTACATGTGATATATTAAAAAATTATATTTACATGAAATTTTCAATTGTTAATTATATTATTACATAAAAAATTATAAAATAATCATTAAACATAATAAATTAAGATCAAACTCGTCTTAAAAATAAATGTTCAATTCTAAATTATTTAGCTTACTGACTATTTTGTTAGTAGTATATTACATAACAATTTTATCAAAATAATCATAAAACTTTAATAATTTTCATGAAAATTTAAGTTTAAAAGCACTATATTCATAGTTTATTTAATTAAAAGTCACTCAAAACTTAAATTTTATCACTGGATTTACAAAATTTTAAGAAAATAATTCAACAAGTTTAAAATTTCAACTTAACTAAATGTAAAAAATTAAATTATACAAGATTTACTTTACCAATTTCTATAAAATTTTAAATTTACACCAAATAAAATATACAGATTTATATTCTATTAAAAAATTTAATTTTTAAAATAAAAAATAATTCGCCCACTATAGGAGTTGAACCCACGACTCAACGAATTATTACCGACATCAGACTGTTACAAGTCTCATTTAATAATAATTACAAAACAATAGAATAAAAAGACAAACACATTACAAGACAACATTTATTTAAGTAAAAGCTTCAATATCTTCAGTGGCATTGATACCTAAATAATGTCCGAATGCAAAACTTTTGTTTTTACCTACCCATTGACGTTTATCATCGTTGTTACTTAAAGCAATTTTACTATTTTTAAAAGTAAACAACTGATGATTTCTCGTCCCTATTCTCGTTTGAGGAACAGAAAAAATTGTATCGTTTCTATAACAATCAAGATAAGAAAGATGCTTTATTTCAGTTCCTTCCAAAGTAATTCCCTTTGCTTTATTACTTTCAGTTTCACCTAAAAGACTATAGCATTTCGGTCGTAAGAAAACCCATTCCTTATATTCAAGTTCCTTACTCTCATCTTTGAATTTACAAATTTCTATAAAATTTTAAATTTACATCAAATAAAATATTCAGATTTATATTCTATTAAAAAATTTAATTTTTAAAATAAAAAATAATTCGCCCACGATAGGAGTTGAACCCTCAAACGAATTATTACCGACACCACTGATGTAAGAATTTTGAAAATAACTCATTCAAGATAGGATTTAAACATTGGATTAGTTTATGAAAATAATTAATAGGATTATTTGCATGTAAATACTTAACCAAATTCTATAAATTTATAGCAAATATACTGTTTCTAATGAAAATTCAATATTTTGATAATAATTCACGTTGTTAGTCGGATACTAATTTACAAGTTCATTCGACTCTATAAATTATTAGCGATACCATCAACTAAATTCGTTGTGTTTTTAGTGTTTTTATGAAAATAAGTCACTGGGTTTACAAATGAAAGTAACCGATAATTTCGGACATTAAAGCTTTATGTAGCCAAAACTGATTAAATAACCATTAAAAATTCATCAGGTGATACCTATTAAATATTTCAATAATTTATGATTCAAACTATGTATATTATAATACTTTTCGATAAATTTATGGATAAACTATTACATGGTTTGTTATAAAGTTATTTAAAAGGTTAAGAATTTTAACCCTAAATAACGAAAGATAACTTTTAACCCTAAAAGATGAAATATAATTTTTAACCCTATGTGATTAAAAGTTATAACATTATGTAAACCAATAATTACTAAATACCAAGTAAACACATGTCTTTAATAAAGAGTAGTTGGTAAAAAGCATACATATATTTAAAAATCGTTGACAATTTTTAAGTACCTATTAAAAATGGTTTGAAAATATGAATAAATATTTGAATATTAAATTGAAAATCTCTATTGAAATTAAAAAGTATATAAATTTGTTAATCGTCAATAAACTCGTAAAATTATTGATTGATTAAATGCAATTGTTAATTAGAAATATTATTGACTGAACTTATTTTTTAATAGAAAGTTATTCTTGAAACAACATAAAAATCATATTTCAATAATTTTTCTTTAAATTAATTTTGAAAAAGTAGAAACCACATACTTTATTTTGATTGGCTGTTACTATTGACAACGACATTATTTTGCGATAAATTTAATCGCTAAACTCAAAATACTAATAAATTTATTAAAATTATTACAGTTTTCTTGAAAATAATTTGAAAAAGTAGAAACAAAATACTTGATTTTGATTGGCTGTTACTTTTGATAACGACATTATTTTTCGATAAATTTAATCGCTAAACTCAAAATACTAATAAATATATTAAAATTATTACAGTTTTCTTGAAAATAATTTGAAAACATACAAACTATTTTTCAATAAACTTATTATTATTTAACTAAAACCGGTTGTTGAAAATACTAATAAATTTATCAATTAAAATAATTAAAATTTTAATGAAAATAATAATTTGAAAATGAAATTATAGAATACTTGATTTTGATTGGTTAATTCTATTTATTACCAACGACTCAAATTAATTCAAATTTTAATGTTCAAATTATTTTCTAAATATTATTGGTACCGCATTGATAGGAAATCATACTATTCAATCGAACATAATTTCATTAATCTTTTTAAATAAATCAACAAAAGTCATTTAAAATTATTATAATGTTGAACTTGTTGCTAATCACCAACTTATTTAACACTTATCCGAATCTAATTATATGCATTGTAAAACGCTACCACAATTCATTACTCTAAAGTTTCCTTATAAAGAATACCTCACCAATGTTCCAAATCTAAAAAAAAAAGTTGTAATTATAACGATTCAAGCAAATAGATTGACTAGAAAATTTCCATGTACAACAAATATTGGTTAAATTGACTATCAAATGTCGTAATTTATGGTTACCGTTCAATAAGAATTTGCCTCTATAAAAATATACTAATTATCCCTATTAAAAGTTTAACAATTTATTGAACTACACATACTTTTCTTCAATACAAAATGAATTTAACAGTATAAGAAAAACAATATTTGTTAGCATATTGATAAAAATTGATATACTTTAATGTCCAAATGGATATCCAACCACCTTAAAATCTTCGATAAAATTTTAATGAATTTCTATTATAGTATCAATAAATACCACAAATCATCGACAAAAAGGATAAATCTACTCAATCCTTGAATTTATCTTCGATTCACCTAAAATCTATCATGTTACCAGTAAAGATTGCATTAATAAGCTACAATTTACTGACAATAATTCTACATATAAAGCTAATTATTGATTTCTCTACTTTACATTGGATTTAACCCCTAAAGTTACTGTAATTTAATGAATTACCACATTGAAATTTGTTTACATAAATCCTGCAATAGCTAGATTTATTAAAATGCAGTAAGAATCTTTAATGAATTTCTCTTACATGCAATATTAAGACCCTAATATCCCAACAAATATTTGATTAAGACTCCTCAATCGTAACCAATTATTAAACTTATCACATTTATTTGGTAAATTACCGATCATTTCACGTAAAACTCTACTTTTATCTGTACATACTTAATATTTAACCATAATATTCTTCTTAAAATTGATATATTACTGATCATTTTCATTAAAAACCCTATATTTATCTGTACAAACTCAATATTTAGCGAAAATATCTACTTTAAATCGATATATTACTGATCATTAAAACCATATATTTATCTACACATACTCAATATTTACCCATAATTTATCCCTTAAAATTGATATATTACTGATAATTTTCATGTAAAATCTAACATTGAATGATTATTTCTACTCAATATTTACCGTTGATTAATTTCTTTTAACACTGTATAAAATGATATACAAATTATTATTACGTCATAATAAATCGATTAAATTTCTCACTCAATATTTCCCTTAGTAACTTACTACATCTAAACTCGATATTCAAACTTGTAAAGCATACTAGAATTGATCAAAATCCCAATCCATAGTGATAAATCTAACCTTTCAATTATATCTAAAACTCTGAAATATTCATATGTTGGAATACTCTCTCTAAAATCGATACAGTTCTCTTAAAAGTTTACGTCAAATTCTCAATAAATTCTTCAATTGAACTTCGATTAGATATAAAATTCATGAAAACTATATCGAAAATCCTAAATTTAAACTAAAGTATTTAACAGGCTCTATATTATACTAAGTGGACATATATGATAAATTAATATACTAGCTATTATTCAATACATTATTACAAGTTTTAGTCTAATTAAACACAATTTCCATATTGAAGCCAATTTAACGATAAAAAATATTTAATCGAATATCAAAAGTTGATAACTAACTCTTAAATAACCAAAGAAGTAGTAACATATATTTTTTAGCATAGGCTACTAGAATACTAAAATATTATCCGAATGATAAATTGATCATTAAAATTGATAAAAGTCGATAATAATACTAGTATTCAATTTGAAAATACTACTTCTTTGGTTATTTAAGAGTTAGTTATCAACTTTTGATATTCGATTAAATATTTTTTATCGTTAAATTGGCTTCAATATGGAAATTGTGTTTAATTAGACTAAAACTTGTAATAATGTATTGAATAATAGCTAGTATATTAATTTATCATATATGTCCACTTAGTATAATATAGAGCCTGTTAAATACTTTAGTTTAAATTTAGGATTTTCGATATAGTTTTCATGAATTTTATATCTAATCGAAGTTCAATTGAAGAATTTATTGAGAATTTGACGTAAACTTTTAAGAGAACTGTATCGATTTTAGAGAGAGTATTCCAACATATGAATATTTCAGAGTTTTAGATATAATTGAAAGGTTAGATTTATCACTATGGATTGGGATTTTGATCAATTCTAGTATGCTTTACAAGTTTGAATATCGAGTTTAGATGTAGTAAGTTACTAAGGGAAATATTGAGTGAGAAATTTAATCGATTTATTATGACGTAATAATAATTTGTATATCATTTTATACAGTGTTAAAAGAAATTAATCAACGGTAAATATTGAGTAGAAATAATCATTCAATGTTAGATTTTACATGAAAATTATCAGTAATATATCAATTTTAAGGGATAAATTATGGGTAAATATTGAGTATGTGTAGATAAATATATGGTTTTAATGATCAGTAATATATCGATTTAAAGTAGATATTTTCGCTAAATATTGAGTATGTGTAGAGAAATGTAGAGTTTTACATGAAATGCTCAGTAATATATCAATTTTAAGGGATAAATTATGGCTAAATATTGAGTTTGTACAGATAAGTATATAGGGGTTTTAATGAAAATGATCGGTAATATATCAATTTTAAGGGATAAATTATGGCTAAATATTGAGTATGTGTAGATAAATATAGGGTTTTAAATGATCAGTAATATATCGATTTAAAGTAGATATTTTCGCTAAATATTGAGTTTGTACAGATAAATATAGGGTTTTTAATGAAAATGATCAGTAATATATCAATTTTAAGAAGAATATTATGGTTAAATATTAAGTATGTACAGATAAAAGTAGAGTTTTACGTGAAATGATCGGTAATTTACCAAATAAATGTGATAAGTTTAATAATTGGTTACGATTGAGGAGTCTTAATCAAATATTTGTTGGGATATTAGGGTCTTAATATTGCATGTAAGAGAAATTCATTAAAGATTCTTACTGCATTTTAATAAATCTAGCTATTGCAGGATTTATGTAAACAAATTTCAATGTGGTAATTCATTAAATTACAGTAACTTTAGGGTTAAATCCAATGTAAAGTAGAGAAATCAATAATTAGCTTTATATGTAGAATTATTGTCAGTAAATTGTAGCTTATTAATGCAATCTTTACTGGTAACATGATAGATTTTAGGTGAATCGAAGATAAATTCAAGGATTGAGTAGATTTATCCTTTTTGTCGATGATTTGTGGTATTTATTGATACTATAATAGAAATTCATTAAAATTTTATCGAAGATTTTAAGGTGGTTGGATATCCATTTGGACATTAAAGTATATCAATTTTTATCAATATGCTAACAAATATTGTTTTTCTTATACTGTTAAATTCATTTTGTATTGAAGAAAAGTATGTGTAGTTCAATAAGTTGTTAAACTTTTAATAGGGATAATTAGTATATTTTTATAGAGGCAAATTCTTATTGAACGGTAACCATAAATTACGACATTTGATAGTCAATTTAACCAATATTTGTTGTACATGGAAATTTTCTAGTCAATCTATTTGCTTGAATCGTTATAATTACAACTTTTTTTTTTAGATTTGGAAACATTGGTGAGGTATTCTTTATAAGGAAACTTTAGAGTAATGAATTGTGGTAGCGTTTTACAATGCATATAATTAGATTCGGATAAGTGTTAAATAAGTTGGTGATTAGCAACAAGTTCAACATTATAATAATTTTAAATGACTTTTGTTGATTTATTTAAAAAGATTAATGAAATTATGTTCGATTGAATAGTATGATTTCCTATCAATGCGGTACCAATAATATTTAGAAAATAATTTGAACATTAAAATTTGAATTAATTTGAGTCGTTGGTAATAAATAGAATTAACCAATCAAAATCAAGTATTCTATAATTTCATTTTCAAATTATTATTTTCATTAAAATTTAATTATTTTAATTGATAAATTTATTAGTATTTTCAACAACCGGTTTTAGTTAAATAATAATAAGTTTATTGAAAAATAGTTTGTATGTTTTCAAATTATTTTCAAGAAAACTGTAATAATTTTAATATATTTATTAGTATTTTGAGTTTAGCGATTAAATTTATCGAAAAATAATGTCGTTATCAAAAGTAACAGCCAATCAAAATCAAGTATTTTGTTTCTACTTTTTCAAATTATTTTCAAGAAAACTGTAATAATTTTAATAAATTTATTAGTATTTTGAGTTTAGCGATTAAATTTATCGCAAAATAATGTCGTTGTCAATAGTAACAGCCAATCAAAATAAAGTATGTGGTTTCTACTTTTTCAAAATTAATTTAAAGAAAAATTATTGAAATATGATTTTTATGTTGTTTCAAGAATAACTTTCTATTAAAAAATAAGTTCAGTCAATAATATTTCTAATTAACAATTGCATTTAATCAATCAATAATTTTACGAGTTTATTGACGATTAACAAATTTATATACTTTTTAATTTCAATAGAGATTTTCAATTTAATATTCAAATATTTATTCATATTTTCAAACCATTTTTAATAGGTACTTAAAAATTGTCAACGATTTTTAAATATATGTATGCTTTTTACCAACTACTCTTTATTAAAGACATGTGTTTACTTGGTATTTAGTAATTATTGGTTTACATAATGTTATAACTTTTAATCACATAGGGTTAAAAATTATATTTCATCTTTTAGGGTTAAAAGTTATCTTTCGTTATTTAGGGTTAAAATTCTTAACCTTTTAAATAACTTTATAACAAACCATGTAATAGTTTATCCATAAATTTATCGAAAAGTATTATAATATACATAGTTTGAATCATAAATTATTGAAATATTTAATAGGTATCACCTGATGAATTTTTAATGGTTATTTAATCAGTTTTGGCTACATAAAGCTTTAATGTCCGAAATTATCGGTTACTTTCATTTGTAAACCCAGTGACTTATTTTCATAAAAACACTAAAAACACAACGAATTTAGTTGATGGTATCGCTAATAATTTATAGAGTCGAATGAACTTGTAAATTAGTATCCGACTAACAACGTGAATTATTATCAAAATATTGAATTTTCATTAGAAACAGTATATTTGCTATAAATTTATAGAATTTGGTTAAGTATTTACATGCAAATAATCCTATTAATTATTTTCATAAACTAATCCAATGTTTAAATCCTATCTTGAATGAGTTATTTTCAAAATTCTTACATCAGTGGTGTCGGTAATAATTCGTTTGAGGGTTCAACTCCTATCGTGGGCGAATTATTTTTTATTTTAAAAATTAAATTTTTTAATAGAATATAAATCTGAATATTTTATTTGATGTAAATTTAAAATTTTATAGAAATTTGTAAATTCAAAGATGAGAGTAAGGAACTTGAATATAAGGAATGGGTTTTCTTACGACCGAAATGCTATAGTCTTTTAGGTGAAACTGAAAGTAATAAAGCAAAGGGAATTACTTTGGAAGGAACTGAAATAAAGCATCTTTCTTATCTTGATTGTTATAGAAACGATACAATTTTTTCTGTTCCTCAAACGAGAATAGGGACGAGAAATCATCAGTTGTTTACTTTTAAAAATAGTAAAATTGCTTTAAGTAACAACGATGATAAACGTCAATGGGTAGGTAAAAACAAAAGTTTTGCATTCGGACATTATTTAGGTATCAATGCCACTGAAGATATTGAAGCTTTTACTTAAATAAATGTTGTCTTGTAATGTGTTTGTCTTTTTATTCTATTGTTTTGTAATTATTATTAAATGAGACTTGTAACAGTCTGATGTCGGTAATAATTCGTTGAGTCGTGGGTTCAACTCCTATAGTGGGCGAATTATTTTTTATTTTAAAAATTAAATTTTTAATAGAATATAAATCTGTATATTTTATTTGGTGTAAATTTAAAATTTTATAGAAATTGGTAAAGTAAATCTTGTATAATTTAATTTTTACATTTAGTTAAGTTGAAATTTTAAACTTGTTGAATTATTTTCTTAAAATTTTGTAAATCCAGTGATAAAATTTAAGTTTTGAGTGACTTTTAATTAAATAAACTATGAATATAGTGCTTTTAAACTTAAATTTTCATGAAAATTATTAAAGTTTTATGATTATTTTGATAAAATTGTTATGTAATATACTACTAACAAAATAGTCAGTAAGCTAAATAATTTAGAATTGAACATTTATTTTTAAGACGAGTTTGATCTTAATTTATTATGTTTAATGATTATTTTATAATTTTTTATGTAATAATATAATTAACAATTGAAAATTTCATGTAAATATAATTTTTTAATATATCACATGTAAGTAACATGAATCAATGAGGTAAACGAAACTCATACGTTTATATGAAGTAAAAAGTATAATAATAATACCAATAGTACTAGTGAGTGATTTTGTTAAGTAGACGTAGTTGTAGGCGTGTTGGGCGCGGATCGGTGCGGATCGGTACGGATCGGTGCGGATCGGTGTGGATCGGTGCGGATGGGTACTGATGGGTACGGATCGGTGTGTGTGTGTGGATCGTTGGTTGGTATGTGTGTGTGTAATGTTTAAGATTGTAGGTGTGTGGAAGGTTCTAGAATGTAGGTGTGTGGAAGGTTCTAGAATGTAGGTGTGTGGAAGGTTCTAGAAGGTAGGTGTGTGGAAGTTGGTAGGTGTGTGGAAGGTTCTAGAAGGTAGGTGTGTGGAAGGTTCTAGAAGGTAGGTGTGTTGGTCCACAACTACGTGACATAGTAACAGTTAGGTAACTAGTCTCCGAGTAGTGACTTAATAAGTGTGACCAGTGACATAATAAGTGTGCACTTAACCAGTGGTCAAGTGATGTAATCATGAGGTCACTGACCAGGTAGCAACTAGTGGACAAAGGTCAATCTCCAGGTAGGAACAGCGCGTGCAGAGGTCAAATGTTACGTAATAATTACGTAAGCTAGTGGGGGGGGGTTGTATCTGACGGGCTCACATCCTACTACTAATAATAATAATAATAATAAATTAACCATTTTCTCTCACACATTTTTCAAATTTCAGTCGAAAATTTGTTTCTTTATCATATTGTTTTTCTGTCCCATCGTCACAAAATAGAAATCCATCACAATGAGAATCTAATAAAACTTTTCCTTTTTCCGTTTTTTTCGTAAAATGGTAAGTTGGATTCTAAATATTTATGTATAATATCATCGGATATGTTAAAGTTGGATATTATTAAATGTTTTAAAATTATCAGCGACTCACATTGTATTATCCTATAATAAGGCTACAAACGGTACTTGATGTTTTAAGCAAATTGTCCTGATTCATAATTATTTTAAACTCCTTTTTAAACAGCTTTTCAACAGAATCATTATTTGTACATGAGTTCAGAAACAGCCGACTGAGAGGCGTTATTATATGCAATGTAACAACTAATTTAAAGATTTTCAAATTTTATATAAAAAATTCAGTAATAAATGGGAAAGAATTTTATGTTAGGCTTTCGTGATTAAATCACAATCCTTAAAAATAAACGTTCAATCAACAACAAATTTATTGAAATTATTAAATTAAATAATTAAATCGTAACTAATACATCATTATTGTTTCCGTATATAACATTTGAAAAAGATTATGATGGCCGCCTGATGATCAGGATAATTTCCTCGAAATATATTTGGCTTTCTCGTGTTTTTATTAATAATGTACCATCATTTTTTCAAGCTCTAGTTTATTATTATTATTATTATTATTATTATTATTATTATTATTATTATTATTATTATTATTATTATTATTATTATTATTATTATTATTATTATTATTATTATTATTATTATTATTATTATTATTATTATTATTATTATTATTATTATTATTATTATTATTATTATTATTATTATTATTATTATTATTATTATTATTATTATTATTATTATTATTATTAAGTGAAAGGAAGTTCAAGATAAAGATTCGTCTTATTTTGTTGCCTTAAAACGAAACTTTGCAAACTTATTTGATGTCCAGTGCATCAGGATAAGTGTATAACAGTGTTAACCTAACACTGTTTTTACAGTTACCTAGCGTTCAGAGAAATTATTATTATTATTATTATTATTATTATTATTATTATTATTATTATTATTATTATTATTATTATTATTACTATTATTATTATTAATATTATTATTAAAATCATTGATAAATATCCAAATAATTATCAAAACCAAAAATTTTCTAAACTATAAACCCCACAAAATAAAGAAAATAGCTGACTTTCTATAAAAAACTTTTAATAAATAGAGAAAGGATTTCGTTAATTTTACTTTCAAATTTCGTCTTTGTCATGATAAATTTAAAAAAAAACTATAAACTTAACTTTATATTTGATTTAAAATAACAATTTATTATAAAAACAATTTCTAAGTATCTTATTTTGTCCTTTTAAATATGAATAATTACTTCATTACAGAGAATCTTGTTGTTTAAAATCGCCCCCCAAGTACAAATTCCGAGAAGTTTAACTTGATTTGAAGAATTCGCTTGTTGACTTCGATATTCATAAACTGCTTCACTGATTAAATTATGAATACCAACATTGAAACCTCCACCAATTATCCATGTTTCTTAATTTATATTATTATTATTATTATTATTAGTATTATTATTATTATTATTATTATTATTACTATTATTATTATTATTATTATTATTATTATTATTATTATTATTATTATTATTATTATTATTATTATTAATATTATTATTATTATTATGTAAGAAATTTTCGAATTTGAAATGAGCCTTAATTTACAACAGAGAAAATCTAAATGTTCGCAAGTAATGTAAAAAAGTAACTGGAATTTTTTTTCAAATGATTTTTAAAAGGAGTTTATAATTCGTATTAATAGTTAATAATACTCGAACTATTTCAATTAAAAATGAATGTCAACCGAAGCTTCACCATGTTACTAAATCAAGCCTTCCTACCACTCACTCTAGCACGCAGACATTTGAGAATAAAAAAAATAATAAAATCATCCTTACTGTCCTTTTTCAAAACTTCAATCAAACTCTGTTTAAAATTTTTTTTCTGTTGATTTGTATTGAAATTCATTCTTTTTAAGCCTCCAGTAACTGATATTATTAACTGTGGCTTAAAAAAATTCCAATATAAAATCATGAGTTTATATACAACTTCAACAATTTCTGGCGCATCTTCGCAGTTAAATCGAATAAACTGAACGAAAGCTTTTATTTAAAAAAGTTCAAAATCGCTCTGCTAACATGTGGATAATGATTGGTTATTATGTCATTGTAACCGGTAAAATTAATTATTCCGAAAGTGTCACAGGTTCTACACTTTGTGTTATTTTCTAAAGACCAAATTTCATCTTTAATTGGAAAATCCTGATGATCCGTTTTTATGTTTCCACATTTGCAAGTTTCAAAACTATTTATGTCATTAGTTTAAAAAAGATTTTAGCCTGATTTTAGAAAACTTACATTTCACCTTTATACTTATAACAATATCTAATTTGAAAGTACTTTTTAATAAATAAATCCATTTACAAAAAATATAATCTAAATTTTAATCAGGACTTGTTTTGAAAAACCAAATACGCCAATCAAATGATATTATAAAAATATTTAATTAATTTTGATAAATTAAAACAAAACACAAGGTCACTAAATAATGTTAATAGGGTATTCATTTCTAAAGCATAGTTATAATTTTCATGTAATTTTAAATCATTTTAAAAAATTTAGGAAAAATAAATTTAGTTTTCATTGTCACATTCTAGATCGATTTAAAATCTACAACAGTTGTGAGATGTCAAATTAAAAAATATTAAAATTAAAATTGATGATAAATGAATGTAGAAGTAAATATATTTAACTCTTGCTGATCAATCTTAATATTACGAAGCGTTGCTATATAAATAATATAATATAATATGTTTAGTTAGGTCCGTAACAAGGTATTATTGTGCCCTGTGCAGTTCACATACCTAGCGCCACCAACACGAGAATTCAAAACAGCCTAATACAATAACTATAATGTTCATGTTACTATTGTTATCTATCTATTCATCTCCGGCTATTATAAGAGGTAGTAATGCTCTAAATATTCTGTTACTAATTGAAAAAATGGTAGGAACCCATTTTGTGGATTGAAATTTTACAAAATGTAACTTACTTTTATCATCAGCTAGCTAGTATAATAATGGAGTTGTAAGTTTTTATAAATAATATTATTTAACCAGCTTATTCAAACCTATTTAATACTAACTTTTCGAGTTTTTGATGATGCAAAACCATCAGTATTTTTGTTATAGTTCAAAGAATTGAAATCGAAAATAATTGATAAACTTGTCAAGCGTTAATGTCACATAGTCTATAATAATCTCCAAGTCCAACCAGTAATGTTAAAGATAGGCTAGCTAGGGTGTCGTTTTTTCGTGCATGCCACTTGATAATTTTTTTTACTTATATTTTTTTATTTTTTGATAATATTAAAAAAATGTTACATCCCAATTTTGCGCCCTTTGAGATGTTCGTCCTGTGCGACTTCACCGCTAGCACCACCCTTGTTACGGCCCTGTGTTAAGTTTATTAATGTATATTCAAGTATATATGTTATATAATTGTTTAGCATATTAATAACTTTATATAAAAAAGTTTCAAAAAAGGTATTCGGACAATTTGTGTAAAAGTTGTGTAGGTGTATGCAGTAAGATTTATTTTACACAAAAATAACAATGTTAATAATAATAATAAATAATTTACCAATACTAAAGCTTATTATTAATATACAAATTTAAAACTTTGATTTTCTAACCAAGAAAAAATTGTTATAACGTTAAAAATGTCAAATCTCTCATAATTTCATTAGTAAGTAGAGACGCAAGACTAACGCAAACTAAAGTATTGTGTTCCGTATGTAATATCATCATCTCCTAATATTTATTCAACTAGAATAATTTACATATGGATGCAAACACTCATTTAGTGTAACTAGAGAGATGGACTATTTTTTCTGTGTAACTCAAGTTTATAAAATGTGATAAAAATATAAATATTACTTTATTCGAATTTCTTAATTATTAATTAATGTCTTAAATATACGGAGTTTAGAAAAGTGTTCCCATATTTTCTATGATTATATAGAAATTCTGAAAATCAAGATCCAGATTCCTACAGAATCGGAGAATCTTGCCAATAAATCTAACAGGTGTGGTGGTTCAACGGGAAGCAATGCAACAAGTCTTTCGAACACACCTGAATCGATCTTTGAATGAGCTCATTTGTTTCAGTGTTGCTTCTGGACTTCTTTCGGATTCGCTTTCGAATTAATTTGTTCTTTTTGTGTAATGCGCTTAAAACACCGTTGAAATCGTCTTTGAGTGTGAAGTGAAGAATAGGGCACATTACAAGTAGTGAATTGGTTCTGATGTATGTGTCTTACCAGCTTGTATATTGGAATTAGTTTGATACACGAAAGAGGTCATATAAAGAAAGATCCGCACAGAGAATTATCCTACTATGCACAAAAAAAAGAAAAAACGATCGTAATAGAATTTTTAATAAATTGAGTAAAGTTCAGATATCAAAACTTATTGTTGCACTTATTGAACATATAACTATGGAAAATTCTGAGTAAAAGTGCTTATCAGATTTAGATTAAAATGATCTGTAAGAGAATGATGTTGCTGTGTAACATCAAAAACCTACTTCTATGGAAGAAAGACTTGTCTAGACAATCTAACAAAAAAATTGATATATTGAGATAATCTTGGATATTAAAACATCAGACAAAACAATAAAAAGGTAAATAATTTTGTTGTAGATTATTATGTTATTGTTTATTATAAATTGTAGAAGAGTGGTTGATGAGCCCGGTCGAGTCTCCGATAAAAACCTGTGTCAAGACCCCTGGGGTGCTTATTTTGTATGACTTTTTTAGTTTTGAAAATTAAAATAAAAAATAGCAAAGAAATGAATACTTAACAATAAATTTATTATGATTATAATAAAAACTAAATTAGTGCATAACTAGATACTACCAAAAACGAAAAGATCATAATTTCGTTTCGCTTCCGTTTATCTTCTTTGTGATTTGAATTCAATTCTTTTCGATCAATTTTCCATTAAATATTTTTAATTTTGAATGTATATGGTATGTAGTGATAGACTTATAGTATAGATCAGGGGTGGTCAACCCAAATAATCTTGTGGGCAACTTTGGAAATGCATCATAACTCTACAGATCGCATATAAAATTATATATCTCATAAATGGTCAAGGTAGACTACATACGACTCACGAGCCGCAGTATGGTCACCCTTGGTATAGAGTATTGATATTATAATAAAATAATAACACAATAATATAAAAAAACTAATAAAACAAGTTTCATATGCGATATTTGCACAAATGAATATGAACAAAACATAACACACAATACAGAGAAAATAAAGAAAGAGACAATTATTTGGAGCTATCTTCAAATATTTACCATTGGTGGGTTACTGGGTTTTGATATTTTGAAACTATATGGTTGTTACCCAGACAACCCCATACAAATATTCTTTCGCTTACCACTCGGCACCCGTTGCTAAGCAACGTTGGAACTGTGTTCGAGTGGGTAGATCGTCCGCAAAAAGTGAGCGTTATTGCTAATACTATAATTGACCGAACGATCCATGGGTCCATCTAGCTGCAGATAGAAGGCCTCTGCTAGATTTCGAGTTTTTGGTCCCATTATTCTCCTATCTCTTTCAAATGTTAACCTATACTCTTATATCATCTATCTTTATGTCCATTTGCTTAGTCCTTCTTATTATTGTCCATGCTGATGATTATTTTTTGGCCTGTACACCCTTTGCTATGTTAAATACACCCACATTATATCTTTCACCCTTATCCCTATTATAACTACAATGTTTCCCATTATTATTACCAGCATTATTATTGTTGCCATAATATGTATTACCTTTATTAATTGTTGCTACTGTTACCTTTATTATTATTTTTATTACTATAACTACCATTATATTTATTGTTATTACCACTATGATTATTACTATTATTATTATTATTATCATAATTATTATCATCATTACTACAAATGCCATGATTATTATTATTATTACCATTATTATTATTATTATTATTATTATTATTATTATTATTATTATTATTATTATTATTATTATTATTATTATTATTATTATTATTATTATTACTATTATTAATATTACAATTATTATAATTATTATCAATATTATTAACAAAATTTTGTGTAGGGATTCGTCCTTATTCCTCAGCTTTAAGAAATATTTTTCTTATATAACAATTTAGCCGTAATCCATTTGTATTTCCCTGGTTTTCGGTAAAGTATTTTTGTTGAGTCGAAAAATTTGAGCAGCGTTCCGCCCTTATTTTACACGTTCCATTTTTGCGTTACTATTTTTGTTAAGTATTTGAATTAATTCGGAAAATCTGAGCAGCGTCCCGCCCATATTTTCCGCCTCAACTCAAATTAATTTACTTAATTTTTATTTAAAAACATTATTTTTCATGATTTTGGTCGTTCGGATTAATCTTTTTCCGATGGCTTTTCATTTTAACGGTTGTAACGATTTCGCAATTTTCCCCGCTACCCATTCCCTCTTTTTGTCCTTAAGATCTATTTATGTTCATATTATAGTTAATGAGTGCCCACTGGACTACTCGGTGTTAGAGATTTTGAGCCGATTGTTGTTAAAAATTTATATCAATTTTACAGGAAACGGATGATGAAGGAGCAGCCAAAGGGCTACTCATTTACCCTCCAATTTCCGTAACTACAGCTAATATTGACGTTCCAACTCCTGCGTTCCGCACGCCGGAGTCTTCACGGGCACGAATCATTGGCGATATTCCACGCACTTACATGGTTCGAATAATATGTTTGATTTTATTAACTTGTGATGTGTCTTCGGCTGTGGGCCGGAAAAGGAATAACAAATAATATTTTACCATAGCATTTGGAATAAAAGTTTCGATGCACTAAGGCTGTAGATAGAAAATATTTATTCAGCATATTACATCGGCCACATACATTTGAAATTCATTGTATCCATTCCATAAAATTTACTTCGAAAATCCCATAAATTTAATTCGATAAATCATCCATAAATTCGATTTGAAAAATCATCCATAAATTCAATTGGAAAAACAAAATTATCCATAAATTTGATCTGAAAAATCATCCATAAATTCAATTAAGAAAAATCACCCATAAATTCGATTCGAAAAATCATCCATAAATTCAATTGGAAAAACAAAATTATCCATAAATTCAATTTGAAAAACAAAAATCATCCATAAATTCGATCTGAAAAGTCATCCATAAATTCAATTGAAAAATTACCCATCAATTCCCTTCGAAAAAATCAATTAATAATATTGCACCAGTTGAGAGTGATCGTGTTCAGGCAAAACACTTACCCGTGTTAATTGCCTGAATGCACGGCTCTCAACCAGTTATACAACCAGTTATACAGTTCTGTAATGAAATTTTTTCTCCAAAAAATAAGACTGAAAATTTGTGAAAACACATCGGTATTTATACCTATAATTTGGCCTTAACCTTGCGTGTTAGTTTTACTGCGATTAAACAAAATTCGACTTTGAAATTATTTATGTTATCTACATTAAATTTTTATTCATTTCTTAATTTAAATTAGTAATTTATTTTTAACATTTTTTAAATAAATTTATTCAACCAAAAAATATTTTATTTTTATTCATTTATTTTTTAATTTTATATAAATGGTCATTTTACGGTCGAATTTTCTTGTTATTATGTTATTTTTTATGTAAATTTCGTGCGGTTCTTGATGCATTTTGTATTTATTTTATTTGAATTTTTATGTTTTTGATTTTATATTTATTCATATTCTCTCAGATTTTAAAGTGTTTAGTTGATGTTGTATATTGTATTTTAAGTTATCTTGGTGCTGGGTTTTCGTGCTGTATTACTGATGCATTCAAACAATTCTCAAGGCTATTTGTGTGCTGGCCCAACACCATCTATATAACCAACAAGCGTAAAATCAAAAAGAGCTTTTTAGCTGGCGGTTAAATCTTCACAAAAATTAGATCAAGTTCCATATATCAAATACAATTTGTTTTTTGCGAGCCTATTTTAATAAGAAATTTAAATTATCTCTGCTAGTGAAAATTGTGAAACTTTTTTTATCAATAAAAATTATTTCTGTGTTGAATTACTTCAATGGTGTTCTAAAAGTAAGTGGAATCAGAGAAATAGTTCCTGCCGAATAATTACAAATAATAACTCAACAGAGGTAACCTGATCATTGATTTTCAGCCACTGTACAATTTATGAAATGGTAATTGCCATTAGTGCGATGGTGGTAAATAGTAAAATAAAGACGAAAGTGTTTAGAGAAGAGTCGATGATAAATATACCAGTGACAAGATACTGCCAACCGTATGAACGTTTCCTTGGTTAATGTCTATCTCTCTAAACATCGAAATTTGATACAGAAAATTTTTCAAAATGATAATTATTTCTAATTAATTTTTTAAAGAATAGATTGATTCTCAATAAATTGTTAAAAATTATTTAATTTCCTGTCCAACTAATAAATATCTTATTATTTCAACATCTGCACTGATCAAATTTGGGAAAGCCAGATGTCTAGCAATACAAAACATTAATCTCATATGTTAATTATCAGGAGTTTTAATTATAACGAAATAATTCCTTAACACTTTAATAAAAAGTAAAATATAAACTTGTTCATCTTGCAGCCTCCTAAATCCGAAATGAGGTAAATTTTAAACACAAATGACACAATTGTGTCGGTTAAAACACAGTATTTCATTGTAAGTATTAAAGTTGAAAAAAATTAATTTTTTAAAAATTTTTTTAAATTCATTATTTATAAAACATTTCATATCCAATTTGAAGAATCCCAAAATTCCAAAGAGCACGGAGGTTCACAACTTGAGTAGAACCTCTCTGAAATATCTATACTAATTAATTAATTACATTGAATTCAATTTCAAACATGAAAATCTATTGAAATTATTAAAAATCAACGAACACAATGTTGTTTTACATCGATAAAGGCTCACACAAAACGGAGCCATTTAATAAGGAGCGCTACAAAAATGGCACCAACTCATAAAAGAAAATAATGTCCGACAGTTTTTGATCTTCTCATTTTTCTTTCTTTATTAAATATCTTCTATAGTGGTTTTCGTGAATTGTCATCAACAGGACAATTATGCAATAAATAATTCAAAACAACATAATTTATGGTTTAAATAAACATTGCCTTTTTAGAAGTCATCTGTATCAGGGATGAGCAACCCTCGGCCAATTTCATTTCATAGCAAAAAGCCCTCAGATTAAAAAAAAGCTCTAATTATTTTATTTTTATTAGCATTTGTATAGAATTGTAAAATGGTCAATTTTTTAATAAAAAATAAATTTATGCTCTTTTTTCGATGTTTTGTTACATATAGGTTGCTAATCCCTGATTTATATCCATTTGTGGATTAAATAGATTCCAAAAGTAGAATTTAATGTTTGTGGGAAATTGCAACAACTGTTTGGCATTATTTCTTTGTATATATTGGAGTCGTTTTGAGCGCGCCTTTATCAGTAGACAATTCTCTCTCAATGTTTACCTAAATATACTGCAATCGTAACCTACATTATAAGTGAGCCATTGAATTATATAGTAGGGCGGGTAGATTTTCACAACCTATACCGTCTTTAGTGGGAAAAGTTGCCAATCACGCATACAAGTATTAGTAATAATCATTAAAAATGTTTTAGAATATGTTTAGGTCCCCAGCATTTGATCACACTGTATATAATATTGATATTAATATATCTATGTACATTTTAATGGGTTCATTATTCCTTATTAAAATTATCTGATTAAAATATAAATTGTTGGTACTGGCCTTTCATTATTATCGTATTTCATAAAAATAAGAAATTATAATTCAATTAAACGTGTGTTTTACTGTATTTACTGTATTATTACTATATTATTTGATAATCCATCTGTATTTCTGAATTATAGAAGCTATGACATAAGCATAATTTTACGATTTATTTGTAATTTACCTAAATACTTTATTATTTTAATTAAGTTATAGATGGCTAATAGTTCAACTAGATCCAGTTGTCAACATGGAATATTTGGTCAGTCAAGTGTACTTTCTATAAATTAGCTTCACACTCAAAAAGAAGTGTCTTGTGGTATCGAAATCAATCACACGAAGCTTCATCACAAATACAGTCTAACCGATATATTATGAAACTTGTATCAGTGGATGTAATTGCCATCTGGGCGAAAGCTAGTGTAATTAACAAAACGAAGAAAGATTCATTTCAGACAATTTTTGACATATGTTCTTGCAAATGCATAGCAGAGGAATCTCAAATAGAAACCAGCTCATTTGTAATTGTAAGCGCATTTTAATTTGTTAACTACCGAATAATTATCAACTCTTGTCCAAGTGTAATGACGAAATTCATAATAATAATTTATTAATCAACAAATCAAAAGCAATATAAAATGGTATAAAATTCGTTTCATAATTTTATAAAAACAGATGCTACGATAACATTTTTTGTAAATGCTTTTCAATGACACCT
Organism: Schmidtea mediterranea; assembly: GCA_022537955.1. Classification (NCBI taxonomy): domain Eukaryota; kingdom Metazoa; phylum Platyhelminthes; order Tricladida; family Dugesiidae; genus Schmidtea; species Schmidtea mediterranea. The sequence goes on from CM039682.1 coordinate 34,646,592, forward strand.
AAACGAGATGTTATTGCCTTGCTAAAGTTTATAGAAAATTTAATTTAATAAAAATACAAAACAATACTCTGACGATTTATTATTTAATTTTTCGTTGATCAATTCCAAATTCTTCAAAATCGTATCGAATCTATATCATTAAAACAAATATAATAATAATAAATAAATTGTTAAAAATCCAAATTGTTATTTTTATCAGATTAATCGGATTACAAATAAACCAAATCCAGAAAAAATAGCCAATAGATGATATTTTTTAGTAAAAAATATCTTTATAAATAGAAAATATAAATTATTTCTATAATTTGAATTCCATTTCAATTATTTATTGTATATTATATTAGATGACTATATATGCTTCTGACTATATATGACTATATATGATCCTGGCATATGCAATATAGACTGTTGAAACCGATGGGCTTTGATAAAACAAGCACAAGATAAAAACAAAAACACAAAAATTAAGTGAAAATCAATAAACATCGAAATTCAAAAAATTATCATTGAAGTGTAAAAATTTAATTAATAATTTCAAATAAATATTTGGCGGGGGAAATTGGTATAGGTTGATATCAAATGATGAGATCAGTTCAAATATAATAAAACCAAAGGGGTACTAGAGAACCCGAGTAGTTTCGGAAATTCAGGGTATAGAACAAAGGAAACACGACTTCAATTAAAAGTTGATATATTAGCTATATAAAAACCCATTGTACAATATATGAAGATTTAATACATATCCTAATTTTTTATAGATAGTCAGCACCTCATGTATATTTCGCACAAATAAAACTCGTAATTTTTGTTTAAATCTATTAAAGGGTTGTTTACTTATATTTTAAATTCAAAAGTTTTTACAAAACATGTGAAATCATTAAATTGTGTTTGAATTGAATTTAAATTAAATTATATTTTTCAAATATCTTATTCCCTTAAATGTCGAAAACAAGAAAGTCGTACACTCGGGATAAAAAAACTCGAGATTATAGAATATGCAGAAAAATATGGAAAAGACCTGCGGCAAAAGTCTTCGAAAGCGATGATAAAAATGCTCGCAATTGGATAAAAAATAAATCGATACTTTTAGCAATGAAACCAATCAAATGATATAGAAGATTTCGTAAAGAATTTTGGACCGAAATCGAATCAGTCTTGAAGGATTGGGTTCTTTCTGAACGCCCAAATGGATCACGTTTCTTGGCGGTTAGGTTTAAAAGCTCAAGAATTGGCCAAAAATTTATTACAAAATTCAATGAATATCGAAAATTTTAAGTCCACTGCCACGTGGTGTTTCAGATTTATGAGAAGACACAGACTTTCTATAAGAGCTGTAACTTCGGTTGGACAGAATTTGCCCGAAGACTAGGAGGAAAAATGTGCAGTTTTTAAACAATATGTCGACAAAATCAAATTCGACATGAGTTTGCAACACATTGGAAACATGGACGAGGTCCCTGTCAGTTTTGACATTACAAGTAATTACACTGTCGACGTCAAAGGCACCGAAGATATTAAAATTAAAACAACTGGTAATGAAAAGTGTCACTTCACTATCGTTCTTTGTGTCACAGCTGATGACGGGAAGTGTGAACCGATGGCTATTTTTAAAAGAAAGACTATTCCACAAGAGTCATTCCCTAAAAGAATAGTTGTGGAAGTGAATGAAAAAGGTTGGATGAACCAATAAATGTTCACAAAATGGTTGGTAAAGTATGTCGCAAGAGAGCAAATGCTTTTTTCAACTCTACTTCATTGTTAATATTTGATTCGACACGAAGTCATATAACCGATGAAATGAAAAAGACTGTAAAACAATATTCAAAAATTTCTGTCATTCCTTGCGGCCTCACTAAGAAATTGCAACCATTAGATTTAAGTGTGAACAAATCATTCAAGAGTAAAATGCGTAACAAATGGGACAAATGGATGATCGATGGATTTCATACCTTCACTGAATCAGGTAAAACTAGATGCGCGTCTTATAGTCAAGCCTGTCAATGGATAGTAGAGAGTTGGAACGAAATATCTGTTGATTGTATTAAAAATAGTTTCAAGAAGTCAAGGATCTGTTTTCGATCTGAATTCGATGACGAGTTGACTAAAATTTAATCTGATTTAGAAGTGCCTGAAAACTTGGATTTATCTAACTTAATAGATGATTTCAACACTGAATCTGATGAAGACTTCAACGGTTTTAATTAAAATTATTGAAATAAAATTTGATTTCTATAGATAAGCCACACTTCATTTATAACCCACTGCAACTATTTTTCCAAACTTTTCACTTTTTTTTCTAGATAGTCCGCGTTTGAGTCTTTTAGGGGCTCGGGACATATTTATGAAAAAAGAACGCATTTTACTTATAATAATACCACTGGGACATATATGATTTAGTGGGACTGAAAGGATTAATACAATTTGATACAGTTAATAAAGTCAGCAATTTATACACTCAGAAATGTTGATTACTATTTATAATGCATTTATCGTTTTCACAAAATACCTTAGGCTTATAATTATTGTATAATATATTTATTGTTTTAAATCAGGTCATATTTTTTGTCAAAATAAATAATTTCTATAATATGAATTTCATTTCAATTATTTATTATATTGCCTGATTTTACATTTATAATCACCACATGAAAATCTATTTTCCTAAAAATATTTATTTTAATTTTAAAAAAAGTTCAACTTTTATTCACATAAAAAAGTCCGGTTAATCGAAATGTATCTGTATTTTTATGTAAAATGCACCATGATTAAAATAACACGTGTGGGAATTACTGATTTAATCGGTTAGCCTTAACTGGGTTTGCGTGTCCAAGAATTTTACAATAAATGATTCTGCGAAAAATATCCATCAATTATTTTTGACTGTGATATATTCATTTTACTCAATCTCTCAAAACCTAACCTAGAATGACCAAATAAAAGTCAGTCATGCATAAAATATGCTTTCAATAATTTGCACTTTAGCATGATGTCGGTTCAATAATATATACAATTCCTAATATTCCGTCATGTATAATATATCAAAACAAAACTATTCGACTAGACATCAAATTACGAGGGATTTCATTTATCTCTATTTATTTTTTGATTATAGATCAATGTTTGTGTTAAATATAAAAACTAATGATCTTATTATGAATAAAATATAAATTAATTTAGAGGTCGTAAAATGAAATAAATTCATTATTTGTATGTCATTTAAACTAATGCATTACGAATGATTATTGATGACGACATGCATGTGTTGGACACATCTAAAAATATCTCGTAAGACGACAAAGAAAATCCAGCAGAATCTCGAACAAATAAGGTTAATCAAAACCCTATGCATTCGTCTTGAATCAATAAAAGGCAATCAGATTCAAATTGTAAATATTGTTTCCATTTTAATCCTCATTAATATATCCTGGCATTTTAATTATTGCAAGACGGATTCAAGGTGGGGGGCAATTGACCTCCCAAAAAGATCCTGAAGTTGCTTTTTTGAACTAAAAATAGTGAAAATAAGACAGTCGTCCTTATTTTTGTGTACACAACTGTACATATTATTCATCAGAAAACAAAACAAAATAAGAAAAGAATATTAGGATTAAGTTTTACTATACTAGATGCAAATCATTATTTTATTGCACTCTTATAAACAGGGTTTCTTTTCAATCCTTAACACGGGTTTTTGTTTTGTGTAAATTCAGACTTAAAGGTAGTTCCATGTTGCAACGAAAAATTGGCAATTTTCTGTGTAATAAAATATATTTAAAATAAAAGGATTATGAGAAGATTTTTTTATTAGTGTGAAAAATATTCATTTAGACCTGAGGTCACCAAACATTTCATTCTGAGGGTCGGATTAACTATCAAACCGCTGTTTAGTGGCAGCGAACTATATACTAGATGTCCAAAAAAAAGAATCAAAAGGCTGATATTGTTTTTTTTAACTATTATTATTGGAATACTCTTTTTATTATTTAAACTTTCATTATTAAACAAATATAATATTTTTTTAAACAAAGGGGCAGTCCGCAAATGACCGATTTTTTACCCCATCCCTTCCCCTAGTCACAAAACGTTAGACCCCCTCAAATATGACGTCACAAATCATTTGTCCTCCCTAAAAAGCAGTATTTCATATTTAAAAATTAACATGTTTCAAATCACTTTATTGACATTTTAGTACGTATTTAGTGTAACGCTGCACTCTAATATTGTATGAGAAAATGTATTAAAAAGACACCCTGGAAAACTGAAATTAATATAAAATTATGTTAAAAAATACAAAATTTAAGATGTGACGTAACAGTTCTTAAACACCCCTTTTTATTGGCAATTAAGATTTGGTTATTACTCGATTGTTTATTTTCGAAGTAGTTTTTTGGAATTTATGTAGTTAAGTTACGAATCAGGTTGTTTTAACTCCTGGATTTTTGTGACTTTTGAATTAGAAAAGTAATTTGGATTTTTATGACATTTTGAATTGGTTTTATTTCTTTTATAAAAAAATATCCAATTATTACTGCTTCACAAGTTGTTGGAAACATTAAATGGATTAATTTGAAAAATGGATGTGGATTTATTAATGAATGACAATAAGCGCTGTGATAAAGATATCTTTGTTCATTTGAAATCTATTGCTGCAGCTCTCACTTTCGATTCGTATGTGCGTTCAGCAGGCTATACCCTGCCTCGTATAATTTGCAGAATAGTTTTAACTGGAAGAGATTTGACCGATTATCTAAAGAAAACCCTTAGAGAACAAGGCTAAAGCTTTACGACAGCCGAGAGAGAAATTGTCCGAGATATTAAAGAAAAATTGTGTTATATTGATCTTGATTATGAACAAGAAATGCAAACTGCAGACTGTTCATCGTTACGACAGATGCAGCCTTAATGCTCTAGAATGAAAACAAAGGAGGCTTTTGAGAAATTCCAAGGTGAGAGTAAACAGCTGGCATATTAAAAACGACTCTTCGTGTAATGCAACAATAAATTCTCAAGCTAAGAATTTCAAGACCGATTATTTCAATATTAGAGACTTCGTGATGATTATATTGAATGTTTATTGTTCCAATGTCCATCTTTTATCATCAGTCAAAGTTCATTTTCGGACTTTTTCTTTAGATAATCATAAAATTTATTTTCACAATTTATTCGACAAAGTGCTACAATTATAGTTTTATATCTAAATGAGGCATTATAGATATTTCCAAATCTCTTTATACAATTAAAGATATTATTTTTTAATTAATTAATATAAAATAAATTTAATCCCATTGAGTTCAAATAATCAAAATTTTATTATAACCTTAATAAAAGAAGTAAAATTGGTCAAAATTAAAAGAAATTCTCGTATAAATAGATAAAAACTCTAAATAAAAACTCACAAATTATCAGAATTTAAATTAATATTTGCAACATTGGTAGATTGGTGATTTTCCAACATTGCCGACTCCATGCATAAATGCTCAAATCCTCGTATTTTCAAATTTTGATCATCGTTTAAATATTTAATCAAAAACGTATCTGAAACCAAATATTTCAATAATTCAGTATTGAATTTGGGAAAAATACTCTTTCGTTTAGAATCCCCATGAAAAATAATTTTTCCGGATTGCCACAATTTTCTCAAAATATAATAAGCTATGTTTAATGGAGGTGGCATTAAAGGTTTGTTATGGAACTCATCAACTAATTGTATTTGAATAAAAGAAAAGAACTTTTCTGATTCTCCTTGGATTTTATTGAATGTATATCTGAAGGTATAGAAGTAACGGATTATTTTTTATCATCGAATTTGTCATAAAAATGTTAAAAATTAGAGTTTTCAATCACTAGTAGTTACATTAGTTGACAAAATAATTATAATACAATAAGGAAATAATGTCATAAATCCTAAAATATCAATAAATATCAACAAATTTAGAATTGGAGTGAACATAATCTATTTTAGGTGTAAATATTTCAATTAGTAAACACCAAGGAAATGGTGTTTATTTATTTGTATTTATTTATTTGTATTTGGTATATTGTTGGAAGATGAGAAGAGTAAATTCACAATAAGAGGTATGATACAAACAAAGGTTAAGAACGTATAACGCTTAGAAAACATTTCAGAAAAGATTCCTCAAGCAGTAAGTGGCGCTCGAATACGAATTACAGATGAGTAACCATACAGATACAGGAAGTATTTCGATTGATATGATGTGCTGTAATAATTAATAATGATATATATAATATATAATTTGTCTGTGATGAAGCATTAAAAAGTTATCTTCGATTAATGGAAGTATTTAATAAGAGTATTGAATTAGTGGTTTTACTCATTTGAAAACATAGTATTAATTTATTGAACATGCTGAAATAATCATTTTACAAATTATATAAACTATAATTACCAAACTAATTAAATGTTCAGTAATTTTTATTTATTTTTTCAGTAAATTTTTGTTCAGTAAATATTATAAGTTGTTTAGTAAAAAAATAAAAAAAGTTTAGTAAAATATTACAAATGTTCAGTAAAAATGGAATAACTATAAATTATTAAGCATAAAAGGACATTTTAAATGAACTTTTAAATATTCTACTAATAAATAGTTTTTAATTACTTTTAAATTAATTAAATTGCCGAACATTAAATTAAGTTACTGAAGATTAAAATTTTTATTGAATAAATATTGATTTACTGAAAAAAAATTGAAAAAAATCATAGCACTATAATTACCAAAAAAATAAATTACATAAAATAAGTTAACTATTTGTATAAATATCTTTTTATCGTAATTAGAACAGTATATTAAAAATAATATTATTTTATTCGATGCATAACTGTGCCACAAAAGAATTCCTAAAACCTGTATATGTATAGATGTATTAAAATTATTAAAAGCATTATGTACTAATTACACATCATAAAGTTAAAAATATAATATATCATTTTATTGTTAAGTGAAACATAAAATGAAAATAAATATTTTACTTTAACAATTATAAAATAATACTTTATGAGTACCAAGTTATAAGAACTCCAGCGCACTTTGAACTCAATGACTTGTGAATGTTGTTACAATTGAATCATTTGTTTTAATTTTAATTACTTAATTTAATATTTTAATTTATTACATTTTAATAATTAGTCATATTAATATTATATTATGATTCTTTTCATTTTTACTAATATTAATTATTATAGTTAAGATATGTAATTATTCTGTGTTTAAATAATTGTTTATTTTGGTATTTTTATGAAATAAATCTAGATGGAAATTGAATTCGTTAAAAAATGAGTTTGATGTAACTATTATATTTTAATTATTATATTTTTATAAATAAATTATTTCTTAATTTTGGTTATTTTATTTAATTACCAATTAAACAGTTTTAATTACTAATATCGTTTTATTTAATATTTAATTTCATTAATCACTGTCTCATTCTAATCAAAGAATATACGATACATTAAGTGATATCCAGTACATTTCCCAATAGTATACTAGTTTCAAGCTAATTGCTCTCACCAGTACTATGCGGGAGGCACTCAGATTTCAAGTAGTTTTAGTAGTCTGATAGCATGGTACCAGTTTCTGTGTTGTACTTGTAGTCCAGAGGTAAGATTGTATCTACCATGGTTTCAAGTGAAAGGAGGTTCAAGATAAATATTGGTCTTATTTTCTTGCCTTAAAACCAAACTTTACAAACCTATTTGATGTCCAGTGCATCAGGATAAGTGTATAACAGTGTTCACTTGACACCGTTTTTACACTTACCTGGCGCAAGAGAAATCATGATATCATAGTTTTGGGAAGATTCGCCTTGAAGCGGGATTTAGGAATTAAAGGGTTAATGTATCGTTTATTTAATGTTATTTTTAGTTATTTATTTATTTTGTTTTAATAATTCACCCATTTATTTTTTTATTGTTTTAAATTATTTCTTATTTATAGTCACAACAAAATTTAAAAGTTTAAAAATTCAGTTATTTCTTTTCAAAAAATTCTTGTTACATAATGCATTTTAAAACAAAATAAGATAATAAATGAAAAATACAATAATAAAATTCTATAAAATTGTGTGATTTTGATCTAGTCGAAATCTAAATTTATATTAAGCATTTTACAATAATAATCAACATATAATAAGGTTATGATAGTAAAAAAATATTTAATAACAACATAAGCATACCCAAACATTGCTATCAAAAGATTGAGTAGAAGAATATTGGTCATTAATAAGAATATACCAAATCCTATAATAAGAGTTGCAGATTGAACAATACAAACTGTAGTATTACATGGAGAAGGGACTGAAATCAAAAGTTAACATAAATTTTCAAAAATTTATTCGAATTTTATAAACTTTTATTAGTAAAATCATCTATCTTTATTTATAAATGTTTTTAAACAAAAATTTTTGCAACTGTGTTATTATTTCAAGAGTTGATAACACTTTAACTTTAATTACTCCTACAAAGGCTTGTGGCAAAAATATTTTTTATTTATTTAAGTACAAAAATGCAAAATATGTCATTTATTTTGAAAGTAGGATACGTGCATTTTTTGTAATAAGAATGTATTTAAACATTTGAATACTTTCAAAACAACGGATTAATCACTACTTCCGGATTATATCATATCTAAAAAGTGAGTCTATTGGAAATACACTTTTGTGTCTGTTTTTAATATACAATATTTATAAGTAATATATAATATTTTAATTAAAAAAATTTACTTTGAATGAATTTGTATAATTCATTATAAACTTTTATAAACGATTGGTAAATTTCGAGAAAAAAGTTTGTAAAATTAAATTAAAAATTGATTTAAAAAATTATAACGTTAATTGTGAAAACTATGGAAGAGTCCATGCGATAAGAATTTCGATGCCAGAAGACTGATGGGAATCAATAAAAAGACAATAATCGTGACAGAAATAAATCAATGATGATGTAGTGTTTAAGGAAGGTTTTCAATTTTGACGTTTTAAATATTTTCTAAGGTTTGGATTTATAGTTATGCTGTCCTACTAGTAATTTATGGTGATTTATTATTTAAAATAAATATTTTGTAAACAATTTTTTTATTTTTAACTTCAACAATCATTAATTGTCGTATAAAAACCAAAATAAGCCGGCTTCATGCAGTAGGCAATGAAATAATTATTAACAGATTGTTTATATTCATTAAGTTCATATCTATATAGTTTACTTCGGCTAAAAAGAAAGAAATCGAGTGAATTTATGAATTCAGAACGAAAGAAATAACTAAATCAATTGTTAAATTAAAATTTCAGTAAAAAAAATATATTTCATTACATAATTGTTTCGTTTTATGTCTTCAATAAAATATAATAAAAACCAATTTGAGAAAATAAATAAAATATTTAGTAATCAAGAAGGTTAATTTTCATACACATCAAACGGATTTCAAATATTTACAATAATATCCCTCAGATTCCGCTTTTATATATTTTAATCGGAATGGCATAAGCAACTTGATACAGTTCGGAATAGAACTCAGTTACTTTACAATCAGACCATATAATCTGATTACCTTATCATTACTACCACATTATAACAGTAATGATATTGGATCAGAGACGAATTAGACAACCAATTTTATTATACATTACATAATCCATTACATAATCCAGTGACTACACAAGTTCTACTATCTAATGAGTTTTACAATTATGTTTTAAAAATAATTAGAGATGATTGTAATTCCAATAGAAAAAATAAAAACAAAAAAAGAATTGAAATAATTAACCCCTTTACCGTGTGAAACATTTTTTTTTCTTATGCAAGCCGTGTATTTTTTTCTTTCATAATTTGATATGTTATGTTGTCCTGGCAAATTAAAATGTTTTTTTAAGTGAAAATGAGTTGTCTTTTATAAATTGCGAGGAAAATAAGAAAAACCTGAAATTTCGTACTTTTAACTCGTGGATCACAGTTAAGCCCAACATTTTTTATGATGAGTTAACTCGTGACACGGTAAAGGAGTTAAAAAACTATTGAAAATTTTTCATGCCATACAAAAATTCTAATACAAATCTTTATCCATTTTATTAATTATCAAGAATGCAATTTTATGAAATCAATGAACCAAATCATTATAAAATTATTAAATAAGTATCATTTCAAAAAATTTCTATTGAGTATAACGAAAAATAAATGAAAGACTCAATATTATACTTGACAATTTTTCACATGCTTAACGCAGCCTAACAAAGTAATCTGCTTTTTCATCATCATATTTTACGTTCCGAGATAGTTAATATATGTGACTTATTCAAAAAATATTTTAATATTTTAGGGGAAAAATTATTTGAATTTTAAATAAAAAGACATCCGCCACCCAGATGGTTAAATATAAATTTGAAGAAAGCTTTCTAACCATTGCATTTGTTAAATAAATAACTTTGACCAGAGAGCACGTGTTTAAAATTGCATCTATTAATTAAAAAAATGTATTTTTCAGGTTTATAACCATTAATAATTCAATTTGGAAAAAGAATTTTTGAAATTCGAAAAAAAATTTAAACCAAAATTTACTTTTAAAATCGTCCAACATCAGTTCACCATAGGTTTGGAAATAAGGTCGGTAAAATAATTCACTGATAAGAAAAAGATTCCACTTGCTATTTGGATTTTGTATAGAATGAGATAGGGTTCCATATGATATAATAAATAAGGAAAATATACTCAGAAAGAAAAAAACATCAACAATCTAAAAATTTAAAAAAAAAATAAATCCACCAGAAAAATCCGCCAATCCACTCACCATTTTTCTTATCATTATTACTTTAGGACCAATCGAGCGACTGATAAAATAAAATTGCATCGTTCTCAGTGAAAACAAACTCAAAGTCACCGCATAAAAGCATCGAACAAAAATAAATGAATCTCCATTGACGGTAAATCTCATTATAATACTGATAATAAATATAAAAATCGTTAGCATATCATAAAGGTTCCAGGATCCAGATACATAAGATTTCAATTTATAGATGAGCCCATTTTTTTCCGTATTGTTGATCTATGAGATAGAAACACACTATAAGAATATTCAGAAACCTTATAATATGGTTAGGGACTGGCCTGTGCAACAAAAAGTGAATGAAGGGCCATATTTTAAAAAATAATAAGGTCAGAGGGCCGAATAAAATAATTCTTATGAGGCCCTCAGACCTTATTATTTGGCGATCAAGTACTTCCATATTTGATTAACTTCGTGCTTCTACCTTTTTGGAAAAAACTTTCTGGAAATAACTCGGAAATGTACTGAAAATCCATTTGAAAAGTTAAATCAACGGTTAATTTTATAAATTGAATTCTAAAAATAGAATTTTCGAATTAATAACATTAATCAATTGATTTTTTAAAATTTATGAAATTTTCCAAAGAGCCACTGATTTGGATCGAAAGGGCCGCAGGTTGCACAGGCCTGGTTTAAGATTTATAAAAACATCAAAAAATAGTGGTTGATAGAAAAAATTAAGGAATGGCGAACCTACTGCACACAAATAAATTTTCATTGTATATATAATTTTTCGATAAGTCACGTCAAGCATGTATTTTCATTTTATAAAAATAATTATTATTGGGAAGCAATCAAGAAATGCTCACCATCCCTGTTCTAGGTATGGATGGTCGCCGATTTACAAAATATTTTTTCCGTGCTTGCTTCGAGTGTTCTACTACCACATTTTAAAAATGTATTTTGTTATTAAACTAATTAAATCTAACATAATTATGGCCTAACCTAACTTTCAAAAAAAACATTTTTAATTTTTCAAAAAAATTTCAAAATATTTTTAAAATTATTTAAAATATTTTTAAAAATTATTTAAAAATTTTTTTCAAATTATTTGAAAATTTTAAAAAATTTTTTTTTATTATCAAAGTCAAGGAACGGAGAGAATATTACTACAAACACATAAAAAAGTATTTAAAGAGACACAAAATAAATCATAAATGACCTGAAATTCATGATAAATAAGACAGCTTAATTTCATTTAAAATATTAACATTAATAAAAGATTTTAAAAACTTTGAAAAATAAAAAACAAATAGACGAAATATATTCCTCATCATCCGTCTGCCATTATAATCTTTGTCAAATGCTATATACGAAACGATAATGATGTAATATTTATGTTTTAATTAAATAATCTCAATAAATTCTTTACTGGTTAAATGTTTATTTTAAAAAATGTAAACTTTATTAAAATTATAACTTTTAAATAACCAACTTCCTAAAATATGTGTTCATGATGTACACAATTATTTACAAATCGCATACAGACTACCAACATTAAAAGAGGCGTTCAGGAACTATCGGTAGTTTTAGTTAAAAAGTGCACCACAATAAGAAATTTACAATAACTTTTCACAAAATATTTTTACCTTCATCAATGGCCTTTTTTCGATTTCATTTATTTAAATTTCTTTTTTTACAGAATATTGATCAATATTTTAAATATAATACGAAAGTGTTTTACTGAGTTTTTAAAGTGTTTTTCCCCAAGGTTTTCTAAAACATGAAAAAATTGTTTCACTTGATATCTCGATTTAGTGTCAAAATTTTGTTTATCGTGACAACTGTACTTTAAAAGCAAAATTCCTTTCAGCTTAAAAGGCGAGAATTCACAATTAATATTAAAATAATAATTAAAATTATAAATAATAAATGAAATAAAACTTGATTAATTTCTTCTACGATAAATCCCAAAATAAAAATGTAAACCAATAATTCAGCAGTAACATTTTGAATTACTTTAACTTCTTTTATTGGCTTTAATTCCACTAAATTCAAATAGGCAAAAATCACAAGAAATGTGATGTAAGATAGCTGTAAAAAGTAATTAAAACAATACCAACAAAAGGCTGATGACAACTAACTAAATATATGACAAATTTGACAATCGGTGCTCGATAAAATTTAATTAAAGCCCTGCAAAAAGAAACCTGATCAGACTCTGAATGATAACTTTTCCACGATTTGGGAGATTTTTTTCGAATATTTAATTCAATTTTTTCCTTCTCAAATAAAAATTTATCCTTGACCTTTTCATGAGACAAATTTGAACAACTTTTCTAATAAAAACATATTTGAAGCAATATCAAACCAAAGGACAATTTATTGGATAATGATATTCTATAAATAATAATCAACTCACTTTATTTGACACATACGGAATAATAAAAGGTTTGATCAATAGAGGACTGAACGGAATAGTGACTAAAATCTAAAATGTTTTAGAAAAATATTTGTAAAATGTTTGCAATTGCTAAACTGACTTTCCAAGTAGGAAGAAAAGGTGATAAATCACCCATCCAGGCTTCTCTTGTATAAGAACGACAGGCATTAAGATTTAAGAAGTCTAACAGATTACCACCTATTGCAATTTGCAAACAAGTCAAATTATTCCATAAGTTTAGAGGGCGAGTCAAAACAATGTGAGTTTTTTCTTGATTTATTTTATAGGCTTTTGTTATAATATCACAAGCCAGTTCTTGAAATTTGCTGTAAAGAAATATAAAGTGTAAAGTTTAAAATTATTTTTAAACAGTTATTATTATGTTTTTTTTAAATAGAAATTTTTGTTAAAAACTTTAATTAATTTTAAATTTGTATATTAAATTTAATTTTGATTTCAAATTTTATTTACTAAAATTTAAACCAATAAATAATCAAAAAATGAATATAAAAAGGAAAACCAGCAAAGACTATATTATCATTTAATTTAATACATAATTTGCAGCTAAGGCTTATCTTATCTTATCACTTATTTAATTGACAAAAGTTATTATTATTATTATTATTATTATTATTATTAATATTATTATTATAATTATTATTATTATTGTTGTTATTTTTATAAATTGAAAAACTACTATTTATTTTTTATTCTATAAAAAGTTTTTGGAGAAAAGGATGATAAATTTTGCGTTTTAAAAATTAATTTTATATGATCTAAAATATTTATTTCTAAATAATTAAATGTGTTTTTATTTTGATACAATTTGAAGTCGATCATTATTGGTTAATTTTTTTAGATATTCCTTATTTTCATTTAGTCATTTTTAATGAGTATTTTTAGCCTGAAGAAAACTGAAAAACGGTAGAAATATATAGTGAGATGTTGTTCAATATATTTTGTTTGCTTTCTTCAATTGTTAAAACTTAATTAATTAATTAATTAATTTATTATTATTATTATTATTATTATTATTATTATTATTATTATTATTATTATTATAATTAACGGTGATTCCTTGGTTGCAGCTTAAGTTAATATATCAGATAAGTGAATAACAAAATAAGTTCTTGCTGCAAAGTATTTGTTAAATTGATGAAAAAATGTCGATTATAAGATATTATTTCAATATTTTTGATTATTTTTTCATCAATTTAAAAAAAAGGTCTGAAATAATAAATATTATTATAAAATTGAAAATCTAGTAGTATTTTATAATTTTTGGAAATAAGAGACTAATGGAACTAATTTACTTTAATTTCTTTTACTTTCTTTTTAAATGGAACATAAATAGATGCAATTGATGTTTGTTTCAAATACTAATGAACGCCACTAGCACTGTATATTAAAGTTTCACAATTAACGGCATATTGTTGAATAAGAGGCGAGAAAAGAACTCACTTCAGTCTGAAAAAATATTTAATTCTTCTATTTCAAAAGCAGCTGTATCAAGTCACCTCAATTTACCTTGCTACTCAGTGAAAATTGTAAGATATAAACCTGAAAAAGCCAGCTGTGCCGAAAATAAGCATTTGCTAAGAGTTTGTTGAATTTCAAATCATAACTATGCCATTTTGTTTATGGAACAAAGGAATTTAAACATTAATATTTCAATATGATAAATAAATAGAAAGGGCAGTCAGCATCATCATTTTTCATGCGCCAGTTAAAGATTTACGAAGTACACATTTCAAAAAAAGTACTTTTTCCTTTATTCCCATTGTTACACTTGAAAATAAATCATATTTATATTAAAATTAACTGTAACATAAAAATTTAAAATTTAAGAGTAATGAAAATACATTTTTAAATTGCAAGTATCATTGACGAGTTCTTCTAAGAAATAAGCTAAATTTTCTTCCAAAGCATTAAATACCCCAAAGTGAAAATAAGTAACATTTGTTACAATATAAAAAATATTTTTCGATAGCGTAATCTTTTATAAAAATACAATTCAAATCAATATCAGCAGTATTTAATTAGGAAATATTTCGACCTAAATTAAAAATGTTTTTATTTAATAAACACTGAGGACATGGATTACCTATTTTTTTATTTGTATAATATTTTATTAATTCTTTACAAATATCTTTTTCTATTATTTAAAATTTGTAAACTGGAATTAAATTTCCATAAATATAATATTGATATTCAAATTTTAATCACAGTTTAATTCTGTTTCGATTTTAAATTATATTTTATCTTTCGTTACGAAAAAAAACAATCTTATACAATAAAACTAACATGGACGTCTTCAATAAAGTATCAGACATATCGTTGAAGCCTTTACTTTTAATGTAGCTTTTCATTTTACTCAAAATTATAGATCCTATTAATGCTGAACCCACATTCTCTTTGCCGTTTTCCCAAAATATTAACGCCATTTCAGTGTATCCAGAAATCAGCGACCAGAGAAAAAGTTCTCGGTAAGAATTTTGATTGGCATTATGAGAATTAGATGAACGTAAATCTAAAATATATATATATATATATATAATGTTTATTAATGGTGATAAAAATAACTGTTGAGGATCCATGTTTGAGAATGTATGTGGGTAATTTGACTAATGCGTGTAAATCGAATGATAATGTAAATAATATCAATAGTGAAGTAAGAATGATGAGCCTAAGTTAGTGTCGGAATTGTCGTACTCAGAATGTTTTACAAATTATACGAGTATGATAAGTAATCAGTTATGGAATTTAAATTAAAAGATCGTTTCTAATTCGTGTAAAGTAAGTAATATATTCATTAATAAGTCAAAACTCCAGTTGTAAAGGATGTAAAGCCACATACATTGGAGAGACTTCCCGTCATCTCTGTGCTTGAATTCTTGGAAATTATTTACTGAAGAGAAAGTAGACTCACATCAGTTTACGAAACGATACATAATTTCAACTTTTTATTTTATTGATTTTTAAAAGAAATGAAACCATATCTTTAAATTTGCATATAAACGATTTCTTATTTGTCGGATCTACTTGCATTTCAAACTAGATATGTTGTGTTAAAAATAAATATTTTAAATTAAAAAATCTTTAAATTATAAATTTTTAATAATTAAAATAAAATAAATAATATTTTAATTAATTCCATTCACTATTTATTTTACCAATTTAATTCTCATGGCATCAAAGAGTCAAAACAAACAATTCACGTCAAGTGTCATTTTTATCATATAGATGAAAAAATAAATAAAAGATTTTAGTATTGTGTATAAAAATAAAATAAATACAAAAATGATTTTAAAAAATTTTATCTCTAAGCTTCGCATTATAGTAAAATTAAATATTTGAAAATATATAATTAAAATATGCGATTTTTACAAAAAAAAACATTAATGCTTTCATTTTAAAACATGAAATGCTTTCAATTTGTTTGTTCTTCTTGCAATCACATCTCCAAGTCTTTTATTACGTAGGATTCGATCCAAATTTAGTAATAAATAATAGTAGTTCATTAGCTCTATTAGATCAATTTACATGATTATTCGTTTATATCCTATTATATACAATAATAAAAAAATTATACAATAATAAAAAAAATCGATTTATTTAAATTCCAGATTACTTATCGCAAGAATCACATAATTAAAAATTTTAAACTTGTCAAACTTTTTGACAGAATTATTTTTATTGATAGAAATTTCATTAATTATAATGTCTTGGCCACAATTAAGCGCCCAAAAATAAAGAAATTTTATTTGTTTTTTAATTTGGAGACGAGATTCTGCAAAGTAAGAACGGGTTCAAAAAATCGGGGTTTAAATTTTTTTTTGAATTTGAATAAATCGATTTTTTTTATTATTGTATATAATAGGATATAACCGATTTTTCTGTGGTTATAGGCTTTAAATATTCAATATGTTTGTGGTCGATTTTGCGCTTGTTACAGAACTCACATAAGGTTGATGAAACAATTTTCCCCTCGTTATTATTATATCTATTTGGGAGATCCAATATATTTAGAAACACAACTCCCAATAATTTATGTGATTCATCAAGCAGAATTGGTTCTATATTATCTACATGAATTAAAAGACATTGAATTTTCTAGAAAATTTGACTAAGAATACCATAAATAAATCTGATTTATAGTCAAATTTTGTAGAATAAAAAAAAAAAATAAAAATCAGAGGTGAAAAACAAAAAAGTCCTTAAAATATC
Source organism: Schmidtea mediterranea (assembly GCA_022537955.1). Lineage (NCBI taxonomy): Eukaryota > Metazoa > Platyhelminthes > Tricladida > Dugesiidae > Schmidtea > Schmidtea mediterranea. Next base: position 34,664,028 of record CM039682.1, read on the forward strand.
TACATGAATTACTTTTATTTTAATTTTACTGGTAAGGTAATAAATTTTGATTTTAAAATAAGTAGACATTGTTCACATTGCTTGGGTTAATTCTAAATTTGAATGTTTATTTTTGGTTGCATGCATTGAAATTATATAAATGTGATTGTTCCTTTCGCCATCAAGTGAATATGTTATGTATCCTATTAAATTCCTGTATTTTTTTAATGTTTTAAGCAAAATGATTCAGGTTTAATGTGATAGAATGTCAACTAGTATTCCTTCAGTGTAATTTGGTGTAATAGTGATGCTGCTTGATTAGGTCTACCAAGTTATTGATGTTGATAGCATTGTCTTTCTGTTTAGTGGAATGCAATTTCCTGGAACAAGTGTCAATAGTTTGCGATTACTATTACTGAAAATATCACTGAAATTCGCTACAATTTTTATGTTTGAAGAATTAATACAGAGAACAAAGATCTTTAGAAATCTGATGAAATAAAATTTAATGTGGCGAGTTTTTATGAGTTTTTTGCGAAATATAAAACATGTTCTATTATAATTTACCAAAGAAAATAAATGAAAGCCAATGTAACAACTATCCCAATGCTATCTAATGTACAGTAAGAATTCGATAAAATCGATTGCAACCGACACAAATCCACCAATCATGCATGCTATTGGCGAGCCAATCATTACTCGAATCGGAAATATCTACAAAATTTTCTTACCCCGATGATCGCAAGATTTTCCTCACCAAGTATCGAGTGATTGAATGGATAAAAAATTAATAATCAATGGCAATAATCAATAAATCGTCTTAATTGATGTCGATTAATCTCATCCGATTTATACTAGGTTTTGCACAATGTTTATGTTTATCAATTAATCGGTAAATTTCGATAAAAAAAAATAACAATCTGTATATTGATAATAATTCACATTTTAATCGAATCGAGTTAATCAATCAATAAAATACACGAAACCTAACTGATAAATATTAACCGCAAATAATCCTTTTTAGGTAACGATTTCCCCCACAATTATGCTACCACCACATGTGGAACATGAAATATTGATAATTGCGGTTAAAATTCCTATTTTGGTTGAAATAAAATTCAATCTAAGAGTTACTTTTTTGATTTAGTTTTAGGACAAAAACGTTAGAAAATATAAACTAATAATTGAAAAATTCATTAAACATTATAAATATAAAAAATATATAATGTCTTACTAAAAGATTCGAATTTTAAAATGTTGTCACTTAGATTACAGATGATTTTGTAAATAACTTTCAGGAGGTTTTTACCCGGATTATTTATATTGTCAATTTTGAATGATTTATCCTCTCTTAAAATCAAATCAGATATCATTTCTGTGCAACGGCATTTGATTGATCGTAGAGATGTCTAAAATCAAACGAAATCGAATAAAACAATATATATTACAAATACATTAATAAATTAGAATAGCCTTTCTGAAACAGAGGGGCGAACCCGCGGCTCGTGAAATTTACCATAAATTCATTTTTTCGTTTTTGAATTTTCGTTTTTTTCTATTATGTTATTGATTCTTTTTATTTAATTTTTAGTTTAAAGGAATTGATTTTTCGAAATTCCAAAATAATAATAATAATAAAATAAATATAATAAAAAGTCATTACAATTATTATTATTGATTATAATTATTGATTATTATTATAATAAATGATCATTACTATTATCATTATTGAGTATTATTATTGACCATTATAATTATTGATTATTATTATAATAAATGATCATTACTATTATTATTATTGATTATAGTTATTGATTATTATTATTATCATACCATATATAAATCTTGGAGGTTTTCTTGAACAAATTCATCAATGCTGAAATTATTTACTAAAAACAACTGTAACATCTCATGCTGATTCTTGCTTAGCATTTCTTTAAAATAAATTCCCAAAGTTTTTTGAGATAGCTGAAAAGCTTTATGAATTATTTTCATATTTTATATTATTCATTACAGTGGAAGCTCTAGACGATTGGAATACTTTGAAATCAGCAATATCAACGCAATTAAATCTAACTGCTAAGTTTAGAGTCTTTTCTAAGTTTCTGTCTTCACGACCTATTAATAAAATATATATTCCTAATAATAATAAAAATAATAATAATTGACATAATATTTTCTACAAAATCTGATTCATAGTCAAATTTTGTAAAAAATATTATGTCAATTATAAAAAAATCAGAGGTGAAACACAAAAAGGCCTTATAATAATAATAATAATAATAATAATAAATAATAATAATAAATAATAATAATAATAATAATAATAAATAATAATAATAATAATAATAATAACAATAAATAAAAATAATAATAATAATAATACTAATAATAAAAAACATTAATAATAATAATAATAATAATAATAATAATAATAATAATAATAATAAATAACAATAATAATAATAATAATATTAATAATAATAATAATAAGTTTTAATAATTATTGGGAACGCGTGATGTGAAGCATTGCTGATAAGGTCATTGGATCCAAAGATTAATGTGCAAAGTGCTGTGACTACGAATGTTTTGAATGTTTTTAAATAGTTTACGTTTGTTAAATCATGTTTGTTTTTTTAATATTATTAAAATAATTGAAAATTTTAAATTACATTAATTTTTAAAAATTAGAATATAAGTGAAAATTTTAAAATAATTAAAAGTGAATTTAATATATTTTTAAAAATATTTATTTATTAAAAAATTAAATTAATAAAAAATAATTTGTTTAAATTAAATGTTAATTCATAATATTTTTAGTTGGTTTTGAGTACCCGAAGATGATAGCTGTGCTATCGAAATATATCGTACGAAAGGTTTTTTATTGGCGTTATCGTTTAAATAATAATAATAATAATAATAATAATAATAATAATAATAAATCATAATAGCTTACTAGAAATAATTGCATCAAGTATTTTTTTATCCAGGTGCACATTTTGATCTAGAAGGTCATGAATAGTTATCTAATAAAATCAAAAATAAAGAATCTCCAATTGCAAGCTTTACTCTTTCTTTGTAGTTAGAGTATATATCAGAAAGAATTTCTATAATGCGGATTTTATCGTCATCGGTCAATCTGAGCTGTTCCTCATATTTGTCAACGATTTCAACACTGATAAGTGAATTAAACATGCAAATGTTTTCAATTACTGAAATACTTCATTTTATCTGTTTCGAGAATTTCACATATCAAATCTGCTGCTCGACCTGACTCCTTAATGACGACAAGGGGGATGGATTTTTGCAATGATCTATAAATACTTTCGATAGCACGCTTTCCTCCTTCATATAAAATTTGAACAGCAAAAGCGCCTTCGATATAGGAAAGATAACTTACTAAGTGGCAGCTCAGAATTATTGAAAATTATTAAAAATAAAGTTGGATTCACTTCATTTAGTAATAAATAAGGGTTAATATTAAAAATAAAATAAAAGTTATGAAATAATTTATAAGCGCGAAGTGATGAAGCTTAAAACGATGGCAAAATATTAAAAAGAAATTAGTCTAAATTATTTGTGTATAATGAAATAATACAGTGTCGTAAATGAGCTTTTTCAGTAAACATGGGATACTATAGCTTTACACTTTAGACAAACGTGAATGAACTTGTGTTCAGTTGATTTGCTACGTGAGTAAAGAGCTAAACAAGTACCAAATAACCATGTCATTGTTTATCTAAAATTGTATTATAGAAACGGATAGAACTTTCCGGTAGTATATAGAATTATCAGTGTGAGAAAGTTGTTTAATTAATTAAAGTGACTAATTAAATTAATAAATATTTTTAACAATCTGATGAATAGCAAATTAATTTAAGATTGTGTGAGTGTATGTTGTTGTTTGATGTGGTTTGTTGAATTCTTATTTACAAATTACTACAAAAAAAATAATCCTCAAAGGTTTTAGCTTTAATAATATTCTCGATAATATTTTTCTGTTTTACTTAATTTTAATTCATTATTACATTTGTGATTGATGTGCCCTGTTTGTCCCCAACCCCAAAAACATACAAATACAAATACGCATACAAATATATATATATATTATAATAATAAAATAGTTTTGCCTGAGTCTGGGTCACACTTTTCAATTCTGATAAAATAATCTACTTACAAATTGAAAGCAATATATACAGATTAAATTATTATCCATGATAATAAAATCGTTTTGTTTGAATAATGGCCAAGATAATAATGAATTCCACAATTAATCAATACTAACACGCTGATAATTAATTAGACGAATTTATGCAAGATCTTATTTTCAAAGCTTTAGCAAGTAATAATGAATCACGACTTCGAATTTGGAAATAAGACGAAAAATGATTGTAAGAAATATATTTGAGCTAGATTTAGATAGTTAAGTTTTAATTTGGTTAGAGAAAAGTTGCCGTTGGTTTTTTTAAATATCAATGGATCACCAATTTTGTTTTGGTTGATTTTCGGTTAGTATATATATATATATATATATATATCAATAAAGTGTCATTAAAACACACATTTACGTTATATTTCAACAGATTCACTGTAACCATCGGGTAAAAACAAATAAAAATTTTAAAACCAAACAACATTTCAACTTATCACAAATTTTACATTCAAATTTTTTAAAAAACATTTATACTCATAACATTTTCCATATTAATATTTGGATTCAATGACTTTATCAACAATAATTCACATATTAAAATTTCTCAATAATTATAAAAATTTAAAAAAAAATTAAAATCATGCATTCCTATTTCACTGTTACACCGCCTATTGTACTCACTAATATCGACAAATCCCTTCAATCAACAGTGCTCAAAAACTCGAGTACAGACATGAAGGTAAAATATAATTTTAAAAGTTGATTTAAATAAATTAATATTTTTTAACAAGGATATTAAATATAATTAAAAATTAATAATTTGTTTGAATTTATAAATTAAAATCCATATTATTTTTTATTTGTTTTTTATCTGATAATGAGAGTGACAATCTGTCGAAATATATCGTAAAACGTTTGTTTGATTGAGAATTTTCTTTTAATTAATTCATTGCTATGTTGATTTGATTATATATATATATATATATATATAATTTAATGATTTACCGATATCCCGCACATTCCTTTCAAAATCCAATCGAAAATCAATTTCTTTATCGTATTCCTTTTCAGTGCCATCGTCACAAAACAAGTAACAGTCATAATTTGGATCCAATGTAACTTTTCCTTTTTCAATTGTATTACTATTATCGTAAGCACACTGGAGAGCATAATTCTTAATGATTGAAAGTTTTCACTTAAGACTACTCACAGTTCCAACTGTTAAACTTCGATTATTTTTAACAACTCCCCAAGTGCTGATACTGATTAATTTCACTTGATTTTCATTCTCATCGGAAAGTATCCGAAAGTCATTAACAGCCTCACTAACCAATTTATGAATACCGACATGAAATCCACCACCAATTATCCACGTTGCTGTAAAAGTGTTTATTCGTTAATTTTATAAGAGAAAAAGAACATGATTGGGTATATATATCCCTTCTATTATGTTTTGAACATAATAACGATAGAAGCAAATACAGTGAAATTGCCAATATTTTAAATAATTTTTTTCTTATCTCCAACAGATACTAAAATCTCCCGATACTAATATCCTTACACCAAATATTTAATCCCCCTTATGAAACCATTGTTGTTTCTTCGATACATGAGTGCTGAACTTAATATAATCAGTTATCATAAATAAAACCCAAATGATCTTGTCGGCAACTTTGGGAATGCATTATAACCACGCAAATATATATATATATATATATATATATATATATATATATATATATATATATATAATGTGTAATTTTATGGGGCTGAAAATGTAAAACAGATAAAATCATTATTATTCATAAATTATCAATAGAACAATCAAACATACATAACTATATAAATATTATTTTAATAATTATAATGATTGCAATCAATAAATAATTATTATGGATTTAATTATTATTCATAAATTATCAATAGAACTGTTAAATATATATAACTATTCACAGGGACGAAGTTAGTGAGTGGCATTTAATCTCCCTCCCCCCAAAAAATTATAGATTATCAAATGTAAATAGGAAATTAAATATTTTAATAAAACCTTTATTTTGGTTTTGTTATGAGAATCGTATGGGAATTCCCACCCCCCTTAAGCTGAAATCCTGGCTACCTAACTGACTATACATGTATATTATTCAATAAATAATTATTATTCATAAATTATCAATAAAACTGTCAAAATGATATAACTATACATATATTTTATTTTAATAATTATAATAATTGCAATCAATAAAACAATTGACTATTTAATTAGTGAGATATATTTGTTTCTCTTTTCTTATACTTAGCTTTTTCATGTCAATCTCAATACTCGTTTTCAGGTTTTCGTCAAGATTAAATTGCCATGAAATCATAACAATTAGTTTTGTGAAATTGAAGAGAAAATTGAAGATATTTTGGGATCTTTCCTTATATTTACATTAATACAAATCTTCGTTCATTGATTGGCTCATGCCAATTTTCATCAAATTTCATTGGTTACTGCTGAAATGTACTCAACATGGCTATATTTCGTATAATAAATTGCCCTAATAGTTTCTAATAAATTAATTAAAATAATGGCAATTTTTTTAATTACAAATTAAATAATTTTTAAATAAAACAAAAAAATAATGTTAAAAAAAAATTTAAATTTTTTATTAAATTTTTATAAAATAATTATCATAAAAATAAAAAATATAATAAAATCAGTAAAATATTTAATAAGACATTTTTTTTGATTAATTTATGGATCAACTGTCACATGAAAATTAGGGGGAAAAATTTAATTAATATTACATATTTAATAAAAATTATTAATGAGAAAGGAATATTTTAATTACGTGAAAACTATTAAATTCAAATTTAAATGAATTAATTTTACTTACTATCTTTTCGCATTACTTCCATTAGTCCTTGTTTGAAATTTTTTTTCTGTTGATTATTTTTAAAATTCATTCTTTTAAATCCACCATTAATAGAAATAAGTAATTGCGGTTTAGGAAAATTCCAATATTTTGTTATCAATTCATATGCATTATAAGTCAATTCTTGAAAATTGTTGCCATCAGTAGGAAAAAACCGAATAAACTGTAATTTATTATATTCTATTATTATTCATGTCAATTTCAACCTGAGGATTTGTATTTAAAGAAATGTCCTCGTACCCTAAAAACTTTATTTTCCCAAATGTTTTACAAGCTGATAAGTTGCTTTTCTGAGGAGCTGAAGAACTAATCAACAAATTAATTATATAATTTAGAATACTAATTAACTTATTATCAATTAGCATTTGATTAAAACTTTTAAAATGTTGTCCAATATATTCACTGTCCATTATAATAAATCAAAATAGTTACTTTATAAAAATAAACCGATGAAAAAACAAAATGTCATTAAATAAATAAAATAAATGTATTAGTTAATGCCTTATTAAAATAAAATAGCGTTATTTGGATTTTCAAAGTTGTATTATTTGTTATTGCTTAACTAAAACAAAATGTACAATCCAATAAAATTTATAAATTAAAATGTTTTACAATATATTGTTTATATTTATTATACAAAATATACAATTTCGATAAATTTAGAAAAATGAATTAGAAACATAGCTAAACATTACATTAGAGATATCAATTTAAGGTATTTTAATCAGAAAAATATAAAATTAATGATAAATGTGTTGTCGACCAAATATTGATTTTTACTGATTTTCTATGATACTGATATTCATGGGGACGAACTTTGCACTGAAATTTGTGACGGCCAAATGTTACTTCGGGTAAGAGATGATGCTTTACCAGCAACTCCATTTGATCTTCAGTCTTTCATCATTCCTTATGGTGATGACGTTTTTCCAAACCTGCAAATTGCACTGCAAGTACTTCTAACAATTTCAGTATCAATCGCTAGCGGTGAGCGTTCTTTCAGCAGACTGAAGTTGATTTTGTACTATTTGCGAGCATCGATGGGACAAGATCGTCTTAGTGACCTTGCACTTCTCAGTATTGATCCAAACGAATTGGAAAAGTGTAATTTTGATAAATTTGCCACAGTCAAATCCAGGAAAATAAACCTGATATGAACATTCCACATGTACGGGCACAACGTATAGTATATAGTTATTGATATAATACAAATTAATATAGTATTTCGTTTGTACTACTTCTTGCTTGACTAATCACGTATTTCGTCTGCATTAGTTTCTTTTTTACTTAGTTCAGTGGACAACTCTTAATTTTTCAGTGAAGGTGAGCGGCGCAAAAATAAATTTGCCACGGGGCGCCAAACACACTAGCTACGCGTATGAAAATAACCTATTTCAATTACTTGAGACTTTCAGATATAAAAGTTTGTAACGAAAAGTATCTTTACACAGAACTGTTCAATAGAAAACTTTATCCAGACTTATTTTGTGTACGTATATTTCCAAGATTTTGTATTTCTTTTTTAAAGAAGTAAATTAAGTTCGCTATTCAAATGAAATATTAATTTCACAAGTCAGTGGTGTAAAATTTAGGATCCGGTAAAATAAATCGGCACAGTTTTTTATGAAGATGCAATTTATTTTACCTAAATTTATTGCCAATTTTTTTTTGAAAATCACTTATTTTACTATTAATTGAAAATGAGAATAAAAAATGAGTTTTAACAATAATCAGATATGAACAGTTTCATTGGGATATTTGAAGTTTTGTGATTCGTAGATTGTGCAATAAAGTTTAAAATAAACATATACGTTAGGTAGTGTTTGTTTAATTGTTTCTTATAGAACACATAGAGTCAGTGACACCGACTGTTATTATTTAATTTATCAAAACCCAACAATTACATTTATAATATTTATATTATAAAGAGATTTATAACTGTCATTATTAAACTCTACAATATCCAATCTTCATTTATCATTCCACCATTTACTATATACATCTAGATCCAATTCACATTTACAATTAATTATAATTACATTTTATTCAACATTCACGGTATTCAAAAAAATCATCATTCATTTCATTTGTCATCAATATATCATTTATACTGACTGCATAGCTTCGATAACCTTCTCTTTCCTTGAGAAGCCCAGCAATTGAACTTTAGCCGGCTACATTGCAGTAACCATTATAATTCTTTGCAATTCATTTTTTTAACAGGTGCCGTAAAATCTGTTTGTCTATATTTTCAATTTTTTCATAGAAATTACTAGCGGAATCGTTTTTATGTCACCGACAAGTTGTTGAGATTGTAGAGTTTCATTCAAATCTTCGACTACAAGACTGTCGCTGTACTTCAGTTTCTAGTTCATTGAATCGTATTTTTTATGGAATCTGTTGTTAAAAATGTCTTCACAAATTTTCTTCTAAATCCTTCCTTAATTGAAATTTGGTAAAAAAGTCTTTCGGAATCATTTTATAAAATCTTCGATATCTTAAATCAAATTAAAAAATCATCAAATTAAAATACTTCACAATAGAATTTAATAGATGCAGAGTGAACGTACGCATGCAGGGCAGGTAGCGACCATGAGCTTGAACTTTGAGACTTTGATGATAATATATGACTACAGATTCATCGATGACTTATTTGTGTGTTTTAGTGATCAATTTGACGTTAATTGATAATTTTAAACTTATTTGATGATAAATATGATCTATAAAACAATTTGATAATACTAATTTTATTTGATATTTTTTTTGAGTAGTTTGTGTTATTTTATTTCTTTTATTATTGTTATAATAGTTATTAATTTAACGACTTAATAATGGTCTATCCGCAAAATTCCCCTTACAAATAATTTTTTAAATTATTATATTTAAAAAAACGCCCTCTAGGTGCTAACTAATTTTTTTTATTTTTTAAAGGACACAAGAAGTTAAAATAAATTTCTTTTTAAGCACGTTAAGTTTAATTGACAGTCGAAATTTGATAGTTGGAAAAGAAATAATTTCAACAGTGAAAAAAAAATATTACAAAATATCATTTTCATAAAACAAATAGTAGAATTTTTAGAATATTTGTCTGATGTGTATAAATTTAAAGATAGATTTAATCTTTTTTCTATTTGAAAAAAATAATTCAAAAAAGAAATTAAATAATACACAAAATGTATCCATAATATTGTACTAAATTAAATGAAAAGTTAATAATATCCTAAAACTTTTCAGCAGTATAATAAATTTTATATGTAGTTTAAATAAGTTATTTAATATTATCGTAATAATAATGTAACATTAACACAGTTGAAGCGGCTCACTTGTAATACGTTTTTTCATAATTAGCGATCTTATGCAGGTAACGTAGTACTACAAATCCCCCAAAGCGATTTCACGCCAATGGATTAAAGTGTTGGGCTCAGAGCCAAAAGTAAAACAAAAATTACATAACCAATTTAAACAAAAAGGTGAAAATTGTATAAGTTAAAACAAAATAATTAATGTCGTTTGGAAATTGTCAATATGGCTGCTGTAACATAAGCACTCACCGCAAGAAGATATCAAAAATAAAATAAAAACATATTAATTAAAACAAATTAAAAATATAACAAAAATTAAATAAAACAAATAATTAATTAAAATTCGGAAAAATGCCTACAGATGCAGAAAGAAACATACGAAAAATAAAATAAACTGCCAAAACCTTGCAAAATAAGGTTTAGAAAAAACACAGGCAGAAGAGGCGACCAGAAAACAAAATATTGGGGTTTAAAAATAATATTTTAAGAAAATAATAATAAAAATAAAATCCAACAATAAAATATTAATATATCAAAAAATAAAGAAAAATATATAAAAAATTACAAAAATATTTTGAAATAAATAAAATAATTAAAAAGCCCTAAAAATGGCGAAAAATCGCCCATTGGTCGCACACAGGCACAAAAATACTATATATACGGCAGTCATTTTCACAATTTTTAGACTGTCTTAGACATTTTTTTCAGTCAGGTGACTACTAGAAAAATTTTTAGACATTTTTAGACTAGCAGTGAATCATTCTTAGACCAAATTTTGTATGCCAATTTATGCCAATTTTTCAAATCTGGTTGCATGACTGTGGATTGTAAGTACTGTTATTTTTTGTATAAATATATATTTCGAAGTCTTGTTACTTTGATTTTATTCTGGATGGTCGTGGAATCTTTTGGTGCCACTGACAAATCCCCCTAAAATCTTATTTATAATAAGTATTGTAATAGATGGTCCATGAGACGGATCTCGGGCCGGCTTGTGGGTGAAAACCCTTACTTGAGCTCGTGGGTCATGCCTCGTGGATCCCTCGGCAGTCCGCAGTCGGGTCTGTTGATAATGCACAGGACCGCTACGCAGGGCGCCGTTGTATACTCGGGGCGGCTACCGAAAAGTGGCCGGAACGAGTAGGAAATAAAATTCGGGAAGTGCGACTTTAGTTAAGGGGAATAAAGTTTTGTAAGGAAAATTTAAAACTTCGTCAGGAAATTAATTGAAAAATCAAGTAGGAGAGGATAGGATAGTATAGGAATGCAAATTTGAAAGTAGTTTTCTAAAAGTTGAACGATATAATCTGACAGAAGAGAGTAGCATTTATTAAAGTGACCGCAGAGGGTTATAATTACTTAAAATCATGGGGAACGCCCCGGGAATTAAGGAATTGTTGATCAAATTTTTAATATAAGGAAAGCTAAAGGTTAATTGGGGAAAATGTAGTCGATACCGGGATTAAACAAATGAAACGTGAAATTGACCAAAAAATAAGGGAGGAACGCTGCCCAAATTTTTGAAGGATATTTTTATAAATAATGGGTAAAGATGATGAATAAGTATGTAAATTGTAGGAATAGACGAGTAAGGACCAGGATATAGAAAGAGAAAGACGTAAGACCTTCCATCGGCAGTCCAGAACCCGAAAGTGAAAATATCATGAGGAGTAGTTCTAGCAATGGAGCTCACCTGCTCATGAATTTTCAACCTCTATGTACAGTACCAACATGGCACTCACCATGGGTACATAGATGGGACAGAATAATAATCTTGCTGGCGTTTAGGGGTTAGATGCACAAAAAACCCTAGAAAAAATAAATAAAAACCAACCCTAATCGCCAACAAAAGTTATAGCGATTTTTGCTCGAGATTAATTGTTTTTACAAGCGCGTTGCACGTTACAGGAAATAACTCGAGCGAATTAAGTGTGTAAATGTAATTCAAAAACCATCCGTAGAAGTTACAAACAATAAATCAAATTGTAATAACAATGATAATAGCCTAAACTCTAAATTTCCCCAATGCTTAATTAGTTTAATATCACGGCATACAAACTAGCATCTGACTACGGGGTGCAGGGAATCAATATAATCCTATAAATAGAAATAATTGTATTTTAAAAAATAGAAAATTGTTTACAAACAAATTATCGACAATGGAAGATATCAATAATAGAAAATCAAGTACATAAAAAATTTCTTATATTAACCACAGATTTCCTCAGTCAAAACAATTTAAAATTCCATAGTTAATATTGACTATTGAAATAATAAATTTAATCTTACACATTCCATTCACAATAATATGTTAAATTTATAAAACACTTGATATTATAAATAAAACACTAACCTGACCAGGTCCTTCGAAAAAATTTCAACTTTTTTATACGTTTATGAATGATAATATTAAATTTTATTTATTTTCCCAAAGACACATCTGGACTCGAATGTCATAAAATAACTAATTGGAGTTAATACGTTAATTTGAAAATACTATTTTAACAATATTTTACATAATTAATATTTTATAATTGATTTATAAATAATTTATTTTATAAAATTTATCACGAAATAAAACCTTTACAGAATATCGTGTTTATAATTTGGAACGCTAATATCAATTAAAACAAATTAACAATAATTCTTTATTTAATAGTGTTAATATATCATTAACACATCCAACTTATAATCGAAATCCGAAAGCAAGAATCACAGCATTAAAAATATTTATTACTGATGGATTCAAAAGGTCGAGAGCGGTTGAAAGTTGATTATGAACTTGAATTGGTCTCTTAAATATAAAGAAATCATTATTAAATGTTTCTTCTTCATAGTCGGAAGAAGAAATGGAAAAAGATTCATAATCTGATTTATTGTCAGAATGCAAATCTGAAACAGTCGTAAAATCCGAGCAACAGGACAAATCTGATACAGAATCCGAATCAGAACTTGAATCTATTTCCGAAGCATCATTCGTATAAGCTGCAAATTGGTTAACAGTGACTTCAAAGGAACTCGAGTCAGAATCATATTCGGAAACAGCATTTACATATGAATCAAACGTATTATTAATAGGATCAACATATTCTATTGAAAAATAACCTTTAGAAAATTTGATATTATGAATAATATTTTACCATTGCAAATATGTGAGTGAGAAAATAAGTTTTTGTTATCGGATGGAGAATTTTCCATTAAACCTTAAAATTTATTGTATAAAAAATTCTTTATTCAAACAATTTAAAAATTTTATAACTTATTTTAATATAGAAATAAAATCGAAAAATAGTTTTTAATAAGATTTGAATTTGTTTTTAATTTTTAATTTTAATTTTGGTATTTATTGTTGTTTTAAACAAAATTTTGTTTAACAAAACATTGTTATTGATAATACAATATTATACAATCAAAATTGAAAAAACCTCCATTGATGTCCAGCAAATTGCAAATTTTACGAATTTATGTTTGTCAATTTCATGATCAAACGAGCACGAGATCCTTTACAGGGGACAATCTTGGAATCAAATGCAGTACAGTGAAATTTTTATTTTGAAATTGAAATTAAATTTCATCCAATAATCAACTAAATTGTTGACGGATTAAATTCTAACACGTTTTGTCTTTTTAATTGGCCATTTTCTGCTTTAAATTTCCTTGAATTTCTACAAATAGTTTTAACCAACTAGAAATTGTTAATACATAAACTACATCATAATTGCAGTTAGATGTTCATTTAAACTTTTAATATAGAAGTTGTTAATGAATTGGAACAGATGTATCTAGATATTCAAGATCCTTCAGTATTTAGGACATCCGGCAGCGCAACTGGTAAACATCTAAAATGAACTAACGACGAATGAAAATCCAACAACTTATTGTTGCTCAGCATGTTTCCAGTGCGATTCCGAGAATCGTTTGCATGGATTTCAACGACTCGGCGACCGGTTGGTAGCGATTTATTCCAATCGAAAAATCGCTGATATGGATCTCGGTGAGAAGCTGGCAACGAAATGGACAAATCTATTCAACAGTCACCTGAGAAACGAATGACTGCAACTCTGTCCGCGATCGGTTCAATTCACAGGAGAAAGTTCAAACCAGTTAAAAGAATAATCAATTTGGTCAATAATAATAAATTTTTGCATTTCGTTTCTATTTATAGTAACAATTTTTTTAAATTCTATTTATAGTAACAATTTTAAAATATTTTTTCTTTGGGAAAAACCACCCTTAAGACGTTCCTAAATTTTGGCTGCATTAAACTTTGAAAATTTGTTTTACCTAAATTGAAAAATTTTTTGGTAAAAACAAGTGTAAATTTTCTGTAAAGTCTTATACCGATTTATTTGAGGCTTCTACAAAAATTCCGAGTGTGACAATTTGTGACGTCTTCAGATTGTTTTTCAGTATATTTTCTATTAATGACTTCAGAATCAACTATATAGGTTTCAAAAGTTTTGCTTTATCAGTAAGATTAAAGGGAAGTCTTGGTGGAACCGACTAATTACGTGTTTTATGTGGTTGTAAAGTAAGTTTGGTTACTAATTAATAACTTCATCGTAATGCTCGAACTGAATTTTACGAAAAAAAGAAAAATCTTAATATTTAATTATTTTGGAATTTACCTTTTTATCGATAGGAATTATCACTTGATCGGCTCCTAGCCTAAATTAGTTTAATTTAGAAACCCATTATTTTATGGTTAAAAATTCTGATATCGCCCATTTAAATACAAAATACATGAGAAAATTTCTAGTCAGTTGAAACAAATAAAATCCATCATATTTCTAATGTATCAACATACCTTTCAATTTAGCATCTAATCTTTTTAAAAACATTCAAAACACAAGTGCTAAAAGCATTTTTTCACAATAATTGTTTGACCTAATGATCTCATTAAGTTTCCAATAATTATAAAAATTAAATTTAAAATAATAATTTGTTAGGTTTACTCTAGAGTGTTACAAAGAGAATTAAAATGTGTAGGAGGTTAAGTGCAAATGACAAAAGTTAAAAAATTTTAAATTTTGAAAAAAAAATTGATGTATTGCGGGGAAAATTGGTATGTATGAATAGCAAACAATAAGACAAAAACGGATATTGTAAAAGAATATTCAAGAAATACAAAATTAATGAATGATTTAGTAGCTATATGAGAAACCTGAGCTGAGGGGAGAAATAGAGGAACTTATAATAAATGAAGAGGTGAAAAGTTATTTGGGTAGTTTTTTAGTTTTGCTAAATTATATTACTTCTATTTGTAATAAGTTTTATTTTCCTAAATACTTTGTAACAATAGCGAATATTCCATAACTTTGTAAATGTATTGTCATTTTTTTTAAAAATCTGTTATTTTTAAAAATATTTTTAAAATTATTTTTGGTTTTCTTAGTTGACTGAAATATATACAAATCATTGCGCTCTAGTTGAAAATGTTTTGATATGATATTTTATGGATCGTGATTTAATCACCAAAACCTCACATAAGATTATTTCCCACTTATTATTGAAGTTTTATATAAAATTTTAAAATCTTTTAAATGAGTTGTGCCTTTGCACATTTTTTACTCACTTGGTCATTTTTTTATTTCAACATACCATGACCGGTCTATTTTCAATGCCACCCAAATTAACAAACTTTTTTCAAATCACTTGAAAATGACTGCACCAAAAATTTGTGAATATCCAGAAAGCATCGATATCATAGTTCATATCAATGATTCATAGTCAAAAAATAAAAAATTCTTAATGTAATTTAAAATATTTGTTTAGAGAAATAAATTAATAAACAACTAATAATTTTAATAAAATATTCATTAACAAAATCTTTAGTTAAAATTTCAAATTAGAATATTATTTCTTTACTTTAAATTAAAAAAAATATATATTTATTTTATTAATTTTTATTATTAATTTTTATAAATTTAAATGTTAAGATATTTTTAAATATTTATTAAAAAATATTACTCCATAATAAATTATTATCTAAGAGAATTCGTTATTTATTTTAAATTTATATAAATTGTTTAAATAATCATTTTGTGTTCATAAATGACGTTTAGAAACAAAATAATTACTAATTTACTTCCTAATGAAACTATTCGCCAAATAAGAGATGAAAAAACACCAGAAAATAAAAGTAAATGTGATTTTATAAAATCAAAAATCAAAAATCCTAAAAAAGGTGTTGTAAAATGCGAAATATGCAAAAAAAACTTTGCATCTCATAAACGTTATGAGAGACATAAATTAAATCATTTTAAAGTTATCATGTCACAATGCAATGATTGTGAAAAGTTATTCAAAACTAGATCTGGGTTAATAAGTCACATAAAGTTTACGCATCTAAATGTTAAAAAAAATCTAGATCAATGCAACATTTGTGGAAAAATGGTGCTGCAAATCAATTTACACATGGAACTTCACACAAACGCTCGCTTTAAATGTGAAATATGTGGGAAAGGATTTCGAAGCAATTCATATTACATTGATCATCTCAATACACATTTCGATTTGAAACCCTTTCAATGTACAATATGCTCAAGTTACTTCACTAGACAGTCAAATATGAAAGTTCACATGGCAAAACATGAAAGAAATAAAATTAATCGCAAAAACCTTTTACCCAAAAAGGCTCGTAGAAATCGAAACTCCATTATGTTGAAGTCTCAGAATGAAGAACTAAAATACGAATCTAGAGAGTGTGATTCGTACGATTTAGGGACAAATTCAGAGGATAAATTAATTCATATTTCAGTAGATTCTTATGAGCAATCTGAAATAAAATCAGATTTTTCTGATTTAGAACGGACAGATAATAAATGGGCAAAAGTTTGGTTTAGCTCGAGAAGTTGCGACACATCAGATTTGCAAGACTATCTGGAATTATTGACACGTTGCTTCAGTTGACTGGTTGTTCATAACCATTATTGGTTTTTGTTAGAATTTTTACAAAATCAAAGAGATTTATTATTTTTTGATTGGTTATTTAATTATAAGTAGGTTTGCTTTCTGACAACTCGTGTTGTCAATTTCAAAGAAAATTAACCCAATCACATTTATCATTACAATATCTCTTTATCTGCACCATTGCGATAGGGTAAATTCCACCCAATCAAAATAACCAAACTCAATTTCTTCATCTTGATGAATAATAATTTAGAAAATCAAACTCAAAGTAGGAGATTTAAGCTAAACCAAAGGTGCGCAAACTAGGGGGCGGCGCCTCGGATTAGGGCACAGAAAACTTTAAAATGTAATAATTCTTTGTTTCCAGAAAATTTTAAAATTGTTAGATTTTACAAACGAAGTATGGATTTTTGTTGAAAATTTATTATTGCTTTTTGCTAAAACATTAGAACTGTTATTTTCATAATATTTAATTTGTTCAATTTACAAGAAATAGAAAGATACAATTTGTTTATTTTAAAGATGTTTATTTTATTTAGGTCTTTCTTATTGTGGGGTTATGAATTTTTATTTAGAATGGGGCGCCAAAAATAAATATGTTGAAAATGGGAGCGCAACTTAAAAAGTTTGCGGAAGCCTGATCTAAACGGTTAATGTAATTGATAATGCTATATCAAAGGATACTTCAATTATTCAAAACATTATTATACTACTTTTATCAAGTATTCTAACAAGTAGTATTGCAAATAATTTACTCTTTTCCATCATATTATATCTAACAATGTTTAAGGTGCTCAAAACGTTACCGAAGAATTACTTCGAATGATAATTTAAATGATCCAGAACTTTATCATTGAATTAGATCCGTTAAAAATTATTTTTTTCGTAAATAAAATAATGTAATTTTATCTTTAATTTGTATTACAGTAAACAATTAAAAGATAATGAATATAAAAAAATCGAAAAGAAAGTATTTCAAAATTAATAAAATTTATTAGTAATTATAAAACATTATTGCTCTTCTGTTTGATCAAACAAAATTTCCATAGACATTCTCTCGAATGCTAATATTTGCATTTTTTCACAATCGGCTAAATATTTAATAAAAATCGAGCCTAGATTCATAAATTAAGTAACCGAATTTATTTTAACAAATTCATACTTTTTCGGGTATTGCTCTTTTTGAAAATCCTATTTCTGGTATTCCATATCTTTTTTAAAAAATAATAAATTAAATTAAAAGGCGGTGGAACCATCGGTTTTTGGTGGAATTCTTCAACTAACTGAATTTGGATTGATGAAAATATTTTTTCGGATTCATTTTGAATTTCATTGAAAGTGCTACTGCAAGTTAGAATAAAATTAGAATAAAATATTAATTATCAAAAGTTTGGAATTTAACATTGTTCAGTTTTACATAAAAAATAGTATGACTTTTTTGTTTGTATGAATCTTTTGTATCAA
Source organism: Schmidtea mediterranea (assembly GCA_022537955.1). Taxonomy (NCBI): domain Eukaryota; kingdom Metazoa; phylum Platyhelminthes; order Tricladida; family Dugesiidae; genus Schmidtea; species Schmidtea mediterranea. The sequence goes on from CM039682.1 coordinate 34,682,753, forward strand.
ATGAATGAAGTCCTAACAATATATTAATATATATAAAAGAAGCGAGACACTTGGTTAAGAGATAAAATTAAACTTATAAGTAAAATATTAAATTCTTCATCTTTACAATTCAGTTTCTTTTCTTTTGCTTTGTGATAATTAAATAATGTTTTTTTGTCAAAAAATAAAAAACGCGTGAAAAAAAAACATTTGTTGCCCTAAGGATAAGACAGCAATATGACTTTCGAGATTAGTAGAAATGAGTTTTATCTCTATTTTTTTGGGTTTAGTAATATTTATTTAGAAACAAATTTTAAGATCATATACGACAATTGGTTTTTAATTTTTCAATTAACTAAAAAATCACAATTAAAGTTACTTTTGTTTTAATCCGTTTAATGTTTGATGTCTATAACTTTCTCCTCTACTTTTTGACAACACTAAATTACTTCAAACAACACTGTCAAATATTAATTAGTTTTTAGATCTTTTATACTTAAACTTCATTTTGTTTATTTTGATATAAAATTAGCTTCATTATATATAATGTCTATAAAATTTAGTTTTTTAGTTTAATCAGTTTCGACATTTGTTTAAATTCATGTTTTTTCATGGTCTATTAACTAAATAGCTTTAATTATTTATTTTTTGTTTAAATATTTCGTTTAATACTAATATCATTTTAAAATATTTTGTTGTTTTTTATTAATAATCGATTTTAATTTATTTATTTAAAATTTTAGTATATTTAAAAATTTTTAAACTTCAGAATAGTAAAATTTTTTATAATTTTAATATATGAGACAATTAAATAATTAATATTAAAAACATGCTTACCCAAACATAGCTATTAATAAATTCAACAAAAGAACATTTGTCAGTAACAGAAAAATTGCAAATCCAAAAATAACAGTTCTGTACTGAATAATACAACTTGTAGTTTTGCATACAGAATCTGAAATATTATGAAATGAATTTTTATAATAATTTTAATATTTTTATTTTTATTTCCAAAAATATCTTGTCATGATATAAGATTAACATGGTAAAATAATAACATTTATATAACATTTTATAAGTAATATTTTATTCAAAAGTATACATATTGGAATAAAAGTAATCCAATGAAGGTTTTTTAGTGCTCACAGAGATATATTTTGCTCAATCACAAGTAAAAAAAGTATAAAATTATCAAAACTCGTGCTACGCCTTATTAGAAACAATTTATACATTGTGTAAATTCAATAATAAGTTAGTCTTATAGTTTATTTGTCATAATTAAATACTTTATATCTTTCAACGAAAAATGGAACATTACGTGGTTAATTATAAAATATAAAATTAAAAAGTAGATTTACTTTTACAAAAAATGCCCCCTTTAACATAAAAGAAATAGTTATCAATATTATTATATAATTTATCAGGTTTTGTTTAAATCGACTATGCATTTTTATTAAATTAATGACACAGTGTGCATTTTCTAAATATTAATTATTTTAATTTATTCTGGTTTGAAGAAATGCAAATATGTCGTAAAATCATAATTCTACTCTAGGTTTTTACTATAGGTGAAATTTAAAAATTTATTGTAATAAAATTTTAATTAAAAATAGTTAAATAATAAGGAAATAAAAACCAAATAATATATATAATTAAATAATGATATATAAATAATACATATTTACCTTGGAACTCATCCAACATAAGTTCTCCAAAAGTTTGAAAAAACGGGCGATAAAAAATATTTGCCACTAGTGAAAACCCGAATTCACAATTTGGATTTTGTAAAGAATTGAATAGAGTTCCATAGGAAACGATAAATAATAAAAATATACACAGAAAGAAAAATATGTCAACAATCTGTAAATAAAATCTTGAGTTAAGTAAAAAAAATATTTGCGTACCATTTTTTTAATCATTATAACTTTCGGGCCAATAGAAGGGCTGATAAAATAAAATTGCATTGTTCTTAGACAATATAAGCAAAATGTTAAGCCGAACAAACAACGGGCCAAAATAAAAAATTCCTGTGGCACCGAAAACCTCACAACAACACATATAATTGATACTAATATCGTCGAAAAATCATAAACATTCCAAGTTCCAGATATACCGGCTTTGAACCTGTAAAATGTCTCTAATTTTCCGTTGTTATTTATCTAAAATAAAAGTTTATAGCATTTAAACGCATAACTCCAGAAATATATTATTATGTCGCATCTAATGAAAGCATCAAAGACGATCTTTAATCGTTTTCGTCATTATCTCTCTAAATTTTCTTTATTTCCATTTCATTATTAATAAACTCGAATAATATTTTGTTTATTTAAATATAATGACAATAGTAATTACTGCAAATTAATTAATAATATCCAGGGCCGGCCCTGGAATTAAGTAAAATAACAAAAAACACAAATTTGCTAATTATTCATTTGTAAATATAACAAAAAAAAGCAAATTTGTAATAAAAAAATTACCTCAAACAGTAATCATAATTAAATAAAAAAATAAGGAATAATAATAGTATCAACAACTTTAAATTTTGTGGGTTTGTTTTAAATCGATGGCCATCAAACAAACAGAAAAAGAACTTTAAGTTTCTTTATTCACTTATGCAAAATAAATACAGTAGCTTTGTACGTACAGTATATATAAAAAATTGGAGTTATTGGACACCTTTATCTGGTAACCGTATTCCAAAGTTTAAAATCTTCTTCTTGCTTTTAGATTTGTAAAATCTCGTAGAATATCTTCTTTGTCTACTGCTCTCGCAATATCATTTTTAAACGACAAAATAGATAGTCCAGATAGTCTGTGTTGTGTCATGGATGACATCAAATGAATTTTTTATTAGTTTTAGACGAGAAAAACTCCTTTCTCCGTTAGCAACGCTTACTGGCATTGTTAACAATATTTTAAGGCAATATATAAATTTGGATAAATTGTTATTAACTCATTCTGTAAAATATATTTCAAAACATCGTTTGGATCATCTGATAGTTTCAGCAAATTTGATATAAATACTAATTCTTCTGACAGTTGAATACCTTCTACGGCTTTTTGATTACCATCACTCAGTATAACTTCTAAATCCTTACAATACATTAAAATATCTTCTTCCATGTATTTAATTTCAAAATGGAATGCAAGAAGCCAAACGTATCTTTATAATATGATAGCTGTTGGAAACGTTCCTCTATTGAGCGTATAACAACGCCTAGCAAATTAAAATAAACATCAAGTTTAAATTTTTTTGTTGAATCTTTCATTGGTTCGTCAATAGCTTCGTATTCAAAATTCCGTTTTCGTTTTCTAATTCGCACTTCCTCAAATTTGGGTTCCAAATCAAGTGTTTCTGGTAATTTTTACATGCGTATTAAAATTAAGAGGGACGCATTCGGCTGCCCTCATAAAACAGCCGCTACAGGCTGCCGCCTGCTCTGCCTGTAGGTAAAGCCGGCCCTGATAATATCATATATAGTGCTTATTAGCATGACCTTTTAATTTATTAGTGTTAATATTTCATTTAATAATAATAATTTATCAATAACATATTTTTTTTCAATATAATTTATTTATAATCATAATTTAGATGATTACAAAAGAAGAAATACAAAACGGTTCCCCAGTGCAAATCCCAATAGTAGACTAGATTCGAGCTAATGGCTCGAATCAGTACTATGTGAGAGGCTCTAAGATTTCTCTTCGCTCAGGTAAAGAGTTAAAGTTAACAATGTTGTACACTTATCCTGATGCACTGGACCACAAATCTTTATCTTCAAACCTCCTTTCACTTGAAACCATGGTAGATACAATCTTACCTCTGAGTGAGATTTAGTTTTAAATTCAGAGGAAGATTCAGAATTAGATTCTGAATCCAATGAGCATTTGGACTCTGTATATGAATTGTAGTGCTTAGCAATTAATCGAAAAATAGACTTAATTGGTCGTGTCAGATTCGAATTCAAAGTCATATTCTGAATCACTTTCAGATTCTGTTTGAGAGTCAGAGTGAGATTCTGAATCTAATGAGCATTTGGACTCTGTATATGAAGTGGGGTTCTTAGCAATTTGCCCAATAAGAGATTTATTGTTTGATTCAGATAAAGAATCAGATAAAGAATCAGATAAAGAATCAGATAAAGAATCAGATAAAGATTCAGATAAAGAATCAGATAAAGATTCAGATAAAGGTTCAGATAAAGGTTCAGATAAAGGTTCAGATAAAGGTTCAGATAAAGGTTCAGATAAAGGTTCAGATAAAGGTTCAGATAAAGGTTCAGATAAAGGTTCAGATAAAGGTTCAGATAAAGGTTCAGATAAAGGTTCAGATAAAGGTTCAGATAAAGGTTCAGATAAAGGTTCAGATAAAGGTTCAGATAAAGGTTCAGATAAAGGTTCAGATAAAGGTTCAGATAAAGGTTCAGATAAAGGTTCAGATAAAGGTTCAGATAAAGGTTCAGATAAAGGTTCAGATAAAGATTCCGATAAAGATTCCGATAAAGATTCCGATAAAGATTCCGATAAAGATTCCGATAAAGATTCCGATAAAGATTCCGATAAAGATTCCGATAAAGATTCCGATAAAGATTCCGATAAAGATTCCGATAAAGATTCCGATAAAGATTCCGATAAAGATTCGATAAAGATTCCGATAAAGATTCCGATAAAGATTCCGATAAAGATTCCGATAAAGATTCCGATAAAGATTCCGATAAAGATTCCGATAAAGATTCCGATAAAGATTCCGATAAAGATTCCGATAAAGATTCCGATAAAGATTCCGATAAAGATTCAGATAAAGATTCCGATAAAGATTCCGATAAAGATTCCGATAAAGATTCCGATAAAGATTCAGATAAAGATTCCGATAAAGATTCCGATAAAGATTCTGATAAAGATTCTGATAAAGATTCCGATAAAGATTCCGATAAAGATTCCGATAAAGATTCCGATAAAGATTCAGATAAAGATTCAGATAAAGATTCGGAAAAAGATTCAGATAAAGATTCAAATTCATTTTTAGATTCAGAATCCGTTTCAAAGTCAGAATCCAATTCGGATTCCCAATAAAATTTGCCATTCGAATCTATATGTGATTTTGAGTGGTTTGCAATCTTTTTACCAACTTGGCCCTTGTTTTCTCTTGAATTCAAATCTTTTGAATTCTTACCGTTGATATTACCGAAAAAGCTAATTAAATTCCTATATTCGACATCTTTATCATTTTCCCGATTGAAAATATATGAAAAGTCATTTAATGTCATTTTACTGTACAAAGCATTATTTCCCATTTATTACCTAATTAAGACAAAAAGGCTGTTATTTAAACAATTTACTATTTAATTAAAAAATAAAATAACTCATTTTGTCAGTAAAATAAAGTTTTAAAATAATTTTAAATTGAAAATTCAAGATTTTCAAGATTTTTAAATTAGTTTATCATTTTAAATTTAAATTTTCTTTGTTGTAATTTGTTATTAAAAAATTATTTTTGCCTTTTATTTATGTTTTAATATAATATTTGAAACACTTATTTTAAGTTGATTAAAGGTTAACATAATAATTAAAAATTTTATTAAAATTTTATTGCTTTTATAAATATTTATAAAATGTTTATAATTTTTTAAAATACTTATTTCTGCAAAACTGGAAAATTAAATCAATTTAAAAATGTGGATTTGGATTGTGTTAAACATTGAAATTCAAATAAAAACTGAGTTAAAATTTTAAAATATTTATTAAAATATTCATATAAACTCTTCAATATTTCTAAAATTCTGTTTATGATTCATTTATCAAGTTTAAACGATTTTAAATTTTTTTGTTGTAATTTTCTTTTAATAAATCATTTTTGTATTTTATTTATATTTTAACATAATATTTGAAACACTAATTATTTCCTCGATTAGTTGCCTATTGAGATTTGATTTTATTCCTTTTAAATTGTATATGTCCTTTGGATCATAAAGGGTAGATTCTTCAGCATAAATCCTTCTTTCAGCATCGGTTCATCTACATCAAAGCCAATGTCACCAATAAATGTTTGTACTGAATCACTATAGTTAATTTTGACAGATGTTACAGCATGCAGGTTCTGATATCGTACTAGATCCACTTGCCCAGTTAACTTTAATTTGATCGTTACACATATAAATTCCACCCATTGTCGATGAGAATAATCTTGCGGAAGGTTGGCAAGTACGTTCGATAAAGGCATATGGGTCTGTTTGACAAAAAAATTCCCTTATAATATGAGGACTGATGCATTGACCAATATTTCCAAATATTATTTTTAATAGATAGTCATTAATTCCATTAACTTCCTTATAAATCCTGATCTTGATAAATTCACAATCTTGCGTTGATAAGTAATTCATTAATGATGTTGAAGAACAAAAAAAAATCAAGATTATTATAAATTTTTTTCACTTAATCAAATTTCAACTCCAAATAATCTAATAAAACTGACCCAGCAAAACAAACTTCAAATTATAAATATTTCACAAATAAAATTTTTACAATAAATTTTATTTCATTTTTTAATTTGCCGAAATACTATTTTTAAGTTGATTAAAGGTTAACATAATAATTAAAAATTTTATTAAAATTTTTATTGCTTTAAAAATTATTTTTCAAATGTTTATAATTTTTTAAAACACTTATTCCTGTAAAACCTGAAAATTAAATCAATTTAAAAGCTTGGATTTGAATTGTGTTAAAAATAGAAATACAAATAAAAACTTAATTAAAATTTTAAAATATTAATAAATATTTATTAAAATATTCATATTAACTCCTCAATATTTCCAAACCGTCTTTAAACTTTTTTTGTAATTTTATATTAATAAATTATTTTTATATTTTATTAAAATTTTTAATGTTTTTAAAATTATTTTTAAAATTTTCGTAATTTTTTTAAAAAACTTATTCTTGTAAAATTTGATAACTAGATCAATTTATCTTTTAAAAACGTCTTTAAATAAGTTTGAGACTACGAAATAGATAATGATCAGTTTGGTAAAATGTAATTTTGCTGTCATTTAAGAAAGCTTAAATGGAAATAAATAAATTATTCATGTAACTTATTTTTATAAAAATATTTTATAAAAATTTTAAAATTAATTATTTAATAATAAATATTATTCAAGAGAAACATTTTTTTCAAAGAATAAATATTTATATGGTTAACTAACCTGTTTAACTTCTTTGACTATAAACCCCAAAATATAAATGTAAACGAAGAATTCCATGGTCATGTTCTGATAACGTTTAACCTGTTCAATTGGTTTCAATTCTACCAAATTCAAATAAATAAATGCTAATAAAAACACAACATAGGAAATCTAAATTAATTATAAAATTAAAAACAATAATTTATAAATTTTACTAAATAAATAATAAATTTCACAACCGGCGCTTTATAAAAGGCTTCAAGTGACTTTTTCGTAATGACTTCATAATATTTTGTTTTAATCAATCCATTGCTAATATTAGAGAATCTTTTATTTTCATTGTTTTTGGAAGCAAATGAAATTTTAAACACTTCCTTATTGGTTGAAAATGAATTGCCATTTATAAATTTATCAGTAGAGTTCTTAAATTGAATAAATCTGTTTTTATAAAAAAAAACTATAAAATTTACTGAATTATTTTCGCTTTTGTATATAAGTGAAAAAATTACAAAAACTGGTAATAAAAATGGACTAAACAGAATTGTAAGTAATATCTAAATAAATGTTCGGTAATTTTTTGATTTCATTTAAACAACTGACTTTCCACATTGGGAAAAAAGGTGATAAATCTCCCATCCAATGTTCCTTTGTGTAAGACCGACAAGCGCTGTGATTTAAAAAATGCAAAAGATTTCCAGTGACTGCAATTTGCAAACATGACATATTATTCAATGTTTCTAATGGCCTTGTGAGAATGCAACGAGTATTTCTTTGGCTTCTTTCGTTAGCTTCTTGAATAACAGCAATAGCCAATTCTTCAAATTTTCTAAAATAATAATAACTTTTTTAAAAAAATTTTAAAAAACTTTTTAAATGTTCTTAGAAAGTGAGATAGTTAAGTACAAACTATAATTTAAAGTATTTCTTAAAATAAAAAAAACTATCATTCAGAAAAACATCAGTTTGAAAACGTTTAAGCCGTTATTTGTAATAAAGACACTTCCAACATTACTTTCAAGAATATTATGAATGTATCCCTTTCGATTCCGGTTTCCTTGACACTAAGTCTATTTCCCTCAACGTTGGGTTTCCTTTTAGTTTTTTAGTTATTACCATCACGATTTATTTACATTTTTTTATAGCAGGATTATTAAAAGACCTCACAAATTCAAAAAATAAACAAACAAAAATAATTGTTTTTATTATTAATGTTACCAACTTTGAACTCTCGACAAGTTGATTTGAAATAACAGTTTGACCCTTGTATAAAATCAAATTTTTCATTTTATTTTTTATTATTGCTCCAACCATAGCCAAGCCAACATTGTCTTTGCATTTTCTCCAAAATATTAGTGACATTTCGGTGTGACCTGTAAGTAAGGCCCATAGAAAAAGATCTTGATACGTAACGGCCAGATTATGGGAAACCTGATTCTTTATGCTCTTATCTGTGAGACCTGAATAAACCATAAATCTACGTTAAAATTTTTAGAACAAATATTTTTATTATTTAAATTTAAAATTAGTTGATCCAAAACTTTGGAAGATATTTATTGGAGAGAAATGCATAAAATGACAATGGTAGCAATTCTTTGTTTAAATCAGTCAGATTTGTAGTTCTTATATAATTTAAATATCATTAAAAACATTTAAAAATCATCATTAGCTTTAAGAATATAAATTAATCCCGCCATTTCACATTCGGATAAATTCCTTTTCTCGTTTTATTGGCAAAAGGTTTCAATGTGTAATGTGCAGATTACAAACTATTTTTAAGTTTAAAAATCAAACTTTACACATCATCAATTATATCAAGAGAGGTTTTCAACAGAAAATGACAATAATTTCTAGAGTTTTACGGTTTGAATCCTCGGAAACTGAGGCTAGCTCAGTATTATACAGCTAGGTAGAAAGCAACATACAGAGAGCAACGTTTTGTATAAAAAAAGAAAGAAAAGAAATATATAAAATTGTATAACTCAAATCAGAAAGAATATTATATAAAATTTTTAATAAAATTGGGATCCCTCCCGTCTATTTGGTAAATAATTTTTTAATTATTTTTATTTTAATGAGAAGAAATACAATATAAAATATTGTATTTTATAATTCTAGAAACATTATATAAATAAATGTTAAAAATTATCTAGTTATTATCAATAATATACATGTTTTTTTCATTATACAAATTATATATTTTATTTTGATTAAAGCAAAAGTGCAAAATCCGAAATTGCTACTTAACATTCAGTGATAATAGTCTCTACTTTTCACACTGCTGGTGAGTCCACGTCCATATTTGAGCTTCACAGATTTATAAATTTCCACGTCCGAGATATTATCTTCCTGTAATATCCCAGTGATTCAATGATAGGGAAAATAGGTAGCACTGCTCCATATTTTTTACCGGCCACAAATCCCATTTCAAACAATTCTCCAGTTACTCATTCATATTTGTCTGTTTGAAAAAAAACAATTCGGGACAAAAATACTTTCATAAGCGAGTTGTTTATGTGCTTTCAATGAAAAATTTATTTTGAAGCCAGCCAGCAATCACGTAAAAAAATGGAAAGATGTCAACAACCTGATTTTAAAATTTTAATTTGTTTTAATTTAACAATTTACAAATGTTGAAGTTAAACAAAATCATAAAGATAAATATTTTTGTCATTTTGACGATTTTAAAATTTTACTTATTTTTAAAAAATTTTTAATTTAAATATTTATATAAATTTAAAATCTAACTAAAATGCCCTCAACGTCGGAGCAATGGTTAGTTGTAAATGCTCGTGAATTTAAAAGGCAAATAAAGTATTTCTGACTGACTTGCTGGACTTACTTGATTTTAGAATATTTTCTGATAAAAATTGAACAATTTTGTAGGTTTCATCAAGCAAATTTCCGGACGTTTTATTTTGAAACCCAAATGTTTTATTTTTGCTGATTATTAGATCATTTAGTAAATCTCCATAGGGACAATCTTTAGATTCCAAAGATATCTGAATATGTATAATTTTAATATTTATTATTATTATTATTATTATTATTATTATTATTATTATTATTATTATTATTATTATTATTATTATTATTATTATTATTATTATTATTATTATTATTATTATTATTATTTGAAACATGATAACTAAAAGGTTGCTAAAAATGTTCGAATTATTTAATAAACGCTTTATTTTACTAGGAATTCTGAGATTAAAGGCCTGAGAAATTTATTTTTAAAAAATAAAAAAATAAAATTTGACAAAATTATAAGACTAAAATCATACCATATATAATGTTTCAAGGTTTTCCATTGTAATTAGTTCTGTAATTTCAATATTAAACATAAAAAATAATTCCAAAAATTTAATTTGATTTCTGCTTAAAATTCCCAATAAGTTTTTTTTCAAATGTTCTGGCTTTAACTGAAGTGAAATTAATTTGTTTGAATAAATTGCATAATTTGAACTTGCGAAAAATTTGGCGATTGAAAAATTCGAGTTTCCACCACATTTGGACAGTTAAATCGGATGCTTAAGTCAAACAGTTTTGCTATCATATCATGATCTAAACGAAAAGTAAAAATCATAATGAAATATGTGAACAAAACAATGAACATCTAGAAAAGAGGAATGAAAAATAATAAATTTTCTGATAAATTAAATTATGACTAATTGGATATTTCTTTTTTGAGATGAAAAAAATAATGCTTTGCTCATCTTAAATTTAACATTGTTTTAAACAAATCTCTTTGGCTTTTAAAATTTTACTATTAAAAAATACAATTATTATTATTTATTCATTTATATAATTAGTGAATACAGTGTTTCGCTCATACGGCGGTCACAAAAAGAATTACACGAAAATGGGCATAGCTCAATGTATCACCACCGAAAAATATTTTATAGCGTTTCGGTAATGCGGACACAAAAATAACAACATGTGCGTCGTTTTACACTCCGCCACCATGCAGCATTCAACAGCTTGTTTTAATCGTGTTAGCACGCATTTGCTGATCGCTCTCAACTTCGCTGCTGTATTTAATATTACGTCATATTTATTACTTAAATTAGCGCATATATATATATATATGCTAGGCTAACGTTGTTTACCTGTATTTGAAGGGTGTTTAAGGTGTTTATACCGAACCCGCCGTATGAGCGAGGTATAAATGTACGATTAATTGAGTAATATTATTATTATTATTATTATTATCATTACTATGTTGAAATATTTTTTGGATCATTTTGCAATCATTGAAAAGGGTTTATTATTAATAATAAAGAAATATAATTATTTTTATCAATTTTAATTTTATTTTATCAACTAACCTTTGTTTCGGGAAATAATAACATCAAAAACTGATTTATATAATATTAAATCTTTCCTAACAATTTGTTTTATTGTTACCTTAAAATAGTTTAAATTTAAAAAAATATTAAAAAAATAACTACCAAGTTTTTGCATTGAGAAAATATTTCAAAAGCAATTTCTTGATACTTCACAAGTTCGTCATCATTCATTTCAAAGAGGGTTCTTAATTTTTCAACATCTTTAATGCTAAAAATTTTAATAATGTTGAAAACAATATTATTTAATATAACTTTATCTTTTCTTGTTCAAATATTTCACTGAAAAAATCAGACAATCCACCAGAGTTTTTAATTAAAATTAATGGTAAATTTTCCATTAATGACATGTGAATAGTTTCCAGCTCGCACCTTTCACCACCAAGCATTATCCGTATTACTGGAACTCCTAGATTTAAAGTATTTTTTAAAAGATTTTTTTATCCGTGAAATTATGATTATTATTTTTTTTTAAGTGACTGATTGAATTGGAAATTTGTTTTAAAATTTCAAGATAAATTTCTTTTACAAACGTTTAAAAAGATAAACTCTATAATATAATCAAGAGATAATATCATACCTAATATATTTTGCAAATATTTTTCAAAGTCTACCAGAAATTCCTTATCATTTTGGCATAAGTTTGTAGATCCGTCATCGCAGAACAAATAACAATCATAAAACTCGTTTAAATTAAATGTCCCATTAGAGAACTCAGAAGCTCTAGGATACGTGCACTATAATTAAAGAAAATTATTTACTTCTTATTTTATTATTATTACAATGATTAATAATAATAATAATAATAATAATAATAATAATAATAATAATAATAATAATAATAATAATAATCCTCAGTCTACCGCCCGGGTTCAATGGGTCCGAAACGAAAATGAAATGACAATAATTCCCTAAAATTAATTATTTATGTTATAAGGCTTTGTGACTTTTTAAGTATAGTGAGCATGCTTATGATTCTAATCATGTGACAACATATCTTTGCTATAGTGTATCTGTTTGAATTGTTGTGCTTTGTGAATTATTCTGCAATTATTTATTAATAATACCTTTATAATGGCATATAAAAGAAAATATTTGAATGATACTGAAGTAGTCCACGTGGTAGAAGAACAAAGTGACAATGGGAGTGATTACGAATTATTATCAAGATTCTTGCTATCAAAAAAGTTAACAATAGTAGGAACAATGCGTAAAAATAAACCAGAATTTCCCATTTGCTTTACAGTTCCCAAAAAAGGGATGCATTGTCAAGTTTCTTTGGTTTTATGAAATATGTTTGTGTTGTTTCCTACTGTCCTAAAAAGTGCAAGGTTGTTACATTACTTAGCACATTGCACAGAAATAATAAAACTGATGAGAAAAATGTTAAGAAAAAGCCTGAAATAATACTTTGCTATAATGATACCAAATCAGGTGATGATACAATAGATCAGATGACTCGGTGCTATAGTGTGAAAAGAATGAAGAGAAGATGGCCATTAGTCATATTTTATAATATGATTGATATAAGTGTAATAAATGCATTCGTTGTATGAAAAGCAATGATCCTAATTTCATTACAAAATATAAAAGGCAAAGCAATTTCATAATTGAATTAGGGAAGCAAATAGTCAAATTTGGAGATGGGATGCAAAATCAACCTAAACCATCAACAAGTACAAGCATTTTGGAAACCCCTACAACAAAGGAAATATGTTCGATTTGTCTTGTGAAAAAGGAGAGAAAAACAAAGACAATGTGCAACAATATCAAAAAAAATGTTTGTACTGAACATTCTATTGTATTATGTATTTCATGCACAAAAAAGTAATTTCTCCTGTTTTATTTTTTCATTGATAAATGTTCATTTACATTTTATATTACAAAATGGCAATTCTTGCATAATATATGATTGTTTTCTTTATAATTTTAATAACTAAAAACAGTTTTTGAAATTTAATTATTACGTTAAATTTTTACATTCATTATAATACGTGTAACAGCAATTTAAAATAAGCCAGATCCATTAGACCCGAGCAGTAATTTTTGGAGAATTTTATTTTAGTAGACGCAAGGATAATAATAATAATAATAATAATAATAATAATAATAATAATAATAATAATAATAATAATAATAATAATAATAATAATAATAATAATAATAATAATAATAATAACAATAATAATAATAATAATAATAATAATAACAATAATAATAATAATAATAATAATAATAATAATAATAATAATAATAATAATAATAATAATAATAATAATAATAATAATAATAATAATAATAATAATAATAATAATAATAATAATAATAATAATAATAATAATAATAATAACAATAATATACTTAATTTACAAAGCATTTTATGACATAAGATAATTGTGCATGTTTACATAAATATTTTCGATAAAAGTGAATCTTACATAAATGTTATTCATTATTAAAAGAAATTTTATGCTCTTTGTCATTATGTAAAAAGTAACATAATTCAAGAAAAGCATAATTTTTTATTTTTAAAAAACTTTTTTTGAATTTTAAGTCATTATAAATTAATTTTAGTCAATATATTTTTTAAATAAACTTTTCAAATAAATTTTTTCAAATTATTATATTTTCTCAAATCTCACTTTCAAAGAAAATTTTTAAAAAACACATCAAATTGTGTAATAAGAATTAATAGATTTTCAAAGATTTTTATTGATTTTTTATGATTAAGTGTGACGTAATAAAAATTTAAAATTTGTTATCCCAAATGATATTGAAACGTGATTTAGTTTTGTAAAAAATAATTTCACAAACTTACATTGTTTGAAATTAACTTTTCAATATTTTTCACAACTCCGCAAGAACTCACCCCGATAAGGCAAGCTTGGTTTTGACCTCGAGATCCTTGCCTATATGCACCGATAGTTTCGCCAACTATCTTACTTACACCGACATCTAGCCCAGATCCAATAATCCAAGTTGCTAAAATTGGTTATTATTAATTAATTAAATGTTGATAATAATTGTTTTTCACAAACTAACTACTTGTTTTCATTATCTCGCATAAATTTCTTTTGAAGTTTCTTTCAAGTTGACTATTTTTGAAAAGTTGATTTTTCAGACCTCCAAGTACTGAAATCACCAAATTTGGAGATGGGTATTGCCATAATTTGTTAATTAATTCATACGCTTCTTTGTGTGGAGTATTTGTTTTCGGAGAATAGAAGCGCATAAACTAGAAAAAATATATATTTTACTGAATGGATCCGTGATACTTAACCAATACATTGGGATGTTGATCCGATGAAAGGTTGTCATTTCCTTCAAATGTAATTGTGCCAAACATATCACAGGGGTTGAATTCCAATTTGGGAGAAGAAGTAAAAGAATCTGTTTGATTAGTTTCGTTTGACGAAATCTGAAAACTGAAAAAAAACAAAAGACTCCAGTTGTAATAAAATAAACCAACTTACGAATCAAACTTCGGATTTTTTCGATGGACATTTGTAAACTTTGATTTAATAAATTTCTCCATAATTATTATATAATCAAAATTTCATAAAAAAAATTTGTAATAGTAAAACAAAATTGTTTTTTTTAATTAATAAATTTCTTTAAACTGACTATTGGAAAATATTATATATATATAATAGGCAACAAATAAAATGATCAGTATTTTTTAATGGTTTTTATCAGTATTTTAAGTAAATAATGATCAGTAAAAAATTTTTTTTGATCAGTATTTAATGTCATTTAATCAGTTAAAAATTATTAAAGGATTAGTATTAAAATGGAATTTGATCAAACAAAAATTAACAAGTTAACAGTATTTATTCAAATAATGTTTGGTAAAAGGTGATCAGTAAAGAAAAATTTATTCTACAAGTAATGCTTTTGTTGTTTTCTTTGGTCTTCCTCGCTGACTTTTCTCTCCGATTGATATTTGTATGGCAGCAGGTGGTGGCTTGACATATTTTAGACAAATAGATACACCAATTTCATGCTTACACATGTATTCTTTTAAAAAAGATAGACAAGTACATGTACCGTCCTTCCATTTGGCACGAATACATTCCAACGCATGTCTCTCACATTTTGTATCTGATCTTCTGATACTTTTGATTCGTTTCCTGCTCGGCAGTAGTACTGTACACAATTGGAAAGAGTTTTAGATGCTATTATTTTGCTACTTTTGGCCCAATTGTAACCATCTGTCCTTTTTTTAGATCAATCGTTGGAGATTCGACGAATACTTTGTCATTGTTTTCATAAAGATTTTACCATTTTTTAACAGAATCGAGACAAAGTTTAAATAACGCGATAATGGAAATCTTTCTCAAAACTTCCAATCACGTGATCTTTTTTTCATTCGATTGATACCTCTGTTAATATTTTCCTTATCTTTATATATTTCATTTTAAAAATCATCTTCTGATTCTGAAGATTAGTAAAATGGGATTTGAGAAGCCATGGTTATTATTTTTTATTTAGGTTTTAAATTTTTTTAAATTGTTAAGATTTAAAAATGTTAAGGTTTTAAATAGTCAAATAATTATTTTTAAAACAATAACTAATTGATTACTAATCAAATTAATTAGAATACTGGTCATATAAAATTAAATAATGGTCAAAAAAATAATTTGCTTGTCATTCTAATAAATTATTGATCATTAGAATAAAATACTGATCATAAGCTTTGAATTAATTACTGATCATTTTATTAAAAACTGATGAAATTAATAAAATACTGATCATAATAATATACTGATAATTTGTATTAAAATACTGATCATTAAAACCTAAGCCTAAAAAATACTTTCTCTAAAAATTCTTTAAAATGATTTATTTTTTAAATTTCTGTTACGGAACCATCAAGTGTTAAATGCAAGCGGTGATTTACGATATGTGGAAACCTTTCCACTTGTTTAGTAACTTCTCCTGAAATGATATGAGATTTTTTAAAAATAATTATTAACAAATCTACATTCAGTAAAGCCATTATTTAATGATTTTGAAATATTTTGCTCTGTCGAAGAGATAAAATTTTTAAATCTTTGACAATCATTATTGGTTCCTTATATATATAAATAAATATTATTAAAATATATAAATTTCAATGTATTATTTTAAATTTTTTGTCCTTGAATTTCCTTTCTTTTGAGATTGCAACAACGTGTGACGGGTAAGCTAGTTTGTTATAAATTTGATTCACGGGCGAATTTACTGCCAGGTAGCATTTTTTCTAACATTTTATTTTCTGTATTTTGGTATTTTAAAAATTGTAAAAAGTCTACGGGTTTGTCAAACACAAGTCATTCTGTATTAAAAATTTTAACTGTCATGTTAATTGCATTTGTATTTAGCGTTTCAAATGTGAGTTAGATTGGATGTTCTTTAATTGTTTTGCAAAGAGAAGCCTCTCTACTATCCTTTTATGTTTCCATTTGGAGTTATGGAACATAAAATCCATTCAAAAAACTTTTAATTTGTGAACAATCTCTACATCCTTATTTGACATCTTATGAGCCATTTATATTGTTCTTCAAATGAAATTGCTTGATTTTTATTCAAAAAATCAGGCAATTGACTGTTGATATTGGTAGGTGATGATAAATCTTCTTCGAATTCTTCAGATACAACAGACGTTTCTTGAATATGTTATATAATATCAGATGTTACAATACTTGAGCTAGTTTATGTAACTACTCGTGTTGTTTTTTTCAGTTTTTATTGTAGACTTCAATGTAAAAAACAACAATAAATTTCTCTATTTTCTCGTTATTTTGGGAAACTAATCACTATAATTTAAACAATATTCGAATTCCTATAGTTTTGTTTTAATAAATTGTATGCCAATTTTTACTCACCTATAAGGAATTGTATATTTAGATGTAATTTATTCATAAATTTAATAGATATAAATTATATAATATAATTGTTTTTATATCATAGAACTAATTTGTTTTAATTTTGTTCTTAAAGAGCAACGAAAACCACCTAATATCTGAATATTATGAAAATTCATCCCCCGACTGCATAATATTTAAAGATTATGAAAATTGTTATAGCAAAAATGCATAGCCTATTTCTTAACTTGGTTAAGTTTTGAATGATTGCTTGGTAATGTGGTAGTTTTACAACTGGTTAGCCGATTTTTTTATTGCTAACAAACGGCTCACGCGAGCCAGACCAAGACGGCTCTAGCATATTACTGGATGTAACCCAATAAAAGGAAAAGTTCCTAAGCAACGTTCTTTTGCTCTTTATTGGTGATCTTCGATATGAGAGTAAATTAGATATTCCTTCATGTAAGGAGTCAAACCTATTTCAAAAAGGTCTTTTTTATATGTTCCCATAAAGACACATTGAGATCTGTGTCGTAAAAAGTCATGTTTTTTAGTCGGAAATGAATGTTGACATGGATTTGATCAAGGATGATTTGCTTGACAGTGACATAAAACTCATTTCTGATAACAAGTTAGAATTTTTAAAAACATTAACCTAGTTGTATATAAAATTATGGAGCACAAATTTTATTTTATTTGATCTTTTCATTTCTTTGAGAGGGTTTTAAACATTAAGATTGAAACATCCGAAACTCAGTAACCTTGATGGTCTGGGTATTCCAAAAGTGAAACGCCTTTTGAATTCATACAATAGAAAATATTATTTAGACACGGAAATAAACTTTTAAATGTAAATCATAAAGGATCAAAAAAGTCATAAAAATACATACAACATAGCATTGTAGAATTAGAGAATGTAAATAAAAACAAAATTTATTTTGACAGACCTAATTAAAGTATTCAAATTCGGTGGCAACTGACAGTTAAAAGACTATAAAAATTTTAATATTTTACCCTGAATTTCTGAACATGATTTTAAAACTACTCCAGGGCCAAAGTTAAATTATTAATTAATTTGATAAATTAAATAAAAAAGAAATACAATTTGCGCCCTTTTAAGCCTGAACAAAATTTTTTAATGTCATTTCAGTAGATGCATTGGTTTCAGCTAGAACAAGTCACCGATGAGACAGAACCTCGGATACAAATCAGATCAAGGTATCATGGCAACAAAATAAAAGTTTATGTAAGTCATGTCAAAATTGCTCAACGTTTAAGTAGGTCAAGTCTACTTAAAACTATATATATATATAATAACAAGGTCACAGACACACATACACATCGTCAGTAATTAATGTCATATAATATATATCATTTAATAGACAAGTTATATGTAAAACTTGGTTTGTCAGTGAATTGCATAAATAAATTCTCAAACATACCCGACTTTTATCATACAAATAAATTCTTACATGCAAATGTAGGTCAAGTCAATATATAACCACTTTTCATAGAATAATTAACAACTTTTATATTATATTATAAAGATATTTACAGTAAGATATTACTTGTATTACGGTAAAAAAGGAATTATTTGAAAAAGTTAAAGGTTTAATTGAATTTGTATAAGCATTATCAATGCAGACCAAAAGGGAAACGAAATGGTCATTGGAAGTTTATTATGGACGGTCTTCAAATGTTTCTAATATTGCTCAACTAAACACAATGTCCTTTGATGATCAACAAGATGTCCCTAATAATAAAAAACCGATTGTAAACATTCAAACGACAAAAAATATGAATTGTGATCTATTGAGTAATGATAAATTTAAAAAACACTCTCAAAGCTCCAAAAAGTAGCGGAAGAATAAGTTCTAGAGTTTTAAAGATTTTTTATTTATATTTATTCTGTTTAAGTGTTATGGAAAACATCTGAAAATACCTTCAATTCACGCAAATAATTTTGGCTTTGAGTACATTTTAAAAATTGAAAAAATTAAAACAAATAATAAATTGTTTATGTAATGAAAAATGGTTAATTTTCATCATAGTTTAAACTTTTCAAAATATTTTCCTCAAATTCTCTAAGAATCTTTTCGTTATAATTCGATAGCATCACTTCTCGTGGACTAAAAACTTGATTCTGAATAAATCGGGTATTATTGATGCGATTTTCTAGTTTCCCATGACAAGCTCCATATATAAAAATAGCGAGATAATAAACAATATTCAAAGGTGGTGGCAAGAATGATTTTTCAGAAAATTCTTTGAGTGACATAATGTTAATGAAGGAAAAATAGATTTTATCTTTATCTTGCACTTTACTAAACTTTTGCCTATAAATTAAAGAAATTAAAAATTTTTTAAATTTCAAATAATTGTTAAGTTTTATTACTCTCATTTAATATTAATATTAATATTAATTCTATTATTATTATTATTATTATTATTATTATTATTATTATTATTATTATTATTATTATTATTATTATTATTATTATTATTATTATTATTATTATTATTATTATTATTATTATTATTATTAAAAATTATAACTTACCCAAATATTGCTATTAAAAGATTTATCAAAAGAATGTGACATAGTAGAAGGAAAATTACAAATGCAATAATAATTGTTGCATATTTAACCCTGCAATCTATACCACTGCATATTAAAGGAACTAAATTAAAAACACAAATTATTATTATCTATTATACTTAATTAATTAATTTTGTATTTTAAGTTAATAATTTTTGAAATATTTTATAAGTTTGAGCTATGTTTTGTTTTCTAAAATCAACAGATAGAAAATTAACACAAAATGTATATGCAAACCAACAAAATTGGAGTCATACCCTCAATTTAAAATTAGAAAGTCTTTCAAAACTCAATTTTACAAAGTTTTAGGATCTTCATCATATTCCCATTTAATTTTTCTCTTTATAGCATTAACCTCTTCCAGGATTGCCAGACCTCCCGATTTCGTCGGGAGTCTCCCGACATGGAACGCATATTACCGTCTCCCGATATATGAACCGTAACTCCCGATATTGAACAGCTTTAGATTTTGAATAGATTTTACCCATCTTGAAAGGATTATTTTTTAAAAAAAACCCATAAAATTAAACGAAACTAAGAAAAATGGGGAAATTATATTTCTATCTTACTTATTGCTCGCTATATTTTACCATAGGAATTTGTGATTTCACTTTTTCCTTATGGATTGGTGTTACATTTAATTTCAAAATGACATGCAATGAGTTTCAGGCATTCTTAAAAACAGAAATGCACAAGAAATACTTAAAAAAGCAGCAAATGATGATAAATATTTATAAATAAAATTAATTGTTACTGTTTTTTTACGTTAACAAAACTGAAGACTTATTTTTTTGTTATTTTTTCTAATATATTTTATTTATAAATGCATATAATAAATATGAATGAATTTATATTTTTTCACAAAATATAAGTGATTTTTTTTGTTTTTTATTCCCGACAGGCTTGCCAGAACTCCCGATTTCGTCGGGAATTTCTCGATATGATTTTTAGAAAATCTGGCATCCCTGACCTCTTCTCATACAAAATTCTCATAAACCAATGAATGGGGTTTATGTTAGATCTTTTAAGTTATTTAAGACGTTTGACGCAATTAGAGACAATTCTTTATGTATGGTTGCATAAAACTCACTTTCAAATTTATCAATTTTCAACTCTCCGTACATCTGAAAATAAGGATAGAGGAAAATGTCTACTAGCAAAGAGATATCCCATTTTCTGTTAGGATTTTTTATCGACTGAAATAGTGTTCCATAAGCCAAAATAAAAAGAAAAAATAAACATAAGAAAATGAATAATTCCATCAACTAAATTAAACATTAAATAGTTTGATATTCATAAATCTCATGAAACCAACCATTTTTTTAATCATTATTATTTTCGTACCAAATTTTTGAAAAATTTCGAAAAACTGCAAAGATCTCAATATGAATAAACTCAACGTAACTGCATTTAAACAACGGCTTATGACAAAATAATCTTCGTGAATAGAAAATCTGCATATCATAGACAGAAAGAATAATGGAATGATTAGAATATCAAATATATTCCAACATATTCTCCAATGCTTTTGGAATCTTGAATACAAAGTTTTGCCTTCTTTATTTGCAATCTGTTACGATTAAACTTCCGATAATTTATTTAACTAGTTAATTAATTAAAAAAAAGGAGCATCCATTAGGGACGTATTCCAAAAAAAGCAATCTGTGATCCCCCTCCCATTTGTCCCTATGAGGATATTTAAGCATAATTATCAACGGACATAAATTAAGTTTTAAAATGATTAAAATTAGAAAATAAGATTTAAATTAACTTTTGATAAATTAGATTAAATATTTTATATATCTGATTATAATTTATTATATTAATTATTAAAATATAACATAAAATAAAATTTAAATAATATAAAATTTAAATAAATAAATAAATAATTAAATAAAATAAAATTTAAATAATAATTATTAAATTAAATAAAATTTAAAATGCCGTTGTTAATTTGTTTAAAATTTTGGAAATAATAAAGATATAATTCTTTTTGAATAAAATTTTGAACTTTGAATGAATACAAATTTTGAATTAAATGAAGATGTTTTCACAGCATCTAACAGTCCCTTTCTGTCCTTTTTCATGAGAACCCCCCGGGGGACATCCCTCCAAACATAGATATCCTTTATTTTCAGAAGAAATTTAAATAATTTATAAGCATATAGCCTGAATTTAATTTCAACACTATATGTAGTATTACACAATATTGGTTGAAAAATAGAAAAAAAACATTCATACATAATTGAAATTATCAAGTAAGGAAAAATAGGGGACATGAAACATGCCGCTTACTTACTTAAAATATACAGTATATAAAAAAGATAGTAGAAAAATTAAAAAAAAATCATTTATCCATTATGTATAATATTTAAACGATCAATGCTGCTGGGAATGCCATAAGCAGTTAGATCCTAATCCTCCACAGTGTCCCCATTTGTCTCTTTTGCGAAGAACTCTCCATACCCTTTCTTAGGGCACGCCTTTTATGAATATTCCCTAATACATAATTAGAATGAATTTTAAGCATTTAAATTCTAATCCTATCTTTATGAATTTCGAGATTTTAGATAACTTTATTAGGTTGTCTTGTAATCTTTACAGAAAAATTACGAATGAGTACCAATGTCTATTATTCGTTGCAAGAATTCAATAAATCTTTATTATAATAATTCTCAATCTGTTTTGGCTTGCTGCACAAATAAAATTTCTCACCAATCAGTTTTAATCTAATTACCATTATCATCTAATAATATTCTAATTCTAATAATCAAATTATCTAATAATACTCTATTCTAAATTTATTAATTCTAAATTTCTAATATTTATTTCCACATTAATGATTAATATCTTACGTGAATTAATATTAATAAAAATCTTTTTCGTCGTAGATTTTGATCACTTTATTGCAATCTTTAGAAAACACAAAGAAACTATATCAAATGATAAAAAAGTAACTTGTAGAATTATGAATTATTTACATTATTAGCTACAGTAGCTTTTGTATTTATAACATCTATTAATAAATTTCCATTTTTCAATATTATTCAAACACACAATATTTTTGAGAAGTTTTTCCTAAATGTAAACTATTGATATTTTCAGAAGGATAGATTTCTTTCTTCATAAATTCAATTCACATTAATATACTCAATTTATTATTTTATATTTACAAAACATTATGTTAATTTGAAAATACTATTTTAAAAATATTTTACATAATTAATATTTACAATTATTATTTAATTTTTAAATGTATACTTACATACATATGGCACGCTAGCAAAGTTCTTGCGGCACACGTATTTGTAATTATAGCTATAAGTGCTGAATCTGATTTTATATGAAGTAAAGTAATCAGTTAATTATATGATAAAAGTAAAGTTCAAGATTTAATTGCGATTTATTTTCTCTCTCTGTATCTTCTGTACCTTCAGAATAAAATTTTAAACAATCCGAATTTTATATTTGATAATCGTTTTACGGTGATGAAAATTTATTCACACCTCGAATTTAAAGGGTTAAAAAATAGTGTAGCACAAGATACAATTATAAATGCTGTTGCAATACTACTGAACCAATTCTGCACTAGCGTTCTGTATTTATAAAGTCGCAAAACTATTTTCACAAACAATTGTAGCTGTCTATTTTGATTTTGGTATTTTTAAAGAAAGGTTTCAAAGACACTGATATCAATTCACTGCAAACTGAAGAGCCAATGTTACTTTCCTCATCGATGCTTTAAAAGATTGAGCCAATCCATCATGTGCAAATAATAATTGTTCTGTGTAAAATAAAAACAAGGACAACCTGAATGTTTTTAGAAGCAACCTGAATTCAACAACATTTTCATCCATAGTATGAACTTCATCGTTATACCTTTTTTTTAATCAAGTATCTTTACAGGTTCATGCTAAGCATCACTTACTGATGGACATAATAAATAATTACTTATTGGAACCTACTGTTGACACAATAATAAGCATTTTTTATATATAATTTCGGTTAAAATGTCTGTGTGCGGGATAGTTTTTTTTGTTTGATCGATTTGTGTGCGCACACAGACGCAAGTCAATTGGTGTTTTTGACCAGTTGGTTGAAAGAGTATTGATCAAGTTTTTTGTGGAAGTTTGGCGGATTAAGTTATTCGATCTTTTGGAATTTATGTAATATTTTTTCTTGATCTATGATTGTTTTAACGCGTTCGGGTTTGGAAGTATTTGAATTTTTGTCAAATTGGATTTTTCATTTGGAATATATTTTTCAACTAAAAACGTTGTTTTGTTTTCATGAAAATATTAATGAGGGCTTAATCATTAGTTCAATTTAAATATATTGCTGCAACAAACTCAACTTCGTTAGCTGAGATGAAGAAATGCTCTTTGATACAGACAAACATTCAATTCAAGCAGTTCTTTCTTTATATGTGTCTGGGCGTATAACAGGTATCATTCTGGATTATGAAAATGGTGAAACACATTTTATGACAATTGATAATAGTTATACGTTGCCTCATGCAATTTACAGAATGAATCTTTATGACATAGATAGAATTCAACACATTGATAAAGTAAAAAAAAAATGTTTTTTTAAAAATATAAACCTTGCATCTATTTTAAATAATAATTATAATTATTTACTATGCATACGTTAGTAAAAGTTAAAGCATTAAATGGGTTTCTATTTTGCTTTTTTATTTTTTGTTTAAATTAAATAATAATTTACTCATATAATTCACAATCTTCTTGTTTATAAATGTACATGTTCACACAAGATTCATAATATTTCCAAAGAAAATTTGAAGGTAAATAAAAAACAAACTGAGAAAACACTTATGCAACTGTTTAAATAATTAGTTCTTGTACATAGTAAAGCACTTCCTATTTCGAAGTTTACTACTGCATTTAAATTCTCGGATTTCAATGAAATATTTTTCAAATGTGAAAGTGTTCCTAAGTAAACCTTGGAAAGTCTCTATCCAGTAACTTTTTATTTAAGTATTTATTAACCGGAAGTGGGTATGCGTCGCTGTACGCAGAGAGGAGGTTAAAGGAATAGGAGTTTACCTGCTTTATTTCTTCGACTAGAAGTCCGAATACATATAAAAAAACAAAAATTTCAGCGCCCAACTCCAATTTTAATTTTACTAGAGAAATCGGTTTCAAAAGTACTGAATTGACATAAATGAATTGTACGATGAAAATAAAGTAAGAAATCTACAAAAAAATAAATTATATATTTCCTTAGCTTATAAGTTACCCAATACAGCCAATATTTTGAAGTCGGTGAAAAAAAAATTCGCTTAAACTTTTCTTTCGAGCTTTCAATTGCTTTTTCTTTCTATGAACTATTAAATTTCAAAAGATATTTCAAATGAAGTCTCACTTTTTTCCCTCGATTATTTGGAAGTTCTTTATCCCACCAAGCCAAACGTGCATAATGCTCACAAGCACTCTTGCTACAAAATTCTTTGAGGTCTTCATTAACTGATATTTGAAGGCAGCTCTTATTACCCCATCTGGCTAGGGGCCGATTAATTAACTCAATAGCTCTGATTGGACTTTTGTCATAAGCGGTTTCAATGATTTTATATGCCAACATCTCATACTTTCTAATAATATTAATTTGTTTTAAATATAAATAACAGCTTTTAGCAGAAAAACTATTATTATTGATAAGTGATTAAAAAAATATATTTTGCATGAATTAAAATGTTCTAATTTCCATATTTTGTACCAGAGCTTTACTATTTCAATCTTGCAATATGACTTATTTTAATTACTTTTTACAAATTAATTTAATATTTAAATATCAAACAATAAATCATTTTCTTATTCAATTTTTAAATAATTAGCTAGTGGAAAGAATAAAGGAAGTCTCTAAAAATGTAATGGGACTTTCAATAAAACATTTCAAATGTAAGTTAATTAACAAAATGTGATTTACTGAAATTCAAATTAAATTCTAAAATAAAATTTTTATTTGTAATTTATATAAATTTAAACAAAACATAATTATTTAAAAAAATAGAATAAATTACGTATTATTTGACAGAGGAAAATTGATTTTCAGATAATATTGAAATAACAATTTTAAGTTGTTTAGAAATAATAACTGAGCAAATTTTAAATTTAACGTAATGTTACTAAAAGACTTAAAAAATTTGGTAAATTGTTTTATAATAAATAAATTAAAATGTAATAAATTAATTAGTCAAAAAAAATTACTTTGATTCTTTGAAAATTTTTTCTGCTGAACAATCCAAGTTTTTATTTTTGTAATCGTTTTCGACTTTTTTTAAATTAATAGCTCCTTTTAAAGCCGTTCCAATTAAATCACTGCAAAATTTCCACAATACAAACGCTACTTCTGTATAGCCGGATAGTAGTGCCCAAATGAATAACTCTTCTATGTATATGTATTTTTTATTATTTGCTTCACTAGTTCCCACAAATGATTCATTTTCAGGTATTCCTGCACTTTGCTGCTTTCGTTTACCTATAAAAAATATTTATTTTATTTTTGAGATTGATTCTGGAAATGAATATTGCAAAATATATTTTCATTATTAAATCTGTTTTCAAATATATATTCGTTAAAATTGAAAAGAAGCCTTAATCTTTGTAAGGGTAAATATTAAAAGTAAAATTTAAAAATACTTAATTTTAAATAATTTAACAACGATACAGAGTTCTCAGAATAAAATTGCTTATATATCCTTAGAACGGCAGTTTTTAAATGAATTTAAATTTGTGATATTAATAAATTTTATCTAATAATGGAAGTTTTAACTCGATCTAATATGGTGACCACGAGTAATTTTTTCAATCAATTTCTGAAGCCACCGGAAGTTTTCTGAATCGAAAATAATATAAATGAATTCATTAAGGAAATTGAGAGTATTTCGAATTAACAATGATTTTGTGTGATTTACATCTTACATTTTTGAAAGCATTTTAATCTAATGATGCCATGAAGATTTTTGAAAAAACAGAAAAGAAGATTTCAATAAAAAGACATTATTATTGGCATTTGTAAGAATATTATGGTCAAAGAAGATTTTTCTACAGCTTTAAAGCATAATAAAGGTGGTCAATTGGTAGATATATATTTTTAGAAGTTAGAGGAACAAAGAAGATTTTCAGCAATTCGATATCAGAAGAGTAATTCAATTTATTTTTAATGGATAATTCACTAGATGATAAAGAAATGGTAAAAGACATAAATAAATCAGATCAATACGTTCTATAGCATTAAAGAATGGCTTAAAATTGACATAAAAATACTATCTATCTACTAAAAATTCTTTAAATTATCCTTCCTTACAATAATAATGAAAATAATAATAATTACAATAATACAATAATTATAATGAAAATAATAAACAAATCTGACAACAAAAACTATTAGTTTGCGACTTTAGGCCAGACAAATTATCATATCTTTTCCGAAGCTCCTTCACGCAACTGACATTGCCGGTTACTGAATCCTAAATAAATTATGAGAAGCTACAATGATTTTACCAAAACTATTTTATTTAAATTTTTTAAAAAAACTATAAATTGAATATGCTGATACTTTAAAATTGTTATGTAATTTTATTCATCTGGTAGTTTTAACTGTAAATGTTTTAGTGTCGATAGCGGAATAATTTTTAAAAAATATTATTTAAATAAATAACTATATAAACCAATTTCCACAGTGTTTATTTGTAAGATGAAATATGAAATATTTTGACCTAAAATAGGTAAAGATCACTCCAAAGCAAAATTTAACAAGTCTTTCGTGTTCTATCTTGTGTGTTAAATTTCATTTAACGCGTCTGTGAGCTTGATAGTTGTTTTTTGATTTGTCTCCACACACAAACCCGAGGAAATAAGATTTTTTTTACCAGTTTTTGTTTAAAGAGTTGTATCTATTTTTAATTATTCAAATGGTAGAAATTTTTTAAAAAATTTTAAAGTTGTTTAAACGCTTCTTTGGATTTGGCTGTGTGTTGGATTTTATGAAATTTAAAGTTTTATGAATTGGATTGGAATTAATTGTTGATTATTGCACTTATTTTTCTTGAATTAAATGTAATGATGACTCGATCTCAAGTTATTGGTCTCGTAAAATGGTTTAACTCCGAAAAGGGATACGGATTCATTAGTGTTCACAATGAACGCAATGATAAAGCTGCCTTTGTTTATTTTAAATCCAAAGCGCACCAAACGCAACTTTGTAAACTGATTGTAAAGAAACGCTCTTTGATATAGTCAAAGGAACTAAGGGTTAATTGCTCAGATGGAGACGATGTCGTTGGTGGCGCGCAATTTGATCACAACGATGATAGATTTAACAATAGAGAAGGTGACAGAGTTAATAGCAGATATATATACCTCGTGTAATTTCCCGAAAAGACAGAGGGACGGTTGATCGACATTATATTCGAATTTATTCAGATTTTAATATTGATAAATTAAATTTAATAATATAAAAAAATTTTATTTAAATCTATATATTTTAATTACTGATTTAATTACTAGGACAATATAAAAGAATGAGGCAACTAGTGAAATTGCCAGTTGGTTAAAGGTAAAGTGAGGAATTTTGAAAGTTAAGTGCGATCCCATAGTACTACGTTTGGGCACTAGAAGGAAGATCTCTAATTGAAAGACCTATCAAAGCTCGAAAAATTAGAATTGTGAAGATAGAAATTGTTATTGAAAATAGTGAAAACTATTCTTTAAAATTGTGCGGATTAAATTTGTTATTGAAACGTGTGTTATTGTTTTATTGTAATTGAAAATGATTTAGATTGTTATCGTGTGGATATAAAGTTTTGTAAACAATTGTACTAATTTTGAATAAATGAATTGTTTTGGATTGTTCAATATATTTGAAAAAAGACACTGAGAGTCAGAAAATAGTATGAATTTGTAATAAATACATAAACATTTTATTATTATTATTATTATTTTTATTATTATTTTATTATTATTATTATTATTATTATTATTATTATTATTATTATTATTATTATTATTAAATATTTAATTTACGTGATATAATCGTGTAAGAAAACTTTCATCAACGTAATCATCAGTAGTATTTATTATTTTCATAAGCCATTCCAGAGCCTTTGCTTTATTATTTTTCAGAACAGTAAATAGCATGACTTCTATTTTATTTTTATCCTGTCAAATAAAAAATATATATATTTTACTTTTAATATATAAAATATTTATTACATCGTTAGTTATAGTTTTTCTAGATATGAATTTTTATTTAAACTATTTTCATCGAAAATGCAAGATAATTCAAAACATTCCCATTCATAAATAATAGATTCTTGCATTTTAGAAGAGTTTCCCAATCTTCTACAAAAACCTTCATCTGATGCCTGCGTATTTTTTGTATCTATAAAATAAAATTTGTTGAAATTAATAAAAATTAATATAAATTAGAAATAAAACACATTCACATCCAGCCTGAAAAGCTTTGAGAATGTGTAAATAATATTATCACTGAAATAAAACAAAGATTAAAATTCTCTTTCAACAATAATAATTATCTGAATTTTTTTACTGAAATGTTCACAAATGAAAAAAATAACATCTCTTTTTTCATTAATCACAATCTTGTTTTTAAAAAGCAGAGTTCTTATTAAACCTTAAGAAAACATAATTGAAGAATTTGCTTTCTTGAAAAATTAGTACTGTAGTTTTGAAATGTTTTAAAATTCGTACAATCAGTCAAAGTTAACGTAAAACTGATCAAAACCTTGAATGTGTGCAATTTGAGTGTTTTTATGTTATTACTTGAAGATGAAGAAAAACCAATCCCATAAGCAGAAAGTAAAATCACTTTAAAGTAGATATAGTGAAGTGGAATACAAATTTCATGTCGTGAATCTATTAGCTACACTGGTTTAGGTATTAATTGTATCCATAGAAAAAGACAGATTACAATTAAATTTGATTAATTCAAAATATAATGATATTCTCCAATATTATTAAAACAAATCTTTCGAGGTAAGTCTTATAATGTAGTAATGTATCAATAATGAATTCAACAAACCTCATCAAACCACAGCATACATTCACACAATCTAAGATTAATTTGTTATTTATTTAGTTGTTAAAAATATTAAATTTTTAAATTATTCACTTTAATTAATTAATTAATTTACATTTTCACAGACTCAAAAAATGCATTGACTCATCTACTGTTTAAATTTGTTTATAATAGCTTTTACAACTAAATTTTAAACTAATTTTAAAAATCAAAATTGTAAAGATTATTTAAATGACATTCTGTTTATATTTGCCAAAATTTAGTACAATTTTTAAAACCGTTTAAAAGTTTATAGTTTTCGAGTTGTAATTATTTGTATCTAGTATGTTTTAGGCAATTTATAAACAGAATGGATCTTGAACATTGAAAATTAGCATTCTTTCAAAACTTTAGTTGAATGATAAAATAACAATAGAAAAGTAGTACGTAATATAAAACTGATAATAGCTTACTTTGGAAATAAGACACAACGCAGCAATATCCAAAGTAGAGCATCTAATTTGAAAGATTACTTTTAAAACAAACTTGAAAAGGAGCATAATGGAGGCTATTTTTCAGAAAACATTCTCTTTCATTCAATTTCATTCTAACCTTTTATTCTTAAAATTTTTTCTCCAATTTTAATATTTTCATGCATAATATTGTTGGGATTATTGGTGAAGTTAAATATGATCTGTGGTTAATCTGACTCCAAGAGTGCTTTTTAACAACAATAATGAACTCCCAACGATATAAACTTTATTGATTAACACACTTTATTACCACTTTACACTGACACAAAGAATTATCTGTTACAATGACAAAGGAGAGCTTATTACAACCCTTCGGGAGGAATAGCATGTTTCAATACCAATTGGATTTCACAATCACCTGAATACTATGCTGGGTTTCTGAGATCGATAAGTTTGATTTAGTTGCTTTGGTTTGATTTGAATTTATTCAATAACTTTGATATCGCTTTCTTTCTTTCTTCTCTTCACAATTTTCGTTTTCCTCTAAATTACTTTAGTTTCTGCTTTGTGTCTCTGTTTTTTCGATTTCTAATTCTCACCAGTTGCGTTTTCTTTTATACTCCGCACCCAATAACATTTACTGATGTCAAATAGAATTTCCCATATCTTTTACCGCTAATTCCATTTTGGGCATCTATAATCACTGACAGCTGTCCACATAAATAATTTTTCAGAGATCCCTTTTCCCGGATTCCCAAACAACATTCCTCTCCTTATCTCAAATGTGTTTTCGAGATAACGTGCAAATTTTGCTTTTATTTTTGTTTTCCTAAATTTGCACTCGTTAATTATAAATAACCTTCTGTTATTCAATTGTCTGTTTTTATTGATTTTCTCTTATTCCCTTCTCGTTATTCAGCTTTTCTTTTTCATTCCTTTTTCTATTAAGCTCTAGAACCACATTTTAATCGCTTATCATTGTTTCCCCCAATCATTTTGCATGTTTATTAATTATTTTATTGTATTATTTAGGTATCCTCATCAATATTATATATTAATATATTACAATAAATAATTCAAATTTAATAGTTTTTCAATTGTTAGAAGACTTACATATATTACTTTGATATTTTTAAAATAAAATCTTACTTGATATGAGTGCTTCTAAAATCTTTCTATTTAAATTGATTTTTTCATCTTTAATATCATATAATATTATCTAAACATAGAAATTAACTAAATAAATTAATATCAAAAAAATATAAAAGTAACTGAATTTTTAAATTCAAAAATTTCATTACTAATAGTTTTCAGTTCCTTAGAATTTGAATGCGTCCTCAATATGTCGTTTAGTTCCGCGTCACTTCAATTAAAAAATTATATTAACTAACTAACTAATTAATAATAATAATAATAATAATAATAATAATAATAATAATAATAATAATAATAATAATAATAATAATAATAATAATAATAATAATAATAATAATAATAATAATAATAATAATAATAATAATAATAATAATAATAATAATAATAATAATAATAATAATAATAATAATAATAATAATAATAATAATAATAATAATAATAATAATAATAATAATAATAATAATAATAATAATAATAATAATAATAATAATAATAATAATAATAATAATAATAATAATAATAATAATAATAATAATAATAATAATAATAATAATAATAAATATTAATACTTATATTCTGATAATTCAATGATCTTGCTGATTGAATTGGCTATTTTACTGTTTTCTATTAGAACAACTGGAATTTTGTCATGAAGTGTGGTGAAAACTGGTTTAAATATATCAAAGTCTCCATCGTAGATAATATGAACAGTATTAATATTTTCTAAAAAAATGTTTTGAAAGAAATGTTATTATGAAACATAAAATTGTATGCAAGATAAATTCTTTTATTTTTTTTATTTTTTAGAGACTTGTATTCAAAAGGTTATTATTCAAATAATTAGAATACATTCATTTTACCATAAGCAATGATCAGTACAAATTTACGTATAAAGCAGTAATGGTTTTGAAAACTATTTTTAACTGGGCTTTAAGTACATAGAGCTATTGGTTTAGTAATTTATTTAATTAGTTATTAAATTAATTAATGATAGGAATGAAACTGATTCATTTCCGAAAACATTTCCTTGAAATTATGCTCAAATCTGGTTTTCTATGTCACCAAAATTGATAAAAAAGAATTATCTGTTAAAAAGGCTCTGGTTTTATACATTTAATGTTTTAAATGTTTATTTACATAAATATAATTTTAAAAATGCTTCTGTAAATAATTTTGCAAACACATTCAATTGCTAGTTTTCTTTGTTGATAATATTTTGCAATTTATCATCAGATTTCTGATAAATAATTTCCAGTCGAACATTTTGTGAAAGGTTTCCAACAGTATAGCTTAAAGAATTACACAAAATTGGAACTTAAATTCATAAAACATGTCAGCTGTAAATATTTGCGGAAATTGTATTTTTGATTCTTGCTGGAAATTATAGCTGTGTAAATATACAACTCAACATTATATTAATTAACTAATTAATAATAATAATAATAATAATAATAATAATAATAATAATAATAATAATAATAATAATAATAATAATAATAATGCCAGTTAATTTAGGTTATTTAAATATATCCACTGAAAAGGAAATTTCCAATTTCAAAAGGAATTTATATGAGAAACTCTTACCATAGTTGTTTTACTAAATAAGTATAAACAAAGAAGTTTACAAAGGCATTCAATAAAATATGTTTTATTGCAAACTATTTTTGAGCTTATTTGACTTTCATTGGTACCATCTGAAGAACTTGATCCCACCCAGAATTGAACTAAAATTTTTAAACACCAACTTTATTTCATTCTTACTCAGTATACTTGCTTCCCATACCTAAGTATACTAATAATACAGCAATATAATAATAATAATAATAATAACATTGTTATTTATATAAGTTTTATTTGATTCCGCTATCGACAAAACAGAAAAAACTTAAAAAAAAGTTTAAATAATAATAATAATAATAATAATAATAATAATAATAATAATAATAATAATAATAATAATAATAATAATAATAATAATAATAATAATAAACCTTTTGAAAACTATTAATTAAAATTACCAGTTTTTTTTAAAAAACTTTCAAATTTTGTTTGAATATTTTCCAAATAATAAGAGTTGGTTTCAGTTTGGTAAAGAAGATAGCCATTGTAAATATCATTTATATCAAGTTCACAATTTTCTTCGAAAACATGACGCTAAAAACAATAAATTTCAATTAAAAATATTCCTTTAAATACATTTTCTTAAAAATGGAATTAAATAAAATATCTGTGCAAATGTATATATAATCAATTATTATTATTATAAAGCACAATCATAAGGCAATTCAAGTTTATTTAAAATAGTATCAAAATCGTTATAACCAATAAATATGTTTAGTAATAAATCTCAAACCCCAATAGGTTTAGTTTCTGATCTAGTACATAAATTTTCATGATTGAGAGGTGTTAGTAATATTATTGTGATTAGGAAAATGTACAAAGACGCAACTGATTTAAAAGATTTTAAAATATTTTTATAAAAACTTCACAATTTATAAAATCACAATCCTCTAAAATAAACGTTCAATCAGCATCAAATTTATTGTGATTATTTAATTAAATCATTGAATCGTAACTATTACATCATAATTGTTTCTGCATATAACATTTAACAAAGATTATAATGCCACACTGATGATGAGTATAATTTCCTCGAAATATATTTCTTTTATTTGGCTTGAGTTTTATTAATAATCAGTCAGCATCATCATCATATTATTATTATTATTAAAATTACTAAAATGTTTTAGCAAATGCCAATATTAGAAAAAATCCTGTAATTAAATAAAATAAATAAATGTTAATGACTTTTAGTAATTTCTTTGAAATACTGTACATCGCGCGAGTAATAAGGGGTTAAATAAGTTAAAATTTTTGAATTCATAAAAGCTACGTACCTTTATTCCAAGTAATATGGTTTTGTCGAGAATATTATCTTGCCGATTCTCTTCAACAGCTTCACTAACCAATTCATGAACACCATTTTTATTTCCCGAAGTAATGATCCACATTGCTATAATTTATTAATTTCTTTATCAATACAATTATTATTATTATTGTAATTATAAATCTATTTTATTATTATTATTATTATTATTATTATTATTATTATTATTATTATTATTATTATTATTATTATAAGGATTGTTAATATTAAATCAATGATTAAATCAATTATAAATTAAATATTAAAAAAATAAGTATATAATTTAATGTAGTAATAAAATCTTATATATATATATATATATATATTATATAGTATTTATATCAATTCAGTCATATTTCAGAAAATACCAAATTCGTCGAAAATTAAAAAACGTTTTTTTAAATATTGAATTGAACGACCAGTTTTTTGAAATAAACATTAATATATAAACATAAATGAATAATGAATAAACATAAATAAATCACGATATTTTAGCACAATTGACTTAGGAAATGCGTATTATCAGGTAGAGCTAGCAGAACAGTCACAGAATAAAACAGCATTTCCCACAAAAGCAGGTCAGTTCTGTTTCAATGCCTCAACTTTTCAAAAATTAATGACCATAGTTTTAGGAAAGTGAAATCGGAAGGAAGCAGTTGTGTATTTGGACGACATTCTCATATTTTCTAAGGATCTTGAAAGTCATAAAAGTCGATTAAATAATGTACTTGAAAAAAACCAGGAAGCATGTTTAAAAATAAATCCTGAGAAATATCGCTTTTTAAAAAATGAAATTAAATTTCTCAGTCATATCATTAATGAAGAAGGTATTCAAACAGATATAAGTAAAATAGAAGCAATACTAAACTTTGAAAGACTTAAATGTGTTAAAAAGCTTAGAAGCTTCTTAGGAATATGTAATTATTATAGAAAATTCATAAAAGATTATGCCAGATTAGCAAGAAGTGTAGAGTCGTTATGTGGAAGTAATAAAAATTAATTTAAATTGGTCAGAAACTTGTGAAGAAACATTTGAAAAACTGAAGGAAATGAAAGAGTTGTAGCATATAACTCACATGCAATGAGCAAGCACGAATTAGGATATTGTATAACAAGGAAAGAACTTTTAGCCATCTATTATTTTACACAACACTTCAAACATTATCTGTACTGGAAGAAGTTTAAATTGAGGACAGATCATAAAGCAATTACATTTATGATGACAACAAAAAATTAAATCACACTCCAGTTCCAAACATGGATAAATATTTTAACTAGTTTGGATATGGAAATGAGTTACAGAAAAGGAACGGAACATACAAATGCAGATGCTATGCCACAAAATACTTGTGAAACATGTACACAATGCAAAATGCAACATGAAGACGCAAAGAAAGAAAGAATGAAAACAAGGGCTTTAGCCATATTAACAGAAAATAATTGTTGGCAAGAGACAGATGAAGAAATTAAGGAAATTAAGAGATAAATTGAAGCAAAACAAACACAAAGGTTCAAAATAGCAAAATATGTTGTAGTTACCGTGGAAGACAAAATATGGATTCCAGAAGCAGAAAGAGAAAATTTTGTTTTATAGATGCATAAGATGTTATGTTATGCAGGTTGTAAAAAAGTAACTGATTATATTGAAACGAGATATGACATGAAAAACATGAATAAAATCATAAAAATTGTAATAGATAGCTGTTTAAACTGACAAAAACAGAAGGCAATGACAACTAAGACAAAAGAGACAAAAATAAAACAAGCAGATGAGAGACAATTTGAAATAATTCATATGGACTTTTGTGGTCAACTCAAAACAAGTTTAAGTGGTAAGAAATATATTTTTTCTATGATCGATCAATTTAGTCAATACATAACATTGACAGCAGTTTCAAAGAAAAAGACGATAAACAACAGTTGATACAATTATGGGAAAATGGATTCTGAATTTTGGTGCTCCAAAGATAGTTCATGTTGATTGTGGAAAAACATTTGAATCTCATATATTTAAAGAATTAATGAAAAAGTACGATATAAAAGTACAGTATTCAAGCCCTTACCATCACGGTGCAAATGGTCTAACAGAAAGACAGTTCTGAACGATTAGAGATTATTTGAATGCTTCATTCAAAGATAAGAAACATAATGATTGGCCAGATATATTACCGGAAATAGAATTCACGTTAAATGCTACCATACAAAAATCGACAGGTAAAAGCCCAGCGGAAATTATTTTTGGTCATAAAATTCGACACGATGGGAAGATATCGTTACCGATGTGACAGACAGAAATGAGATAAGAAATAATGTCCTAGCTAACACAGAAAAAATGAAATACAAACAGGGAAATAGAATAAATAGAGAATTTAGAATGTTGATAAAAATAGAAGGAAGAACAAAAGATGAAGATTGCACCAAAGAAAATATGAAATACAAAATCATGAAGGAAAGCCTTTGATAAGAAATATTGAATGGTTAAAACCTTTTAAATAAGGGGGATGTAAGGTTTATTAATATTAAATAAATTATTAAATAAATTAAAAATTAAATTTTTAAAAAATAAGTAGATAACTTAATGTAGTAATAAAATCTTATTTATATATATACAGTATTTATATCAATTCAGCCATGTTTCAGAAAATACCAAATTCGTCGAAAATTAAAAAACGTTGTTTAAATATTGAATTGATTGACAAATTTTTTGAAATAAACATTAATGTCGAATTTAAATTCTTACAATTATTATTATTATTATTATTATTATTATTATTATTATTATTATTATTATTATTATTATTATTATTATTATTATTATTATTATTATTATTATTATTATTATTATTATTATTATTATTCCAATTAATGATGACAGGGAGTCTGTCGAAACATATTGTAGTTTGATATGCATCTTGGAATAGCGCTTTCTTTTATTTAATTCCATCGCATCATTTTGCGATTATTGCAATCAATTGGAAAGTTATATTTCGTTTTTTCAGTATTCTAGAGAAAGAGTTTGGAATTTTAAAGGATATGTAGAAATTCAATGAATGAAAAACTATCAATTAATAAATAAACTCTGTTTTTGGTTTGTATTTTTCATTATAATAATGTCATCCTGTTTTTGATAGATTGCAAGTGTTGCTTAGATGGTGTTCAGAGCTTGGTTATGAATATATATGTTATGGGTCATTAAAAGTCATTTCCGCTCTCAGGTTGTTCAATACAGTCGACTGCGGGAATTGATTAATATTAGTGAACGCAATTTTGTGCTGCATGGTAAAAATAAATATTTCCTTTGACTTCGATTAACCTTTAATTTATCAATTTCACTTTAAAATTAATATTTCATTTATAAATTACATTTTTCACTTCTTTTCTAAATTTCCTTTAATCTATCACCAATATTTTTAACATATTTTAAAATTTGAAATTTAATAAATATTTTATATTTTACATTGTTCCACTTGCATCTATGGTACTCATGGAAAGGTTAAATCTAATAAAGTGCTGCAAACATAAAATTGCATATTTTTATAATTTGTCTCTAATTCGTGCAAGGTACGCAATATGTTTATTAATAAATCAAAAACTCCGGTTGGATTGTGTTCTGATCTCGTTTATCAATTTACATGTAATGGGTGTAATGCCACATACATTGGAGAGACTTCCCATCATCTCTGTACTCGAGTTCTAGAGCATTGTCGATTGAAGGGTTTGACCAATATTAGTGAACACAATAGAGGCTGTAAAAGTGAAATAGGAATGTCTGATTTTAGAATTTTGTTGAGAAGTTTTGATAATTATTGGGAACGCGTGATATGTGAAGCATTGCTGATAAGGTCATTGGATCCAAAGATTAATGTGCAAAGTGCTGTGACTACGAATGTTTTAAATGTTTTTAAATAGTTTACGTATGTTAAATCATGTTTGTTTTTTTAATATTATTAAAATAATTGAAAATTTTAAATTACATTAATTTTTAAAAATTAGAATATAAGTGAAAATTTGATAATTTTAAATTAATTAAAAGTGAATTGAATATATTTTATAAATATTTATTTATTAAAAAATTAAATAAATAAAAAATAATTTGTTTAAATTAAATGTTAATTCATAATATTTTTAGTTGGTTTTGAATACCTGAAGATGATACCTATGCTATCGAAATATATCGTACGAAAGGTTTTTTATTGGCGTTATCTTTTAATTAAATCGTTGCAAAATTTATTTAATTATTTATTAATGATTTTTGTATATATATTTATATAAGAGCAATTTCGTCTGTATACCTGTCACAGCACACATATATTACTGGCTACAGAGAGTAGTTTAATTTTATTGATTTAAGTATTTACAATAAACGTTTGAAATTTTGGTTATTAACATTATTTTATACAAGTAATGTACTAATAAATTATTGATTGAAGGAAAATCAATATTTATTTAATAATTATCAAACAAGCCATCTGTCAAACATTCATTACATTTAACATTTAAGGTTCTCAAAATGTTATAATTACAAAATATAAATTATAATATTTTGCTCGTAGTCATGTACTGTGTTGGTTAAATATCTTTTTAATATCTTTTTATAACAATTCTGCTACTGGAAACACCTTAAACTTAAATGACCATGCTTACCACAACATGAATATTTGAGAATTGTTAAAAATTGATATTTGAGAAACTAATTGATATTGAGTATGTGTAGTTGAAATCTTAACTGCAATTTCCTCTTATTTCTTAAAATGGATGATCTCAAGAATTTTAAATTCATCTTTTTTATCAGGAATATTTTATTTCCAAAAGTATTTCTTATTCCATTGATGTAGTATGGACCATTTTTTTAAAACTAAATCATAAAAATTATTTCTAACTGCTGTCCGTTATATCTTTAATTTATCTTCATAAATTTTCCCAAATGTCTTTTTTATATATTTTTTTGGCGTTTGAATTTGATGTTCTGGTTCTCCCTATTATTTTGATTTTTCTTTCGTTAAATCCTCAGTAATATCGTCATATTTTATTTTAAGTTTTTCTTCATTGTCAAGGCAACGCTATCAATAGAGTGATGTACACTTTAACATTAATAGTTTGAGCTTCAAGTTTTTTTAAACACTTTTCTCGATGTTGTTGATATAAGTTTCTGTATAATTATTTCTTTTTCAAAAATTGAACAGATTCTCCAGATCTTTGAATTAATAAGAAATACAATTTCATCTTTTCGATAAATTCATCCAGATCATTTTCAATAGAATATATTTTTATTGTAGAAGAATTCACTATAATTTGATATATACAGGCTGTATAATACAGCGCATGTATCATTATGTATTATTGGGATAAATTTTGAACAATAACATAATCTAAATACCCAGCTAATCAAGATTTAACAATCAAACACACAGGCATTTATGCGCATTAATTATACAAGTTTACATAATCAAATATCCAAATGCAATTATATCACAATTA
This sequence comes from Schmidtea mediterranea, assembly GCA_022537955.1. Lineage (NCBI taxonomy): Eukaryota > Metazoa > Platyhelminthes > Tricladida > Dugesiidae > Schmidtea > Schmidtea mediterranea. Next base: position 34,722,768 of record CM039682.1, read on the forward strand.
TTATTATATTTATTACTTGTCAGTTTTAAAATATCAATTAGCATTTGTTTAAATCTTTTGTGATCTTTGTTTGAATTCAACTGTTTGTTTTCACCATGTATCGAAATGACGACCTTTGGTGGGGCAAATTCCCATCTCTTTAGTAATACTTCATTGTAGAGGCATTTCAGGCGTTCCTCCTCTATATCATCTGGAACTATAGCATACGGAATTTTATTACAAATTCCTAATTTAAATAGGTCTTTATTTCTACTTAGAAATATATAAATGCATTTATTAATAATAATTTTTGTATACTTGTTGTAATATCCGTAGTTGGTTTCCATGAAATTCATTTTGACGTCATTATTTATCGCCATTTAAAATTTGTGAATCAAAATGAATAATTTGTAATATAAATAAACATGTAAAGTGAGGCACTTAAGCCAATGATTTCAAATATCAATTATTAAATAATTTATAATTATTTAATAACTAGTTATAATTATTTTCATTAGAAATTCATATGACAACAAAATATTTAGATTATCAATAAGTAAACAAATTGATGTCATATTAAAATAATTTCATTTAATTAAATCTAATTCCCTGGGTCCTTGGTTATCCAACAGTTTTACTATTTTATGTCAAAATTTATTGAAACAATATGTGAGAATATAATTAAGTTAATTCATAAAATAAATAACTAAATAAATATTAATTAAATAAATAATTAAATGAATGTATGTTGTGGATTGATATGGTATGCAAATTCCTTATACTTACATTACTTTGCGTTTAATATAATTCCTCAACAATTGTGTTTAAATTTTACGAATAAATTTTGGGATTTTGAATTTTATAAATATTTATTATGGACGTTATTAATACTAACAGTAACGCTTCTAACACAATATATACAGAAACAATAGCAAAATATTTTTTTCCGAATTTATTTACATATCTTTACATAAAAATTAAATGCTTGGATCTGATTATCATTCTACAAAGAACGATAAATGTTTCTGCTATTTGTTGAATTTCCCAATTCTTTGGTCGTTTCATATAATGTGAGAACAGCGGATAGTGTAGCAGTCAAAATTCTATATTCCTAATGCAGTACTCCAGCTCATCAAGAAAGAGACAATGATTCAATGACCACAAAACATCCGTGAAGTCTCTTTTCTAATAACCGAATCAGTATGTTGGGACATACTTTGAATATAGTGAGTCTTATAACCATATAAGAAAATATAAGAGATTTTCACCAAAATCAAGTTTTTTTAAATATGGCTTCTGCTAGAATACTCTATCCAACTGACATGATGTAATAAATTTTATTCTACCAATTACCGTGTTTTTCCGCATATAAGCTGCAGACTATACTCGCATATCTTCCTGTATATCATCTTTATATGAGTATAGCCTGCTGGTTATATGTGGAAAAAGACGGTACTTCAATGTTTTAAGTTAATTATATTGTCTCTACCCTCTAATAACTGACTCGTCTAGCAAGGAAATCTGAATTAATACCTTTCCTCATACCCATAAAGATTTTTCTGATCAAATCCAAGACGAATGTCACATCATTTTCGGCTTTGATTTATCATTATATAAATATAAATATTTATTTAAAAACACGTTGATATAACCTCAAGAATGCTCTTATTCAAGTCATAACGCTATTTTGAACAATTTTTCTGGAATTCATTTGTGACATTCTAAAAGCAAGGTCCCGTAAAATTAATTATTTGTCCATATGAAAGATCTCTTATACTGACATCATGCTATCCATAGGCCTTTAATATGGTCACTGCAAAACATCTGAAACGTTTTTGTACACTCCATATGCTTTTTATCTATGTGTAAAACAAGTGTATATTATTACTAAGTGCACTCATCGGAATTATCTTTGCTTAATGAGTTGTTGTAAACCTATTTTAAATACTTAAAACATTTTCTATTCAAAGTATCAAACTACTCCATCTCAAGTTAAATTCTTTGACCCAGTTCCGAAAAGTTCCATTTTTATTCTTCGCAGTATTCTAACTTTTAAAAATGAAAGCCGTCATCATCTTTTCATGCTTACCTTGCTTGAACATCCAAAAAAAATTGATTTATATATGTTTTTGATTTTTAATTAATTTTCATGTTCAAATTTTATTTTATTTATAAATTCTTTTACACAACTCGAATAAATTAAAAAAAATATATACAAAACCGGAAGTCACGATACAATTCCTCAAGTTTCAATTCCAAATGATATTCACCCGCAAAGAATAAGACAAATTCTACAACAAAGTATTTTTAAAGATTCAGAACATCAGCACGGTGAAAATGAACATTTGAATTAAAAAGAAGTAATTTTAAAATTAAAAGATAACGCCAATAAAAAACCTTTCATACGATATATATTGATATTTTTAGTTGGTTTTGAGTACCTGAAGATGATAGCTGTGCTATCGAAATATATCGTACGAAAGGTTTTTTATTGGCGTTATCTTTTAATTAAATCGTTGCCAAATTTATTTAATTATTAATTTTAAAATATTTTATAAATTTTAATTAATATTATTCAATTATAGATTTTCATAACTAAATCAAATAAAAATTTTATAACAAAATAAAAAAACATCACAAAAGGTCAAAAAGTTAGAACGGTTACTTTGGATTTATAATTTAGTTAATTTTATATAGTAGATTACAATAGTCTGAAAATTTGGCTTTGTAATCGAACGTGCTAAAGTTCAATTTTACTGATTTGAATTATTTAAAGAATTTAATTAAATAATTGTATATAAGTAAATTTTTTTAAAATTTTTTTGAATGATGGTTTAAGTTATAATTAAAATTAAAATTATTGTATCTCAATAAAATCTCATTTTAAAAATTTTGAAAAAGTTTTTTATAAATAACTTATTTTGAAAAAGAATTAATTGTTTATATTAAATTGAAAAACTTCTACAATAATAAAATTTTGTAATTTATTTTTTTAAATTCATAATATCAATAGTTTTTTTCTATTCTACTTGATTATGACCGGAAAACTCTAGAAATATGCATGTTTGGGTGGCGCATTTAAATAATTCAATCATATTTTTTGTTAATTTTTTTGTACTAAATTTGAGGAATTTTTTTCAATTTGACTTATACAAGGGACTTATACAAAAATCATTTTTATTTTTTCCAAACATTCAATTCTAAAATGTCGTATCAGCAAATGCCATGGATGGATCTGAGGATGATGATTTGTTCTCAGATGATTCTGATGACCAGGAAGATGTTGAAGTTTACTCTAAAGATAACGATCACACTGATATTTGATTACACCATGTTCGAGGAAATCTACAGTAAACTTTTTGATGATTAATCGAGCAATTCAAACTTATATTTTTAGTCAATATAATTTTGTCAATATTTTTCTGTCAATGTTTGAAAAATAAAATTTTTCAATATTATAATATTTTTGACCCCATTTTTTACTTTGACTTATACACGTGTTCCCGATTTTGGACTAAAAACTGACTTTAAATTTTCATTTCGACATATACTCAAATCGACTTATACACGAGTATAAACGGTAATTATTAAATTTAAAGTAGATTTCCATATAAACAATTAATATTTTAAGATTCTAAGAATTCTAGTCAGTAAAATATTGTTTTTCTTTTCATTTTCAATTTCTGTTATCTTTATTTCTTTTCCATTTGTATTATTCAAATTTGCCTTTTTTTAGTACAGAGTAAAGAATGAAGAATACAAAGTAATAATTTTTATTTAATAGTATTTCTTCATTATATAAACATGTAACAGCTTTTCGATGCTGATTTAAATAAATTTGGTCTCATTATTTTTGCTCAGAGCGTTGGGTACCTGACACGATTTGATCTTTCGCATCTTTAGGTAATTGTAAATTATATATTTTATCGTATCAGGGCAAAGTGATGCCAATTTTTGCTATTGTTGTCTTTGATTTTAGTCAACTGACGCGATCTTCACCTTCAGCTTCTCGAAACAGTTGAGTGGGTCTCAAAACTGTCAAAGAATTATGTGCTTAATCTTCGTTAACAATGTCAAAATTGACACGGATAGATATTAGGTCAAAGTCGAATTATTATCACATAAGAATGTAGAACCGTGTATTTACTTTTATTATCTTCGATACGCCGATTTTGGCATCTACTTTTTAGAAAAGAATACAGTTGGACTTGAATTTGAGTCCTCGTTCTTTTAGTGAAAAAAATATTAAATGTTCAATTTTCATTTGAAAAGAAACAATTGAATGGGACTTTTCAGGAGACAATTATATGAACAAATGAAAACTGTTAAATCATTAATTTATTAAAATGATTAAAAATTGCGAAGGAAAGTTATAATAAAAAACAATTTATCGAAAGTCTTTACACTGCAAATCTAAACTCATATAGATCATACATCAAACCGACAAAATTGAAATGGAAATCTGATAATCTGATAATAAAATTAAGTATTCAATGCACAGGATGTTAAATAGCAATAATCTAAAAGTAGCATGTTTCTCAGCATATTGATAATAAAAATAAAAGTATTAATAATAATAATAATAATAATAATAATAATAATAATAATAATAATAATAATAATAATAATAATAATAAATATAATAATAATAATAATATTAATAATAATAATAATATTAATAATAATAATAATAATAATAATAATAATAATGATAATAATAATAATAATAATAATAATAATGATAATAATAATTAATATTATAATAATAAAAATAATAATGATAATAATAATAATTAATATTATAATAATAAAAATAATAATTATAATAATAATAATAAATATAATAGTAATAATATTAATAATAATAATAATAATAATGATAATAATTATAATAATAATAATATTAATAATAATAATAATAATAATAATAATAATAATAATAATAATAATAAAAATATTAATAATAGCCATCATTGACAACCTATTTTCACCACATTCTCATCCGTAACAACCAATAATAAATTATATCTACAAAAATAATTACTCTCCAGAAAATGAAGCATAAATAAATGCTAATACTAGTCTACATATGAATAGAAGATATTACAGTCTCAAATCTAACACAAAATAATATCAATAGTGACATTTTTTAAAATTGTTTTAATCGATAAATATTATCGATTTATTAAGCTAAAATAGAAAAATATTCTAATAGTTTGTTGTTTTTGAAAAATTGCTTTTCATATATGTATAAATATATATTTGAAATAGTTGAATATGTAATCAGTCAAGTTGTTGAATTTGATTTGATTCTCGTTTAAAGTCTCGCACGAATTTCGCATCATTTGAGTAAATAATAGGTCAGTTTCACTAAGCTTAAATCTACTTTTGAGCTGCTCTTTGTTTGAAAATTAGCATAATTTTCTTAAATTCTAAATATAAAATAGATTAAGTAAAAAATTCACACAATAATAATAATAAAAATATTAATAATAACTAATAATAATAATAATTAATAATGATAATAATCATCATAATAATAATTTATAGTATTTTATAATTAATTATAGTAAAAATAATATTAAAAACAATAAATAATTATTTAGAATTGATTGAAAACTCCAAAAATATTTTATTGACAAACATTCGACTGATTTTACAGAAAATCAATAAATAATCAATTTGACATTTTAATTATTCAATATTAAATTGATGAGATTTAATCAATTTAAAATCATTGAAATTGATTTTTTTGACAGAATTTTTTTGAAAATTTTTGTAGAATTAAAATATTTCAGTCAACGAGAGATTTATTATTCACTATTAATAAAATAAATTTAAATAATTTATTTTATAAATAATCAAAGTTCGATTTTTGAAACGATTTTATATTTTATAAATATTTTTATTTGCAATTCAAAGTAATTAAAATTTATTTTATATATAAACAGTATTGAAAAATTTAATTGTTTCTTTAAAATAGTACATGTTTTTAAGTTTATATATATTATTTATGTAAATAATATTATATGTAGAGATCAGTAATTATAATATTATTAAGTAATAATAATGATTATATCAAAAAATTGACTAACCCTTTAAATGTGTAACAACATACAGTGCCTTTCAAAAATCATATGGACTCTCATAAAAATGGAAAAGACTGTATATTCAAATAATATCTTGGCCTTTTTCGGTCAAAAAATGAATGTTACCGCTTTTTGCTCCGTAAAAATAATAGTTTTTACATTTTTAAATATTTAATTAGATTTTAATTAATTTTTAAAAACTTAAAGTTTTTTTATTTTATTTTTATACTCCAATAGACATCAAAAAAACAATTTTTCTCAATGAAATAATACCAGAAATCGAGCGAATTGAATTCTGAAACGGAATTTAATCAAACCCAGAGCATTTGACCCCCGCCTTCAAACTTTAAAAAAACGAATTAACTTCCATAAAAACTTTATCTAATTAGCTGTTAATAATAATCAAAACTAATTTCTAATCGGCAATTTTGTTTTTCAACAATATTATTTTTTAAAAAACATTTAAAATTTAATTATAAAAAAATTATTTTGAAACTAACGGAAATTTGAACATTACTGATACGACAAATTTTGTTTTCGATAATTGAAAATAGATTGCGACAGGGAAACTTGCATCATTAACAAAATTAAATAATTCGAAAATTTTTGTTTTAAAAAAAAAATGTATTTGCTAAATTAGTAAAAATTTTAATATTACTAAATTTTTTAATTAAAAAGTAAATCTATTATATAACTGTAAGACGCTTTGAATTTACTTGAAGAAAATTTCATTGTAATTCATTTTTTTCGGACAAATTTTTTTTTTTATTAAAATATTTATAATAAAATTTAAATTTTTTAAAATGTAAAATTAAAAATATATTATATTATAAAAGTAAAATTTCTTTATCTTATTATAGATATTATTGAAAAATAATTTTATATTAATAATTAACTACTGGCAACTAAAAGTGCTTTACCATCTGAGACATTTAGTTATGGAATTTTATATTAAATTTTAATTATGTATTTTATATATTTTATTATTAATTCTGTAACTTTTACTGAAAAAGCATATCTATTATGCATATTCTACAACATGCACATAATCATGAAAACGTATCTGGTCTTTTAGCTTGTTATTTTATGAAATATGAGTAGTTTTTATTCTTGTAAATAAGGCAGTAAACAACACTTATATAATAAAAGAAGTAGAAAAAACCTTATAATATTTAAGAAAAAAACATTCTGATCTCTCAAAAATTAATTTCATTTTTTATTGTTTGAGTTTTTAAGATGTCATGAAAATTATTTGCAAAAAATTCTAATTTATTATTGTGATGTTCACAGCTTTGTTATATAATTTACCTGTAAATTTTTATTCTGTTTCTCTTCGTTTTAAGTTCCTTTTTGAATAATTTAATTTTAATATTAATATAGTAATATAAATATTTTTTAAGAATATATATATTTTATATGAAGTATATTGTTTTTGGAATAATACATTTTTGTGAAGATGCCGGTTTTGTTTTATTTTTTATGTAATTGTAAAGTTTCACACGCACGTATCAGGCAAACTCACATAACAACACTGTTATTTATGATTCATTTTATCTTTATTATTTCAGACTATAAATTATTGAAGTAAAAAGAACATAATACTTGATCTAAAAGAATGAAGACAAACTTAATTGTAAATAAATTTATTAATGCAATTTTCTAATTTACAAATAAAACATATTAGTGCAATAATGTATTTATTTGTTTTTAAGTCAATATATATATATATATATATATATATATATATATGCATTTATAATAAACTGAGTGAGATTACCATGTAACTAAATTTTCAAGCTGTGAATAATTAATTTTTAGCAGTTATTTTGTTCTGTATCTTCGAAATTTAACCATTATTATTACTTTTTGTTAGTTTCATAATTTATTAATTTATTTTCAGTTAACACCTTTAATTTTGATTTAATATTAAAACAATAAATTAAAAACTGTCTAATATTATTATTTACACTGAAAGTTATTAATAATTTTTAATATAGTCTACATTTATATCCTTATGTAATTTCTAATGTCAGACTAGTTTCAAACATATTTGTCTTTGGTTAATACCATTTACTAAATTCAATTCACACTGTCATAATTGTACTCTGCTTATCAAATATCTAAATACATGTAATATTATAAGAAACTTGGTATGTGTAAAACTTATTTTCTAATCACTCCTTTCTTTATTTTATCCAAGTTTACATTTAATTTTTATAATTTGTGAAGATATTTTAAAGCATAAAAGAAAATTAAAAATAAAATTGAGAATTAAAATTAAAATTAAAAATGAAATGAGAAATCTTAATATTTAATAAACTTTTATTAGAAAAAATATTAATTAAAAAACAAAACATTAACATTCCAGAAAATATGGAGAATAATTTGATAAAGTTTCCCCTGCCAATGGCAGTAATCAATTTACTGTGCATTTATTTCGGAAATATGAAACCAATAAATCTTGTTTTACTGCAAAAGAAAATAAAATGACATAATATATAAGACTTTAGTTAATTTTTTTTAATGAATTTGATCTATTTAAATGACAATTAACATTCAGAAGATTTTTAAATTTTTTGCCAACGAAATATTTTTATTATTATTATTATTATTATTATTATTATTATTATTATTACTTTTTATTATTATTATTATTATTATTATTACTTTTTATTATTATTATTATAATTATTATTATAATAATAATTATTATTATTATTTTTATTATTATTATTATTATTATTATTATTATTATTATTATTATTATTACTATTATTATTATTAATATTATACGCCAAGGATAAATTATTTTGCTTCAGTAAATATAAGGTTATAATTAGAATATCAGTAAATTTGAACAATTAATTCGTATTCTCTTGATATTCTTTTATTTATTATGTAATATTATTAGCAGAAATATATTTCCCACAAAATATTGTCTAATATTTATCCTAATTTATTTAATGAGCCTTCGTTAGATTGTTTTTTTATGAAACAGAAAGAAATTCAAATTTCATTAAATCTTTTTTCGTGTGATGCTTGGTTAACTGGTTGAACTTGTCCGTCGAAAATCAGCTTCTTGATTAATTTATACGCGGGATTTCTGGATTCTATGTATGTCAATATCATCATTTATTTAAATTTCCCATTTCACTAATATTAACAAATAATTTCTCTCATCAAAAGTTTTAAATAATTCTTTATCAAAGTAAAATTTAAAAATTTCATTAAAATTGTTAAAAAATAGAGAAAGTTTACATTTTAGCTGACTTGGAATTAAGTTATATAATTAGGAATTTAGAGTGGATTTTGTTTAAAAAATACACTTAATAGCATCAACACATAATTTGAAAATATTTCACATTTTTTAATGATAATATTCGTAATTCGTTTATAGATTTTGCAAATGAATCTTTTAATTAACTTATTTAATCATAACTACTACATCATTATATTTTCTACAAAATTTGACTATGAATCAGATTTATTTATGGTATTCACGAATTTTCGGCACAGCCTTTTTCAAGTGATTTATATTGTTTCGATTATTAAATAATCCTCTTCAGTTTCTTTTGGAATTAATTTTGTTATTTACTTATCTGATATATTAATTTATGCTGTTACAAAGAAATCCCCGTTTTATAGTTATTATTATTATTATCATTTTATTATTATTATTATTATTATTATTATTATTATTATTATTATTATTATTATTATTATTATTATTATTATTATTATTATTATTACTAAAAAAAAGAAATGCTATGTGATTGGGTTACTTTATTTATTTATCATTTATTTTCGTATTTTTGTACCTTAAAATATTCACAATTTCTTTTTTATATTAATAAAGTTCTTTAATTGTTAAAAATATTAAAAAAACAATTCCGTAGTAAGGAAGTGTATTTTAGCTATAAGGAAAAGGAGCATAATTTGAAACAGTGGGTCAATAATTTAAAAAGATGTCTTTTATATTTTTTCAAAGATATAATTGGCACACGCAAGTGTATTTATTTAAGCTCCAATTAAGTACAGTTTATGTTCAAATAGTTTGTTTATTTACATATATCTGATTCATAGTCAAATTTTGTAGAAAATATGATGTCACTTATAAAGAAATCAGAGGTGAAACACAAAAAAATTCCTTATTATATAACATCATTATTGTATATAGTAATTAACAGATTATGCAAGGACCATGATGATAAGCATATTATATTATATTATATTATATTATATTATATTATTATTGCTATTCTCGGCAATATCCAAATACATTGATATATTTTCTGATTCATAGTCAAATATTTTTAATAAATGTCATTTGAAAATAAAACGTAATCAGTTGTGAAAAATAAAAATGTTCTTATAAAAATTAATATGTTTAAAGTATTATTCTAATCATTTTTTTGCATTTAAGACATATATGTAATGTAAGTTTATTTGTTTGATTATATTTTAACCTATTGGGCTATACATATTATTAAATGTATTAATAAATGTTTATTAAGATTTCTGTAATTTAAAATTTCCTCTCTATTTCTATTCAGTATACATTCCATGATTTAACAACATATAATTTTCCCGATTTATATTTTGGAAAATATTTATTATAAATTTTTTTTAAATCTGTTTTTGGCACCCGAATCTTTATTTAATTATTAAAAAATTGTTGTTTTACTATAATTATACTTTTGATTAATTTAAATCTTTATTTCGTAATAAGATTTTAATACTATATTTATATCTAACTTTAAGAAACAAGATATTAAATGTTGTGAGTTTCCTAATGCAAATCTAGCAAAAAAAGGAAACTTTTCAATAATTATTTCTAATTATAAAATTATTTTCTCTTTAAAAATTATTTATAGATTATTTTACAAATAATAATGTTTTAATTTAAATAAAGTTAATGGAAAATATTTTTTAAAAAATTATCCCCATATGAATTATGAGTTTAATTTATTTGAAAATTAATTGATGTGCAAAATCTGGATATCTGCTTATTTCAGATCAAAAAGTTCTAAATATATATTGTCATGGAGATTCATTATAAACAACTAATCTATTTCGAAAAAAATATTTTCATAATTTTATTTCATTTATGTAATTCTGTATTTATTAGTTTTACTAAAAAATATATACTACAATTTTATATTAGTTTTTATTTGTAATATTTGAATGTATCAATATTTAATTATTATAATATATTTTTAAAATTTATAAATAATAATAATAATAATAATAATAATAATAATATTAGTAATAATAATAATAATAATAATAATACAATTTTTTTCCAAATAAAAATAAATTTTAAAATTCTAATAAAATATAAATATATGATTAATTAAATTACCATTGAAATTAATTTTTCCATCTTTATCCGCATCAGCCTCGAAAATCATTGCCATGACGTCGGAATCCGATACGCTTTCGCCTAACGCAACCATTGTACGTTTGATTTCGTCCGAATCTATAAACCCATCACCATTGTGATCGAAAGCCTATATTATTTATTATCATTTTATTATCACATAGTATCAATTATTATAATATATTATCAATATCATTTTGCAATAAAATGATATTTAAATTTACTAATATTTTATTTATAAGAATAATATATATTGGAAAAGAATCTACTTCAGAGAAAATGATTTGACTATGAAAACATAATCGACAAAAAATAAATAATTAATTCTAAGTTTTATTTATTCACAGTCAATCGAAAAGAGAAATACTCACTTTAAATGCATCATAAATATCTGAGTCTTCTGAATCATTGCCTTGATGATCGGATCGGAATTTCGTGTAATGATGCATCATTATGACAAATTCATTAAATTCTACAGTGCCATTACCTAAACAAAAAGAAATTTTTAATTGAAAGATTTTTATACTTTATAAATTATTTAATTATTTTCCTATGAAGTATTGGATCAGTAATTATATAGAATTATTTAAAATATTATTTTTTTAAAAAAAAATTTATATAATAATATAGATCTTAATAATAAAAATAATGAAAATAACAATAAGTAATAATAATAACAACATCTATAATAATCATAATAATAATATTATAAGAACTTTTGATTCTCACCACAGATTTCTTTTCATTTTCCAATGACATTTATATGAATGACATTTAAAAGATTTTATTTCGTTTTCCACTGAAATTATTTTCTTTTTATAAAATAATACCTAAATCTTTTCTTTAATACTATTTTCTACGCCACCCTCATGATGTCAGTTGTTTAAAACAATGTATTATTATTTAGGATTTTTCTTTTAAATTAATTTTTTCAATTTGTTTGACTTCATTTATATAAACAAAAGCATGTCAAACTCATGGGCTTTTGAAGCCTGCTAAAAGTTTTAAAGATAAGAAAATTTATAGACTAATAAGTCTCCCACTCTAATTGATCTGTGTTCTGAGCTCGTTTACCAATTTTCATGTAATGGGTGTAATGCCACATACATTGGTGAGACTGCCCGTTATATCTGCACTCGAAGGAAAAAAACATATTTTTCTTCGGAGTGGATTTTTTTTGCTAAATGAGGATGTTCGTCTAATAATGTAGCCACATCCGAAAAACTTTCATTTTGCATATTAAATTTGACTCTTAAGACGGCAGATAATGTTTTTACAGAAAGTTACAACTTCTCACTGCTCCAATAATCATTCCCTAGTGAAAATACCCTTTCAACAGCAGCATGTTGGAGAGATAGATGTATCCATCTCTTTTCACAAATGTAATTTTAACGTTGTTAGAAAAAGAGGTCTGTAGTATCTATCTATCTTTCCAGGTACATAATACGGCCTCTCAATTGTGCCGGAAACGGCAAGCAATAGGCACTCGTGAAATTCAAATCACTGTAAAAATAATTTTAAATATTTAATTAATAAAATTGAAATAAAATAATCTAAAAAAATGTTTTAGAAATACAAATGAGTATGAAATTATGCAAATGAGACTTTAAGAGTACAGGATTTGAAAAGAGTATGGTTTCCAAAAAATTATGCCCCGAGTGAGGATCGAACTCACGACCTTCAGATTATGAGACTGACGCGCTACCTACTGCGCTATCGAGGCGTTAAGTAAGTTAGACTTTTCTTCACTTACTTATTATTATATCTCATTCAAGTCAAAATCATGATGATTTATTGTCGAAATGATCTAGAAAATTTGGGTTTTGAAAATAATTCCTTTGTAGAACTAAGAATAGCAAAATTGAAAATTTTTGAAAAAATCCAAAAAATTGAGTATAGTTGGTCACCTTAATAATAACAATATTTATAAATATTTATTCAAACAAAATATTAGTTTATTATTGATATCAAAATTTAACAATATATGATTATATTGAATTACACAATTGCATAGAATATTGTTTGCATGGAATAAACTCATCTATATTACAGGTTAGTGTGCAAACCAAATTATTTTGTTAAAATCATGAATTTGAAAGGATTTTACAATTTAAACTAAGTTTTAATCATTTTAAACTTAACTTTAATGTTTTGATATTATTTATCTGATATTTTGATTTTATTTAAGTATTTTGAGAAAAATTTCAACTATTTAGAAAATAATGTTTTTTGGTTTGTATGTTAATTTTTTTAGAATTTATCTCTCGAAATTTGTATATTATAGAGATAAATGAACTTTATGATTTTTATAAAAACCGTTTGAAATAAAATTTGTTTTCACCATTTTTTATTTTATTTTTCGATAATTTATCAAGTAATAAAATGGAATTGAGTAAGGATTTTGGTATTAAAATTTTATTTATCAATGTTTTTTCAAAAATATAATATTCAAATGCATCATTTGTGCAACATTTTTACTTACAGAAATTATTTATTCATGTTTACTATGTGTTATGTTTATGTGTTTAATTTATTCTTTCTATCTCTTTATTACTTTATATATTAAATGCGTTTTTCTATTGCAACATAATAAATAAACACACGTTTAATACTATGTGTTTTATAATATAAGCTTATTAAGTTTTAAATATTATAGATGCATTTATTCGTTGCGAACAGGTACAAATGAGAGGTAATATTAAACGCAGGGTGTCACAAATTTAAAAAAAAACAAAAAGTTTTTAGTTTGAACTCTAGACAGTCACTAAGAGATATCTTGAAAGAATAAGCTTCTTCTGCTTCAAATTAATTTATATATTCGATGTTTCCTTAAACAGTCTTGCTTACCAGATTTTATTGTGACACCCGTTGAAGCATCACAGGTTGTCATAAAGAAATTCACGGCAAATTTGGTGTTGCATCATTCAGATTTATGATTATCTACACTGAATTAATGGTTGTCTTTTTCCCTTGCAAACTTGATTAATTAATTAGTGCTAACCTCTTTTTCTATTTTTAATTAATTTGTTTATAAAATTTATTTTTCTTTGTGCCTTAATTATCTTAAAATTCTTTCTTTAGACTTTAATTCTTTGTAATATTTTGAATTTGAAACACGTAGGAAATACGTATATGGCTTTACCTCCCAATTAATAAATTTTATTATTTTTGTTATTTATTGATTTAAAAAAACAAATTTGTGATTACTATCATCAATTGAGTTATATATATATTGTATAAAATATTATTTTATTTATCGATCAAAGAACTTATTAAAGTATATTTAAAGTATATAAGATGTGAAGTTATATAAAATATATTTTTAGACAATTTAACTACTTATAAAGAAGACAATAGTCAATTTTTTTATAGATTTAAAAACACGCAATTGTTGTTTAACTTGTATAGCTTCCATAATTAATGCATGTCGTTTTATAATAGAATAAAACAAACAAAAGGTAGTATAATAAAACAAAGATTATATGATAGTAATTAATTGTCAAGAAAACCCAAATTCCTGACTAAAGCCAATTAAAACTGAATATATTATGAACTAAAAGTAATTTAAAAATAAACTAATAATAATAATAATAATAATAATAATAATAATAATAATAATAATAATAATAATAATAATAATAATAATAATAATAATAATAATAATAATAATAATAATAATAATAATAATATTAATAATAATAATAATAATTAAAAGATAACGCCAATAAAAAACCCATTACATGTAAATTGATAAACGAGATCAGAACGCAATCCAACCGAAGTTTTTGATATATTAATAAACATATTGCGTACCTTACACGAGTTAGAGACGATAATAATAATAATAATAATAATAATAATAATAATAATAATAATAATAATAATAATAATAATAATAATAATAATAATAATAATAATAATAATAATAATAATAATAATAATAATAATAATAATAATAATAATAATAATAATAATAATAATAATAATAATAATAATAATAATCATATTATTATTATTAATAATAATAATAATAATAATATTAATTATAATAATAATATTAATTATAATAATAATATAGGAATATTATTAATTATGATAAACGTACGGTCAATATCAACTTCCTTTATCATTTTAAGTATTTCCGTTTCTGTCACAATGTTCCCGAGTTTTGTAAAGGCTCTTTTCAATTCTTCAGGACTGATTCGTCCATCACTGTCTGTGTCGACAGAGTCAAATGCGTCTCTGAACTCTGAATATTTATAAATAATTTTTTCTTAAAGTGCTTAAAGTGATTATATTTAATTAATAATACAAAATAAATATTATAAAGAAAAATATTATAAATTTGTTTTGAAATTATTAATGAAAAGTAGAGATATTTAAAAATTATGAACAGACCAAAGAAATTGTATCAAAAATGATGAATAAATCTCTATTAATTTTATTGATTTAATAAAATAATAACTAACATTTAAAAGAAAGTTATATAAAAGATTTTATTTCGTTTTCCACTGAAATTATTTTCTTTTTATAAAATAATACCTAAATCTTTTCTTTAATACTATTTTCTACGCCACCCTCATGATGGCAGTTGTTTAAAAAATGTATTATTATATAGGATTTTTCTTTTAAATTAATTTTTTCAATTTGTTTGACTTCATTTATATGAAGCATGTCAAACTCATGGACTTTTGAAGCCTGCTAAAAGTTTTAAAGATAAGCAAATTTATAAACTAATAAGTCTCCTACTCTAATTGATCTGTGCTCTGAGCTCGTTTATTAATTTTCATGTAATGTGTGTAATGCCACATACATTGGTGAGACTGCCTGTTATATCTGCACTCGAGTTCTTTAGCATTGTCGACTGAATGGACTGACTCATATTAGTGATCATTTTAGGAAATGTAAGAGTAAGAAAATAGGTAAGATTATTGCAAAAAATCTGAGTAATTATTAGGAACGAATAACTTGTGAGGCGTTGATAATAAATGTTTTAGATCATGTAATTAATGTTCAAAATGCTCAGTCTACAGGTATTTCGAATGTATTTAAATAATTGAAAGTGAACTGTGTATGTTATGTATTTGATGTAAATTTTTTGAGATGCTATGTAAAAATAATTTTAAATTTAAAATGTTATTTAGAACGATTCATAATTTTATATTTTATGATAATTTTTTATTGCAAAAATTAATGGTTAGTTTGTTTAAATATTAATTTTCATTTAAATTTTTTAATGTGATTTTTAGCCTGAAGAAGACTGATTAACTGTCGAAATATATAGTGAAATGTTATATAGAATATATTGATGGCGTTTTATTATTATTAGTATTATTATTATAATAATAATAATTATTATTATTATTATTATTAATATGATCGTTATTATTATTATTATTATTATTATTATTATTATTATTATTATTATTATTATTATTATTGTTATACATCAAGGATAATTTTATTTTACTTCAGCAAATCCAAGGTGTCAATTAGAATATCAGTAAATTTGAACAATTAATTCGTATCCTCTTGATATTTTTTAATAACAATGTTGTTTAATAAGCATCCTAACAGTTGAATTTATTAACAACAATAAATAGAATATATCAGATAAGTGAATAACAAAATAAGTCCTTGCTTCGAAGTAATAATTATATTATTGAAAAATGTTTCGATTATTAAAAAAAAACTGAAGAGTATTATTTAATAATCGAAACATTTTTCAAAATTATAATTATTACTTCTCAACAAGGGCTTATTTTGTTATTCACTTATCTGATATATTAATTCATGCTGCTACCAAGTAATCGTCGTTTTATACTTATACTAATAAATAGAATAAAGAAAATATTTATTGTTACTTGATTTTTTAGTTTCTCATAAAATTAACATAAGTTTTTATGAATCTTTTTCAAAACTGTATCTTTCTGTTATTGTTGTTAACTTTTTATTTCCTTGATTTTATTACGTATTATTTTGTATTATTTCCGATCGTGTATTAATTCTTTCTTCGATGTTTTTTAATTTTAATTTTTTCAGTTTTTAATTTTCAAATAAATATATGACAATTTTTTTAAAAAAATAAAAAAAAAAGCACTGTAAAAGGTACTCTAATTTGTACGAACTAACCCGATTTAAAATTAATTAGGTAAAGTAAATATTCTAAATATAAAGATGATTTTGGGGTTCGTTTATATGAAGAGAGATTTAAGACGTTATCCAAATTTGAGGGTCGCCTTTTACTTAATATAAAGTATTAATAGCACTAATCATAAAGTTTTATTTATTCATGGCATGTCAACTCTAAATGTCAACTCACATATACTTAGATCCAAATGTATAACATGTATTACAGTTAGATATAAATTATCAAAGGAAAAAGGTTAAGAAGTTTATGTCAAAATTAAGATTTAATAGAATATTTAAAAAAAATTAAACAGTTAGTTGTTTAAAAATATTAGAAAATCCGTGTTCACCTTAACCAGGCAAAACACAATGTAAACACGCTATTAATCAATAGAAAAATCTCTAAAAAATTTTCTATTGTTCATATAACAACATTGAAAAGAATTTTTTGATTGAAAGGACTTTATTGAGTGTTTATCACGATTGAATTATCGAGGAACTTTTTATTATTATTATAATTATTATTATAATTATTATTATTATTATTATTATTATTATTATTATTATTATTATTATTATTGTTATTATTATTGTTATTATTATTATTATTATTATTATTATTAATATTATTATTATTATTATTATTATTATTATTAATATTATTATTATTATTATTTTTTTTTTACTAGGAAAACAATGACAATGAAATGTATCTAAGTGTTTCATTTAAGAAACGAAGGTAAATAACAATTAAAATCATTTTTCTTTTTCTCTTACAAGTTGTTTCATAAAATCTCTTCAAATTTAATAATTTCATTTTTTTACTGTTTATCAATACATATTTACTTGTATTAGTAATAATATATATAAATATATAATTAAACTTATAAAAATAAATTAATTAAACTTATATTAAATTACGATGTTCACTATTGTACTGTGAAATTGTTGTGATCACATAAAAAAATTTAAAAGTAAAGTAAGAAATATATCTTATTTCAACTTTCTACTCGCAAACTTTAAATTTAATTAATAATTACAGTTTATAATAACAGTTCATTTATTCATCTTGAATTTCATTTCATATTTAAATATTATAATAAGCAACAAGCAACGTTTTAATGAAATGAAATAATGCTGACAATTAAACCAAAGTAATAAAGTGAACAATGTATTTCAAGATTAGTTAAAAGTTTCAACTCATCTAGATAAATATTTAAAAACCATAATAATAATAATAATAATAATAATAATAATAATAATAATAATAATAATAATAATAATAATAATAATAATAATGAAATTACTTTGAATTTCTTTGTTATTATCTTCTATCTGAAATTATAAAAGTAATAAATATCTTTATTGAAATAAAATAATCTTAATAATCAAAATAAAAATAACATTTGAATTTTGAATAATATACGTAAAATCAAAACTAAAATAAAAAATCATAACTTTTTTATAAAAGACATAAAGCCAGAATTATAATAACGAGAATTTTATTTTCTTTTTCATAGACAGTAACAGACTTCCATAAATCTTCAAGGTGATTTTATACAGATATAAATTATAAGGAATATTTATCTATTTCCTTTTTTGTTATTTATTAATATTATAAAGTCTGTGTACCATTTTATTATTATTGTTGTTGTTGTTATTATTATTATTATTATTATTATTATTATTATTATTATTTTTATTATTATTATTATTATTATTATTATTATTATTATTATTATTATTATTATTATTATTATTATTATTATTATTATTATTATTATTATTATTATTATTATTATTATTATTATTATTATTATTATTACTACTACTACTACTATTACTACTATTATTATTATTATTACGATTATTATTATCATTATTATTATTATTATGCAAAATTGAATTTCTTCATCTGTTAATATAGCGATCCAATACATAAACTAATTCAGTAACACAATATTATTAAGCATATAAACTTTATTGCATGTATAAAATTTGTATTCTTAGAATATATTGTATTAATATTGCATTAATATAACAATAATTATTATTTTCACAAGTTATTATGTACACAAAATATTAAATTTAAATATTTTGTATAAATATACGTTTTCAGAAACAGAAAAAGTTTTCAATATAAAAATATTTTTATTACAATTATATGTTAAAATTTTTATATGAAGTCAAAATCTTTGAATTTATGTTATAAAATTTGATATATGTTTATAAAATGCTGGTTGGGACATAAATGGTGGGACTACATAACCAAGTGCAAAGTATAAAGGATAATACTTACAATCGATTCAATCTTTCTTTATTCATTCCAATTAAAACACAAAATTTATATAAAATAAAAAATACTTTTAAAGACAAATATGTTATTTACTGTTTATTATATGCTTACTTTAGTATGCTGATGTCATTTTTAAATATAATAAATTTATTTTATTTTATTCCAATAAATTAGAGAAATTGTTTTAACTAGAAAATAAATACTCACTATTTAATAAATATTTAACTTTAAGTACTTTTCACAAATATTTAGATATTAAAAGTCGAACATTTTAGGAAATAATTTTGTGGAATTTTACTGTAAAAAATTCCACAATAGATCATACCAAAATAATTTCAAAATAGTTTTATTCATGTATTTTTATCCGAAATTCCAGATTTTTAATTAAAACAAAATTCACCATTTGAAAATAAAAATATGCAAATAAGTTATTTTAATATTCACATTTTCTCTTTGAAAAGTTTATTCTGATAAAGTGAATCAAAGTTTTCATTTTATTTATATTAATTTAAAATTTTAACATTTTAAGGGAACTATTCCAAATTATTACTCTTAGTTGTGCTTTGCTATAAAGATTCGATGGAATAAAATAAACTTCTACTTGACGTTTAATTTATTTTAATTTTCTATAAAAACTTCATAAATTTTCATGTTGACTATAGGTAAATGTTTTCTGCCTTTACTAAGTGTTTTTGAAATATTGCATTATTATTACTTCATTTTTATTTCAATGAAATTATTCATTGTTCTTTAGGACATATTGAAAAGATTGCACTTGATTAGGTTTGTTCAAACTTTTCTAATGAAACATTGATCAGAGGAATTAGAGCATATTAAAACAAATTTAAACTACAAAATCTTTTCAAAAAAGTAAAAAACAAATATTTTTTTTTTTATTAAAAAATAAAATATTGCACAAAAATATTATTTAAAAAATATATCTAAAGCCTGATGGGCCCTTTCTTGGTTTTTAAAAACTGGATGTTTATTTCGATAAATACAGAAAAGTTGTTTATTTGGATATTTAAATTTAGTTAATTTTACGGGAGACGTTTAAATAACTAGAGATTTTATTGTAAAAAATATTTAATTATCTTTGATAATTTAAATTTTTATAATCAATGATAATGTTTTAAATTTTATCAAAAAATTAGAAATTTATGTTTTTAATGTAAAATGTTCAATTCGATATGTAAACAAATAAAATTTATTTATTTATTTAAACGTGAAAATTAAACAAACATTAGTGAATTATAACTAAAAATAAATTTTAGGCATTTTCCTATCGATTTTACCGTTTCCTATTTTCCAAAAAATAATCAAAAATACAAATGAAAATGGAAATTTTTTGAATTTGTCTTTAAATTGTTAAATTTTCTGGGAAATTGTTTATTTTCAAACAGTAAAAGGGAAACCCACTTCCTGCTTATTTAACAATGACAAGTCAACACAGATATTCCTAAATCAAATAATAATTTAATTTAACAAACAATTTTACAGTATTTCTAAAAATATTTTTTGAGAATTGATTTAATTTTTTCACTATTTTTTCCAATGTATGTTCAATAACTTAAGAAATTTTATCTATGTTTTCCATAACTGTAAGGTAAACAACATTTCTACTAGAAGATTAATTCAACTTAATTAATTTTAGTATCGCTTTCATGAATAAAATTTCAAAAATCAAATTAATAATTTCTGGATGTAATTAATATTTTCTCTCACTGCTCTTGGTTTTATTTAGGTAATTTTTATTTGACGAGAAATTCAGTAAACTAATTATTAATTTAATAATAATAATAATAATAATAATAATAATAATAATAATAATAATAATAATAATAATAATAATAATAATAATAATAATAATAATAATAATAATAATATAATAATAATAATAATAATAATAATAATAATAAATAATAATAATAATAATAATAATAATAATAATAATAATAATAAAATAATAATAATAATAATAATAATAATAATAATAAATTTTTTCAATTTAAGAGAAACTTTCAGAATTGCCAGTTTCATATGATATGATTGAATAGATATTAAAAATGAAAAATTTGATGTTATATATAAAACTATTGTTCACGATATTTTTCCAGGTTTTTTATCTATTTTAATTCTTAGTATGTAGATCTTTGAATATAATAATCAGATAATTTTTTATTTTTATAAATTCTTAACAAATTAGACAATAGTTCCGTTATCATAACTGTTTATGTGGTAGTTCAATTTTCTTTTTCTTAGGAAAGTTCTAAGTTTCAAGATGAAGTGCTAAAGAACGAATTTGAAGTTTTTCACAGTCAAGTCTATTGAAAAATAAATTTTTCCTGTCTCAAAATGCAGTTTTCTCTTACATTTATGTTTCTTTTATTTCTCTGAGTTTGTATGTATGTATTTCTATTTATACATTTCTCCATTGGTAAATCGATAAAGTTCAAATAAAAAAATGTTTTCTAAAATTTTACTTTTTTTTGTTTTTATTGATTCTAGAATTATAGAAAAGTTTTTTATATTTTTATATTTTTTTCTCTTTGTTTTAGTTATATTAAAGAGATATTTTATATGTTGTTAGAAAGATTTTATTTTAAATTGACAGGTAAAAAATACTGTTGATTATTTTTAATTACAAATTGATATTGTTGAGTAGACAATAATTACACATTTTATTTGTTCGTTGTACTGATGAATAATTCGTGAATAAATTTTCATTAATGTTTATTTATTTTTAAAAAAAATTATTTAAAAAAGATAAATATTTCAACTTATCTGAATATTTTAATATTGAAATTTCATAATTACGCTTTAAATTAAAAAAAGATTCATATTAAGTTCAAAGGTCAATTCGGTTCAAACAGAGGTGAAAGGTATTTGTAAGAAGGCTATGAAAAGGTTTCTACTATATATAATTTCAACTATATTATTCTGTGTAAAAATAAATTATAGAATATATAAAATTACCTTATGTAAAAAATATTTTAATTTCAAAAAAACAAAAAATAAAAAAAAATTGACTTTATTTTTACAGGTCTCTTAAAACTAAAATTAAATATTTTGTTTTATTAACGCATAAATAGTTTTACTATTTCAAATAATGTGCTTGATAAAGTTGATGAATAAATTTTTTTCATTACTTGAATTAACTGTAATTTTAATAAATTTATAAAGAATATATTACTTATGTTCTTTTAAGCGTCCAAATATTATGTTCTTTTTTGAGTTTTTTTTAATAATAAAAAACAGTAAAATTTAAATAAGTAAATTTTAAAATAATTTTTAAGTTATATTTATATAAATGAAAACTTTAGTCGATGTCTTATTATTTTAAGAATAATAAACGGATTAGGAAAAAATAATAAACGGTTATTTGTTTGTAAAATATTTTAATTTTTTGTTCACCAAAAATATGTTTTCATGAAACATTTTATTTAATTTTGCTACAATTATTAGAAGTCATAACACTTAAGTTTTCATTCATTATATTTATTATATAAAACAAATATTTTCGAGGAAAATAATAATTCTGTCATCGAAAATATTAACAGAAATTTTAAAATTTCAACCTTCACATTTTCATACATAATTACAAGCAGTAGTTTATATTTGAAATTTAAAACATTTGTTTACTTTAATTAAATTCCATTTATTTAAATATATTTTTAAAAAATTTCTTTTCTTAAATTTTGCTTTTGTTACTATTCCTTCTCACAGAAAACTCCAAATGAAGAATTTTGATCTATATTCATAATGAAAATAAATGAAAATTATATCCGAATATTTAATTTCTCGATTTTCTCTGCTAAAATTCTTTTTTTTTATTTGATATAATTAAATTAACCAACATCTTAACTTCTGTTTCAAAATCAACGCCATTATTTGAGAATGACTTAACTTAGCTTTATTTCAAAAATTGAATTAATTATTTTTGGCATTTTTGTTTTTTTTATTCTTTCTAAACTTTTACATTTTCTTTACTACCATGTTTTAAATTTGTTTATTCTTTAAGGCAATTAAACAAAATTTTACTAATTTCTGAATTTTTTGACCACTAATAACATTATAAATCAAATGGAAAACATTTCAAACTAAAATGTTCATCACTGATAATATGATTTAATTGAAGCAGTAAAACAACAGAAAAAGATTAATGAAAATAAAAGAATTATTTATTTAGAAATTATTAATATTTATTTAACTAACAAGTCTCGCTTAGAAATTTCTGGAATATTTTATTAATTTTTGTCCGTAAACATGACACTTTTCTAAAATTACTTAGTCTAATAATCCCAATAACAATTTTGTTCATGTCAACGAAACAATAGCGCACAGGCAGCGAAATATTCTATTCTACGAATTTTATTAAATTTCAATAATTAGACAAACATTCTATTTTTAAAATATGTTGACAATTTAAAAAAATATTAAAAAATGCAAAAAATAAATATAATTAAATGACTATCTATGTATCGGTTTGGTTTTTTTTTCAAATATCAGATTTAATAATTGAGCAGTTGAAATTATGTCTGTAGGGAATTCTGTGAGTAATTGAAATATTTTTACTTTCGAAATGTCAGAATTTCATCAACTGAAACAAAACTTCAAGCTGAAAATGGATTTCAGCCGATAAATGTATAATATTTATATTTTCCATAGAAAATAATTAAAACAAAATGTGATCATTAATTTTTTAATAATGATAATAAATTTCATTATTGTTGCTGCTATTATTTATTTGTTTTAAATAATTTGAGCCGACAAATATTTTCAGTGTTTGTTGATTTTAGTTAGTTTTATTTAACTTTCTCAAGCATATTATGTAATCAAAATAAATAATTGATGCTATTGCATTTATTTTCATTCTGACAAAATATCAAATATTTTTATAAATGAACGTTGATATATACAAAAACAAAAATTTGAGTGGGATATGATTTACCTTATACTTTTTGTTAGAATGAAAATAAATAAAATATCACAAAATAAAGAATACTGATATATATATTGAAAAGTTTACAAATGTACAACCGAATGGCCTTTACATGGCTTTTTTGGTAGCTTTTTGGGTCCACATACTCGGATGATTGCAAGTGAATGCCGATTTTAAAGAATTGTGAAAACCTTCATAAGAATTTGTAGTTCTTGGATTCCCAAAGACAGATTATAAATATTTTTAAGTTTACTCCAATCACATTCTAATCACTAATGTTACTACATGCATTTCGAAGAATTTATCATAAAAGACTTTTCAGTTTGAATGAATCGGTTCATTGGAAAAAGTATTAAAAAGTGAGATTAATGATTTTAATAATAAAAAATCGTTTTACTTTTTTATTTTTTATTATATTTTTTAAAATTGTAAATTTAATATTTTGAAATGCTATTTAAATCTATTTTAACTTAATAAATTAAATTTATAACTGAATTCACTAAATTGATTTGCGCTTTATAAAAGTTTGGAATTATTTTTTTGGGGGATTGAGGGTGTGAAGGAGAAAAATTGTTGTTTACAGAATACAATACAAAAAATAAAATCAACCATAAATAATACATATGTTACGTAAATGTTTTTAATACTTGATTATAGATAAATATTATTGATAAATAAAATATAATTTATAGCAATATATTTTAACAAATTTGCATCTAATTAAATAATTTAGTTAATATATGTATGTTAGATTATTTAAATAATATTTAGCTTAACCTTCAAATAAACAAAATTAATTATAATTTATAAAAATCTATGTAAAATGGCTGAATTCTTAACCTTTTAACCGTTTATGATATATATGTGAAATATACACGTCATTTTGAAAAGATAATTCTTTGCATAATGTCGCATATTTACATTTTGATTTTTAAGGATTGCTTACATACTCTGCTAATGTTACAAATACGCGTCATCGCATGAAATTAATTAAGCACAGAGCAATGAGCTTTCAAAAAAAAGAACTTTTTGTATCCTACTTTATCAAGTAGAAACAACATTCGTTTTAACATAAAATTTTTATTGTTCATTTATTATTAACAAGTAACGAAATAGCCACCTACTCCAGGCTCTTTAACATTTGCATTTTGGTTTTCCTTATATTTTCTAATCGGAGTTGAGCAAGTTGGAAATTTAGAGTCGGCTAGATTTGGAGAAGTAATGTTGATTTTATGTTTTCTCTGCTTGCCAGGACTATTACTGTCTTGGGGAATTGAGTTTCTAATGGGTTGATTGCGTAGAGCTGACGGACAGAAGTTACTTTTAACTATACAATCGGGTAGTCTGATATTTCGTTTTGTCAATGAGTTCACACGCGAGGTTTCAGATTTCTCTACTGATTTGCTGGATTCGGAGCAATTTTTTGAGCAATTCTGTGATTTGAAACTTGGTGACGGACTTTTGTTGACAAATAGCGAACTTTTTGGTATAAACGACTAAATAAAAATAAGCATACAATGAATTTAGTTAAATTATCAACGGCTTATTTTTGTAAAAAATATATCAAGTTTTATTAGTAGAGATTTGTTTAATACAATTTAAATTAAAATAAAAATAAAATAATAAAAAACCATTAAAAATTAAAAAATACGTCAAAATATTTTTTATTTAAAATGAATGAAATTTAAGGAATTTATTGAAATATATCTTATAACAAATCAGCTTACCTAAAATGTTCTGATTAAAATTATTATAAAACTTCCGTATTTTGTCAGCTTGATCTCTTTTTTAAATTTAATTTTTGTTTTAACGTAGTTTACTTATTTTTAGGCATTTATCCTATTTACATATGCACAATTCAGTTATTAGAGTAATATTAATTAAATTATTTTTTTATTTATTTTTAAAATTTTTACTTCATAATGATTTTTTAAATTTATTTTTTGGATTCCTATTTTATCAAATGAATTAAATTTTAATAAGACAATTCTGATTTAAATTAATATGGTCCATAAATTATTTATAATTTCGTCTGTTTTAATTTCACGTAAAATTTACATTGGAAAATAAAATTAATAGTAACTAAAGAACATGTTTAGTCAAATAATAAAACAAGGAAGTTTATTGTATTTTATTAAATATTCTCTTTAACCAAACATGATCAAAGTGCTGCCAGTTTTACAATTTTTAGTTGGTATTTCAACTTCCGATTAGGGCATTATATTCAACTTCAAAATTCAGTAAAAATTGTTAGAGTTTCAACATGATATTTAGCCTGTTTTAGATGATAAAAATAATTTCTTAGTTTATATTTATTTAAATTCATTTTTTCATACTAAGAGAAGAAAACATTGATCAATTGTTTGAATGTAATGAAAATAAATTAAAACAAATCAAATTTAATGAAATTAAAAGCTAAAAATTCTGCAATATATTAATTTGAAAAAAAGATATTAATATAAATTTTTGAAAGATTTATTAAAATGTAAGTTTTAAATTGAAGATTTTATATTGAAAATTTAATTTATTATACGAAGATGTACTAGATAATAAATCAAAACTTTACAATGTCATCTTACATTCATTATATGGTATAAGTAATAATAATAAAATATATCTTTAAAACCTTAAAAGTTAAACTGTAATTTGCAAATTATATGTTTTGTTTAAAACAATAAATTTACAACTGTGTCGAAAAGTCTTTTTCGGGATGTTATTTATTTATAATTATGGTCCTAAATGCACTGGATATATTTTTTTCTTTCATTATAATAAATATTGTAATATTTAGAAAAATAACTAATTACACTTTCTATTTAAATTAAACTGTTTGGGTTTTGAGTTTCCCATAATTTACAACAGGGTTTCCATTATTATATATTTTAATAGTTATGTCTTCATTTACCTCATCTTTGACATCATTACATTTGTTGTCGATTTTGTTTACAAGACCACTGTTTACATTATTAATCTCAACTCGACAGTCATTATCATGAAAGTCTGACATTTGTGAATCTGTTGATGAATAATATGAATAACTAGAGGACGCGTCAAACTCTGGAAAGTCAAATTCATCATCATCAGAAACCTCACCATAACTTTCGGTTAATTTTTGTAATTCTTGTTCTCTCACAGGCCGGTTTTTTCTAGACATCTAGAAAAATATACTACTAGAATAATGTACAAAACTAACAATAGTTTATTATACCTTTCCCATTTTAATTATAACATTAAACAATAAAGATAAATACTCTAAACCAATAATTATGACTACATTAAGTCGAATTATACGAATTATACAAATGTTAATTATTATTATTATTATTATTATTATTATTATTATTATTATTATTATTATTATTATTATTATTATTATTATTATTATTATTATTATTATTATTATTATTATTATTATTATTATTATTATTATTATTATTATTATTATTATTATTATTATTATTATTATTATTATTATTATTATTATTATTATTATTATTATTATTATTATTATTATTATTATTATTATTATTATTATTATTATTATTATTATTATTATTATTATTATTATTATTATTATTATTATTATTATTATTATTATTACTTGGAAACAAGCTTAAATGGTGCTTATGCACTACGTATAAAATACACTACTGAGCTTTACTTGTTTAAAACACAAAAGAGAAAATTATTTTTTTTATTAATATAAATAATTTAACTATATGAGATTTATTATTTATTTCTCATTTGAAGTGTGCAAAATATTTTCTGTCTAATAATGTGAAAAATTACTCTTCGAGAACTTTTTACATCAATTATCGGTTTTGTCACTTTTCTTTTAATAAATATTTCATTTAGTTTCATTTAGTTTCATTTAGTTTCATTTAGTTTTTTGACTATAAATAAATATCCCTTGTTTAATCTGTTTTTTTTTTTGATATTTTATTTATTTTCATTGTGATAATAAATAGCACGGTCTTTATAAAACTATGACAATGTGAATAAGCAAAATTCAGTGTGAAGTTATTATTGAAAATCTCCATTTGGTTTGAAAAGGATTATCTGATAATCGAAAAATTCTCATTTAATACATATTTGCAGCAAAGGCTTAACTTATCATTTATTTATCTTGTTTTACGATTTTAGACTTACAAATATAATTAGAAATGATTAAGTTTTATTTTGTTTTAAACCGAGAGTTTTTACTGACTATTAACTTTTATTATTCATATTTTGTTACATTTATATATTCATTACTATTATAAGTGATATTCATAATGGATAATTCGAATTGTGAGATAATAGAGAGATGAGATGTGACTTACCAACTAAACTTCAACTATTAGATAAGATTGGTAATTAACCTTTTAGAAAAATATTTGCTTACATGAAAACTATATATTCCTTAGTCTTCTGACGTAAAATTTCATGCAAAAAATCATCAACTTGGCTTCACGACAAGTTGTCTACAGACTTTTCTTTTACGATACTTTGTCTTTAAACAACAGGTTTACAGAAAATAGGTCTGCTACCGAAATCTTTGTTATCATCAGTTGGTCAAAAGATACTTGTTAGCAAACAATGTCATCTTTACATTAAATATGTAAAAGAGTTATTTTGTTGTGTTGTTCATTGGCTAGGTTTTAGTAAGCAAAATTCACTGATATCTATCAACATAGATTGCTAAAATAATTTTATCAAAATCTTGACAGTAAAAAACAAGCCATGTAGTCAGACTTTTGATATGTTTCATTAGTACAATCATACTAAAACATTACATTTGTCGAAAGAATTCCTGAAACACCTCCAAACTCATGACAGACCGACAGAGAAAGTTCTTTTGAGACTGACCACGCAATTGAACAAAAGATAGTTTTATGTTAGATAAACTGCTGCTGAATTTTATTCTTCATAAATTTCATTGTTAATGTAAATAATACAACTATTATTATTAAAATTTCAAGTGTTAATTAGTTAATTTTACAAATAATTTTCAACTTGTTTAAATTGAATAAATTATTTTACAAATAAACAAAACTTTACAAATTTATTTACAACATTATAAAAAATATTAATTATTAAATTTTTTATATTTAGTAACAAATTTTAATTTTCATATAATTATTCGAAACTTTATAATCATGTTATACCCAAATTAATTATAAATTTTAATCAATTTTGACATATCCATTTATTTAGATCAAAAAATTAATTTGATTTGTATAGACAATAAAAAGAAATAAAATGTTAAAAAAATTAAAAAAATAAATAATGGTTTTAATATTAAAAAATTATTATTAATTTTGATTAAAGTGTATCTTCTGTGTCAATTAATTGTTTGTCATTTTTCTTATAATCTTATAATTAATATATAAAATTTAAAGTTAACATAATCATTTTAAACTAACAATTAACAATACAAAAATTCAAGATCACACCAATAAATTAAAACCCTATAAAGAATCAAATAATTTTGCCGCTAGTAATTGCGTTTATATAAAATATCTTACGCAAATTCAGACTTTCCAGAAACATTTTGAATTATGTCAAAATCCGAATGAACATCAACTATTTTCATGAGTTCATGAATCCTTTATGAATTATATATACTTTTGTTCTTTATTTTCTTTTATATGAAGTTTAAAGCATGAATAACGCGTGTAAAATGTAATCATTATATGTTTAATAAATTTGAACATTTAATGGATACTTTGAAAAGGTACATAATACCTGTAAATCTATCAGTATTTGTACATATTTTTGGATAATGAACTATCTTTGTCTGAATCCGGGTAACACTTTTAAATTCTTATAAAATAATCTGACAACAAATTAAAAGTAATATATATATCCATAATAATAAAATCGTTTTTTCTGTCATATGACCAAGATAATACTGAATTCCACATTGGGCCAACTCCAAGACAATTACACTGATAATTAATTAGACCAATTAAATTTTAATTAAATTTCGAATTTAAAAATAAGAAGAGAAATGATTATAGTGATTATATTTGATCAAGATTTGGCTAGTGAATCCACAAAATTGTTTTGGTTGAAGTTTATCGGTATCAAATTATTTTAATATTTTTCTAAAAATTTAATCTATAGAATATAAAAAATGTTATAAATGTTATGAGCCAAATTTTAAATTAGATTAATCAAGGTTTTGTTTTATATTACTTTATAATACTTTTGTTTTAATAATACTTTAATTTTAAAATATGCAGCTATTGAAAAACTATCGTTATTGAAGAAGGTTTGGTTGTTAAGAAAGAATAAATTGTATTTTCTTTCAAGTTTGTTAGACATAGCAATAAAAATTAAATTTACTATCCTAATAATTGTTTTGTATAATAATATTTATAACAGTAGTGTGCGTTTTATTTGTATTAGATATACTAGATGAGAAAAGCAAGATAAGAAATTATTTTTCATTCCAATATGTATGTCAGACTATTTTTGCCATTTGTCTAAGAAAATGCATAGATTTTTATAAGCACTAATTTTTCTAATATAAATCATTTTTAATCGGTTAAATAAGCAAAAAATAATCTTTTTTTACACTTTTGAATAAAAGATTAAAAATAATATTATACTGTAGAACAAAAATGAATTACAAAATTTTGATTTGAATATGTATTAATAAATTTGCTAATAATTTTGCTGGAAAATAAATAATATTATCGTAAATGATTTTAAAACAAAATATGATTATACACTATTTAATTTTTAATTTTGTCTATTATTGAGGATAAGCCTTTATAATTTTTACAAAAGTTATCACCTTAAATTTAACCTTTTTTAGTTGTGTCTCCTAAATATTTAACTTTTGAGATACCTAATAACTTATAATGATTTATGATTGTATTTTAAATAATATATTATTTTTTTCTTAAATTAATCGTATCTTGATGTATTAAAACAAATTACAACAGACATTTGTAGTTTAAAAGTTCCAGATTACCAAAGAAATTTTATTTACATTTTTGAAAAGTAGTAAATCAAAAATGCAATAAAAGAAATATTTTTTTATAAATTATTATTTAAATAAATATCAAAGTTACAATTAGTATCAATGTATTTTATCAAAAATGTGCATAAATCTATTAATAAAATAATCGATCAATGATAAAAAATAACGCAAAAATTAAATTCCAATAAAAATTAAAAATTAAAAATTATATAAAAATTATTTATAAATATTCATGAAATTTTGTTTAAAATAAAGATATATGCTTAATGTATTAATCATGACTGAGAGGTCAAAATAAAAGAATTATTGTTTAAAACATTTACTGTTTAAAAATTTATGAAAAATTAATAAAACAAGATTTCTTAAATAAATAATAATTTTGTTTTTTTGAAATACTTGAAAATGAAATTTTATACAGGCTTCATAAATAAATAATATGAAAATTAAGGAAATAAATTTTTTTAAAAAAATATTTTTAAAAATTATATTTAATTCAAAAGATTTAATATTTCACGTTTAGTTCAATGAAATATTTGATATATTTAGAGTAGTTATATAAAAATTATATTATTATGGTAATCTTTTGGACTATTTCTATTACGTATTTGTAATTCTTATAAGTATATATATTTATATATATATATAAATTCGAAACTTTGTAATTTAAACAAAATGTTCTATTTAAATTGTGCGAATATATATTCAGATAAAATAAACATTCAAATAAAAGCACAAACAGATAGATAACACAGTTATTGATAGGATAAAATAAATAATTAATGATTATGTAAATTACATAACTACAAAAATGTTAAAAATTAATTACCAATACAGTTATGTAAAAAATCATGAAAACAGACAGACTCATAAACGTAGTGCTATACAAAATTATTATTATTATTATTATTATTATTATTATTATTATTATTATTATTATTATTATTGTTATTATTATTATTATTATTATTATTATAATTATTATTATTATTATTAAAATTATTATAATTATTATTAGTATTATTATTATTATTATTATAATTATTATTAGTATTATTATTATTATTATTATAATTATTATTATTATTATTATTATTATTATTATTATTATTATTATTATTATTATAAAAAATAATAATAATTAGGAAAAAATATGTTTTTGCAAATTCATAGCACATACTTGGTAATATATATATATATATATATATATATATATATATATATATATATATATATTAGGCACACAAATACATTTTCCATCATGATTGCAAAGTTTGTGTTAACAAAATTATATTATTTTCTTTAAACTGGCTATATTTATTTTTTTCTGTTATTACTTTATTTAAAAAATTTACATAATTACTTTTTTTTATTGATTTTCGCATATTTAGTCTTTTTTCTATTAACTTCAGTTTATTCAATGACAATGAAATGAAATTTTGTTTGTATGAACAGATAGAGATTATTCGTTGGTTTTGTGAGAATAAATAAAAAAACCTAAACTCGTGGATTTCTATGTCAATAATTTAAAAATTTTTAATAACTCTATCAACACTAGTTTTTACATATTTTTGATTTTGATTTTATATTAATTTACTTTTTTATATACATTCATAACAAGCAATATATCGTAGGAATATAATTTCATTAATTTTATACATGCTCTGTACACATCGGTTAAAAATTAGTATATTTATAAAACTTTTTATTAGAATTAAAAACGACAAAATGTTATTTTACGATTTTTTTCTTTTACTTTGTTTTCCTTTGTGGTTTTCAATTGGATGACTTAAAAAATCTTTTCAAGTGTTTTGCCGGATTTTCTTAAACTTATATATGGAAGTTCTCTAAAAAATAAAATCGTTGAACTGTCTTAGGACTTGATAAAAATGAATCAAAATTTCTCGTATATAATTTTGACACTTGAGAGGAAAAGAAAACATTTTTGTTTATCTATGAATTATTTTCACTTTTAGCGGTGATTAAAGGTTTTTATTAATTATAAATAAACTTTGTTTATAAAATTATCTTTATATCGTTGTTAAGTTTAAATAAATTAAATCTTTTGTTTACTATATAAATAATTTGTATCTATTTTTTTTAAAAAATTTATCTTTAATTAAAATATGCTATCAAATTATACAGTTGCTACGACAAAGTATATATGTATAAAAATCTATTATTTATTATATTGGTCAATTCGTTGTTATTTAGGTTGTGACCGTAATTTTTACCACGACATCTAAACTAAATGTTTATAAACATTTATATTTGAGTGCATTTTCAATAACAAAAGACATATTTCTAACCTGTTTGACATTTAAGAATAATTTAATAATATTTGGTGAACAATACTTTTAATAATTTGTTTTACCAGACTAAAATTTAAGAATAAATATTATCTATATCGAGTAAAGCTTTGAGACGTACCAACTACTATATGGTTCAAAAGGCCTTTCTCTACCATATGCAAGTAAACTGGTCAATTTGGAAGTCAGCACCGATATGGTCTTTCCAAAGAGGTTCCTTTGATTTCAATATGTTCATTTACCAAAAATAATTTAAACTTCAGTCACCTTAATTAGTATTTGAGTGATTCATGTTACCGTTAAGTAATTTATGAATACTTTTACTGACCGAAACTTACCTTTTCCAAATGGTACAAGTAAAAAATTATTTATTTTCATATATTTTATTATATTTTAAAATAAATTAATATTTTTATTCAAAAATGAATATTAAATTTAATAAGAAATGATAATTTAAAATAATAAATGCGATTAAAATGTACTCATTGTTAAATTAATTATTAATTGTAAAGTTGAATAAAATTTAAACAAAAATAACATCAAACTAAAATTCTCCACAAATGATAATTTTTGACTTTTACTACTTTTAACTTCCGTTGTATTTGAAAATAAAAATTTAATAATTTTTATTTTATCTATTTTTTATCATTAAAAATGCATATTTCCAAATTTGAATGCCAAAAAAAATTAAAACAATTTAAATTTGTTTCTTTCAATTAAATATTTTTTAGAGTTTTAGAAAAGAAATATTATTTTTTATTTTTTGCAAATGTATAAAAATTTTTTTTGATAGATAAAACTTGAATATTGGCTCCCAATAGAGGAAGCAAATGTTTGGGGGGCAATATGAGGTTGGATACAAAAATATAAATACATGTATAAAATTCTGTGTTAAATATTTTATAGTTTTGGAGATTTAAATGTTAATTTTTTGAACAATCGGTTTTTATAGAAAGCAGAGAATCGTTTTAAATATTTGAACACATTTTTTAAAAAGGTTTGATTAACTGAATTTTTAATTACTATGTCACGATTTATTTTACTAGTGAGAATTTAAAAAATTCAAAAGATAACTTTAATAAAAATGTCACTTATGTTCTAAATTGGTCAACACCTTATGTGAACCTCTCTCAACACAACTGGGGCTCAAGTTCTCCTAAGTGTTTTTGAATTCCTGAATGACATGGATGTTTATTTTTATTAATTTACATTAGTTTCAAGTTTAAGTGCAAAATTTAATTAAAATTTGATAAATTCAAAAAAATTTACATTTCTCAAATAGGTAGTGAACAAAATGGTAAAGAAAAATAGGATAATGCAAGTTTCCCAGAGAATGCGATTGTAAAATTAAAAACTAATTAATTAATTAGTAATTTTGTTAGTAATTTATAAGCTTGACACACATAATTGCGGTCTGTCAAGTTGTAGCAAATTAATTAATTGATGTATTGATTCCCATGGAAGTTTGGAAAAATAGTTGATAAAGCTCGTTGATGGATATGATTATTGTCTGAGTATCCTTATGTAAGCATAATTAAACTTGACTAAATTCCCCAATTCTGTGACAAACATTAATTTGTGAAATATGCTTAAGAACGGGCGTTGAGTGGTTCAAGTTCAAATTTACAAGTGTTTTATATTGAAATATATTTTTATTTATAAAAATTACAAAACAAAATTACGATTTTATAAATTATTCATGGATTATACAAAACTACATAATTTTTTAAAATTATTTACCTGTTTTTAATGCTAAAATTTTAAGATTTAACCTTTGGAAACGAACATTTTTGGTAAATATGATTGTGCTGTTTTAAAATATAATTATCTGAATGTATTTTAATAATAAACAAATAAATAATTTTTAAGAAATTACTAAAATTAAAACTTTTATTATTATTATTTGAAAATAAAAAACTTTCAAAAATATGGTAAACTAATTTTAAATGTAGTTTTAAAATAATTTTTTTAATGAAATTCAAATCATTTATATTAACTATTAAAATTTTATTAAATTTCTCTTAGTGTTTTCGAATTTCTCTCAAAATGAAAATATTTTGTGCCATGTTTATGCCTTTATTTGTTTCGTATGTCAAGTCTTTGTCATGACTTTGACTCCTATAATCTCGGTTTCACAATGGTGATACTGTTGCGCGGACTGCCTTAACTATCTCGAACAATTTCTTCTTTTCATTGAGGCATATATTTTGCATTTGTCAACTTAACCCTTTGAGTGCCAACATGATTTTAAGAGGATTAGCTAAAAATGCCACTCTGCTAGAGGAAAATAGAAATTTAAAAATATATTTCTCTGTAACTTTCTAAGCATTTTATTTACGAAAAGTATTTAAAAAACAAAAAATGATTTGAAAAAATAATATAATTTCTACAAAATAAATGAAAAATAAAACGTTATTCGTTTACCACACAATCTATCCCTTATGTACATTTAGATTGCCCAATACATAATCCATGAAGCCCTTTTTTGCCCTTATAACAAATTAGGTTTGATTTCTTTACAGGTCCCCCATCTTTACCACTACAAACTAGACACGTTTAACTGTACCTGCCTTGACATGATTCCGCAATTTATATCTTTCTAGCAACGAAGAGAAACTGCTTGTCAAGACACGTTTATAATATAATAAATAGAATAGGGTTGCATTTAACTAATGTGATTATTGTGCGTCTTTCACTTCGAAAACTGGACTATTCTCAACATAAAGATATAATATATAGCATAAATAAAATTTCCATTTCTTATAAATACACATTCGGAATAAAAAACCATAAATAAAAATCGACAAGTATGAAATAGAGATCGAATTTGTCGATGCTGGAGCATGAGCGCGCTCTTGGCATTTTCGGCCAGTGTATTGAGGAGCGCGATCGCGCTCCTTGGCACTCAAAGGGTTAATAAATACAGTAAATAAACTATCATATCTTATTTCTGGAAAACAGGTTTATGAAAGTAAAATTACCCAATAATAGTTTTAACAATAGCTTTAACAATAGTTTAAATAATTAATTCAATAAAAGTTATTTACGAAACAATAAATAGTAATAATTTATTGTTATTAAAATACAATAGATCAAAAAACCTTTATAAAGTCAACAGTAAACTTTATGACACAATCTACTAAAACTAAATAAAGCATACGCCAAACGTTTTATTATTCTGTTGTCTTTTAATAAAAAAATTTTTATTTTTATTTTATCACTATAATATTAAATAAGAAAATAATACCTTACAAATTAACTCCAACAAATTTCATAAAACAAATGCCACAAAACTTGGATAATAGTACAGATTGTAAATGATTTCCGAAACTCAATTCTTATATTTATATAACAGATTTGCACTGTTTTGATTGGCTTGCAGTGGGAGAAAATAAGTTAACACATTTGCAAATGTGTTACAGTGTGTAAAATACGTGTAAAAAAATTGTTTATTAATATTAAATTATCTTTATTTACAATATTAAATTGAGTGTAGAATTATCGGTCATTAATATATTTATTAATATATTTTTGTGCCATATAATTGACATAGCAAATTGTGTAATTTTATTTGAACTGGAGTTTTACCAGAATTTAATTTTTAAATTTTTTTTTATTTTTTATTATTTCGTAATTATTATATTATAATAAAATATATTTAATTATCAATTTTAGAAATATATTAGTTGAATATGTATATGAATATATATTAGGTGTATTTGAGCTACAATATTCTCCCGAACAAAACGCCTTTGAACTATATACAGGAAAGTATTTTCTTTTTAGTTTTGAAAACTAAGGGTTTTTCAGAACATAACGCTTAATAAAACAAATAAAATAAAATTATTTGTGTTTTATAATTGTCATAAATATCGAAAAAAAGTTTTATTTTTCTTTTAACGCCGGCATTGTATTTGTTTAAATGTTCAGTTTAAATTTTATTGAATTTTATTTGGTTATGTGGCATTTTATGGCTGAAATCATAATTTTTAGAAAATATAAAAAACTATTTTAAAATTCAACTCTTTTTAGCTTAATAAATAATATTTATATAAAATGTTATATGGTTTTTTTTTTCTCAAGTCGATTACGATATAAAATTAATTATAACAAATTTTCAAACTGTGCGTACGTTATTTTCTTATATTTAAAAGAATTAAAAAATACCAAAACCTGCTTTTTAAATCTTTTAAAATTAATTTAATACGTAGATTTTTGGAAAAGAAATAGTACCAAATGTTGTTAAATATTTGGATTTTGAAAGAAAATTTATTAAATCAACCGAAAAGTAAAAGATATTTAGTTAGAAAGATTCTAACGTCAACTCGAATCGGCATTGTATTCTAAAATCGGCCATTTTCTTTGAATAAAATGTGAAGCAAAGAATTAAAATTGTCATTTATTTAATATATATTTATTTACAATATCAAGAGACTATAAATATTTATAAATATGAATATATTATAAAAAATAAATTTTATAAATATACAAAACTTACGAATTAACTGAGTTAAAATAATTGTTTATTTTGAAAAATAATTTTATAAATCTAATAATTTTCACTTTAGATTTCGACAACTTTGTTTTAATTATCGTGCTTATGCCAAGCAAGTGGCGAATGTTCTAATTGACTATCTGAATTCCAAAAATTATTTACCAAATAAAACATGAAAATTAACTATCCCAGCTCTTCAACGATAAAAATTACCATTTATAATTCAAAAATAATTTTTTTTGGTTAAGTGCAAATGGAATTTCTGAGAAATTTGTATTAAAACTAAATGAATACTAACTAAAACAAATGTTGCTTTGAGTGCTGAAAATCACTAAGAAATTAGCAAAGTAAAAATATTGATTATTGCACAAGTAAGTCCATATTAATAATAATAATAATAATAAATTATTCATAGAGAAATTATGTAGATATTTCCCAATATTACACACAATCTATACAAACGCATTTTTGCACAGTTGGGAACCAATCCGTTTACTTTGAGAAAATTCAATGAAAAATTTGATTATTATTATTTAATACTCTGAATTAAAACAACCCTTTTAAAATTTTTAAAAAATTTTGAATAACTGTTTATCGTTGAATCATTTAATCCGTAAAATATTAGTATAAAATGTACCACTAAAAGATTTAAAATAAATAACAGATAAATAGCAGTTTAAATAACAGATAAAACATTGATGAACTACATGTAATTATATAAATAATTTAAAATGAAATAAGTGAAATTATTTTAAATTTGTATTGCCGTACTCTGAAGGTTTTACAAATTATAAAAGGAAGTTAAGTAAACAGATGGGAAATTTAGAGTATAAGATCGTCTCTAATTCGTGTAAGGTACGCAATATGTTTATTAATAAATCAAAAACTCCGGTTGGATTGTGTTCTGATCTCGTTTATCAATTTACATGTAATGGGTGTAATGCCACATACATTGGAGAGACTTCCCGTCATCTCTGTACTCGAGTTCTAGAGCATTGTCGATTGAAGGGTTTGACCAATATTAGTGAACACAATAGAGGATGTAAAAGTGAAATAGGAATATCTGGTTTTAGAATTTTGTTGAGAAGTTTTAATAAATATTGGGAACGCGTGATATGTGAAGCATTGCTGATATGGTCATTGGATCCAAAGATTAATGTGCAAAGTTCTGTGACTACGAATGTTTTGAATGTTTTTAAATAGTTTACGTATGTTAAATCATGTTTTTTTTAATATTATTAAAATAATTGAAAATTTTAAATTACATTAATTTTATAAAAAAATTATAATATAAATGAAAATTTTTAATTAATTAAAAGTTATTTGAATATATTTTATAAATATTTATTTATTACAAAATTAAATTAATAAAAAATAATTTGTTTAAATTAAATGTTAATTCATAATATTTTTAGTTGGTTTTGTGTACCTGAAGATGACAGTTATGCTATCGAAATATATCGTACAAAAAGTTTTTTATTGGCGTTATCTTTTAATTAAATCGTTGTCAAATTTATTTATTTATTAATTTTAAATAAATTTAATATTTTTTTCAGTTTTATTTTTAAAAGTATTTTGAATTTTTAAAATTTTTATTTTTTTGAAATTTATCAAGTGAAGAACAAGAAACGTAAAAGAAAGAGTGAATTAAAATGAAAAGAGAATGATAAAAAGTTTTCTAAAATTTCATGTTGAAGTGAACAAAACCAGTTTTAGGTTTAAAAACTTATTATAATATGCTTTGTGGAAATTTATTTATTCGTTTGAGTTAAATATATTATAATATATTTAATAATAATAATAATAATAATAATAATAATAATAATAATAATAATAATAATAATAATAATAATATTAATAATAATAATAATAATAATAATAATAATGATATAAATAATAATAATAATAAACTAAATAAAATGTCAGATTTCATTAATCTTATGATTTCATTAATTTATGGAATTGGTTATTTTAAGGATAATGGTAAAATATTTAATTTACTTGATTAAAACACATCTAAATCATTTAATTTATTCATATTTTTACTTGGATTACTTTTTAGAGTCGAGTCTTATGAGAATTGAATTAAATATTTCTATGTGCATTCAGTTTCCAGTGCATTTCTCCAGGGATTACTTTGCATCAATAATCGTCTTATTTAATACATAATAATAATATTAAAATCTTTAAAAAATATCTTGTTTTTGGTTTAAAAATGCTATATCAATTAAAACTTTAAACTCTCCTATGGCTGGGCACAAAATCTTGTTTTCAAATTATATTTCAGATATAAATTGGTAATTGTTTAAAAGGATAATGTTCTAAAATTCACATACTAATGGAAAGGTTTAACACTATCTTTACGGACAAAATTGTCTATCTATTTTAATGAACCTCGTATTATATAGAGTATAAAAAGTGTATAAAAAGAGAGAGCAAACGTACTTAATAAAAATTTATATTGCGTGTGATTTTCTTTGTGGACAAAATATTGAGGAGGTCTTAATTGGTGTTATCTAAGTTATCAAACTGTAACATTGATGTTAATATTTTTTATCAAAAGTTGCTTGCGGAAAATAAAATTAATATTGTTGGGTCTTAATGGTTTAATAAATTTTTTTTAACACAAGGCGTTTAAAATTTTAAACTTTCAACTACATAACATATTTAAATATTAAAAAATGTCACTTGAATATAACTTATGCTATATATTTCGACAAATTTACTATAATCAACATGTAAAAATAAAAAAGCTACATAGATGTTAAAAGGCTTATTCAAACTAAATTATCAGAAATTTCAAATATGTTTATGATGCATTGCACTCGTTATATCCGTTTTCAAGCTCTTAATCACTGTCGACTGAAGGAATTTGATTAATATTAGTGAACACAATTTTATGTTTATACTTGTATTGTTGTACTTGAATTGGTATATGGAAACCTTATTAGTAATATGATGTTATAAAAGAATGAAAATATTATTAAATGTAATACAAAAGAATAAAATTTATTTATTAATAGAAAATAAATATTTAAGAAATTTAAAAATTATTTAATTTTATAAAAGTTAGGTTTGTCCAAATAAGCAATCGTGTAGTTTATTCTTTTTACTTAAGTTACGTTTGTTTTTCAGTATTTCAACTCTATGATTGGTATTGTCTGGTTTTACCGAAATATATCTGTTAATTACTTACAATGTTTTTATTTACTTATTTAATCTATTACGAATATTTAGATAATTATTTTTTTTAATCTGCAATAAATTTTACATCAACTATAATTATGATATTTCAATATTTTTTTAATTTTAAAGTAATTTTAAATTAATAAAAAACATTTTTTCAATTAGAGTTTTAATTAATAAAAATCTTTTGTAATTTTAGCTTGAGAATAATGATTTTTTAATTGATGAAAGAAAAAATAATTTTTCATTTGTTTATTGATTATATATTTTTCCATTAAAGTTAACTTGAATGTCATTATTAATGTAAAATAATAAATATTTCAATTATTAGTAATATAATTAAATTAAAAATGTTTCATTCTAACTCTGAATAAAGAAAGGAATTTCGTGTTAGTTATGAAAATTTTACATAATAATTTTTCGAATAAAGATATTTTTGTGTTAATTTTATTTCATTGAAATCAGACGATGGCTACCAAAGTTTCACTTAATATTTAATACAACTTTAAAGATAGACTAACGTCCATATTTTTACACATAATCTTTTGTTCGTAATATTTGTTCATTTTTTCATGCAAAGTGAAAAAACTTTATATTTTTATAATGTCTATAAATAAGAGATTTTTTTAAAAAATCATTTATTAAAATCGTTTTTAAATTATATTTTATATTTTATACGGGAATTCTCTGTGTGAGAGAGGTTAAATGAGTATTCAAACAAAATACAGATGTTTGGTTGGGTGGTTTAGGTATTGTAAAAAAACTTTTTGAAACATTGCTAAAAAAAGAAGCGATTTGTCAAATTGTAAAATAAAATTCAAATCTAAAAAAGATGTATAAAATGCTGTAAAATGGTTTCAATCAAATATTATAAATTAAATTCTGACAACAATTAATTTTTTGTAGACTAAATGTTTTAGTAATGTTTTTTTAACAAAATGTTTTAATCTGTTACATAAAAATTACTAAATAGATTTATTATTATTTTTTGATAAATTTTATTTTGTAAAAACTTAATATTTTTATTAATAACCATAGCTTAAAATATGTACAAAAATTTCAATTCATCACAATTTAATTTATTTAATCCTAACATTATTGCAAGCATTTCATTTGTAATGGATACAATTCAAAAGCTTAAAAGAAATTATTTTAAAAATTAATGAACTTAAATTTAAATACATGCTTGTAATTTTCTTTTTTTCATGTGTTAAATTAAATTATATTTTGAGATTTTCAATATAATTATAAAAATATTTTTAAAATGCAAATTCAAAATGTAAATCTGTCATTTCATTAAAGAAAAGTAAATCAACAATTTTCAAATATTATTTTTAACTTACTTTTCATTTTTAAAATAAAATATTTATTTCAAATAAAATGTAGCTTGATCAACATTATTTCAATATGGAAAAAAATGATTATTTTTCTTTAAATAGCCCTTTAATAGCCTTGAGGATCAATTGAAAACAAATGTAGGACTGGAATTATCTATGTTTGAGAATTGTTTTAATTACATTCATTTTAAAAAAATCAAAACCAAAACCGTTTCAGTTAAATTTTATTTAGTTATTTTATAAATAGTAATAGTTTTATAACATCATTAAAGTG
Source organism: Schmidtea mediterranea (assembly GCA_022537955.1). Taxonomy (NCBI): domain Eukaryota; kingdom Metazoa; phylum Platyhelminthes; order Tricladida; family Dugesiidae; genus Schmidtea; species Schmidtea mediterranea. The sequence continues at coordinate 34,766,154 of CM039682.1, forward strand.
GCAGTTGTAGCCATAAAAAATATTTTTTTATTTATTTATTTTTTCAGATCAATTTTTTTTATATTTTGCACAACTTTTTGGTGCTGTTATTAAAATTGATCAATTAATAATAATGAAAATAAATGAAATTTTAAAATTTATTTATTTATTGAATAAGATGGTGTCAGTATCTTATTTCTTGGGCCATTGTCGAGTCAATCCGATAAATTTCTAAAATCAAAAATTAATCGTAGAAATGATTTAACAACTATCTAGGTTTTATTTGCCAGGAACAAATATTTACCAACGATCAACTCATAGCATCAAATAGCCAAATGACGTAGAGTTTCGGGAAATTTTCAACAAATCTAATTTAAACATATTTTTCATTATCTATAGATTCCCTTTATCTTGGTTATTAATTTTAAAAATATATATTTTTAAAATATTTGTAAACGATATAAGTGACTGTAAATAAACGGAAAAAATGTAAGAAAATATTCAGAATATTTCATTTCAAAAATAGAATTTCTTTCTAGTGTTTTGAATAAAAGCTTTATTGCGTAAAATATCAGAATTTATTTAAAAATAAAAATAAAAGTGTGAATAACATTTTTTATGGTGCAAGGCGTATAAACTAAACGGAAATTTTAATATATAATTTTTACAAATATTTTGGAGCATTTTTCTTTAAATGTATTGAAAATCTTCTGGATAAAATATTTAAAATTTTTAAATTAAAACGAGTGTGAAATGTTTTTTGGAATGTTGAATTTCTATGAAAATTCTATTTGAATTATTTTAAAATATTGTTTTTTAGGAAATTTGTTTAAATTATAATACGAAGAGAAACATTTGCGTTTTTGACAAGTTTTATTTAAATAAATTTTGTAACTTATATTTGTATTTAGTAAAATGGAGTCAGCGATTTAAATACAATAACTAATAATTAGGATTTATGAGTGAAATAATTACCAGCGTAAATTTACAAATCTATCATTCAAACAAAAAAATATTTATTTTTTGAATTTTTTTTGTCACTTTAATTGAATTAAAATCATATTACTAATTCATATAGAATTGCCTAATCAGTAAAACAATTTAAAGTTTGAAAAGAATAAATAATTATCAAATATTCTCTATTTTCCATTTCTAAACATTCTGACCTAAATTAAATTTTCATAATAATGATATAAACAATTTCACATTGAAATAGCATATATAAACAAAATGAAATTTCGAATATATTCTTAGTCACTAGGTCTCACTCTTTCAATTAATTTAGAAAGTTTAAAAAATGTATATGAAATTTGAATAAATTATTTTTACAATAAAATTCTTAAATTATATACACAAAATGACAAGACGCAAAATTATTTGTAAGAAATTCGATTATAATATCAAATAGAATTTAATTGTTATCTAATGATCTTTTATATGTTATTTATTCAATTAAAACATATGACAGATTTAAAATACATTATTGAAATTGTTAGACTGGATAAAAATTTCATTGACTTTTATTTCTAAGATTCTACAATAACTCAATTTTATAAATAAATAAACAAAGAGTACTTGAAAGACATTTGTTTAAATTTGTTAAAATTTTTCGAAATTTATGAAAAATGAATGTATGTGTATGATTTTCATTGAAATTAGTAATTTTTAATATTGATGTCTGAAATAAATAATGATTTGTAAATTTAATTAAATTTTGTTAAATAAAATAAAATAATTGTTTTAGTCAGTTTGTATTTAATAATTTTAAAAATAAATTAAAAATCATATAAGCTTCCAAAATTATATGATCTTTTTAAAAGATTTTAATAAATTTCATTACAAAAAGGTAGTAAAAGAAAATATAATTAAAAAAAATAATATTTTTTTAAAATCTTTAAAAATCTAATATTTGTTTATAATATTATCGAAATTAATACATGTCGCATAAAAAATATTTATTATTAATTTAAAGTTTATAATAAATTGTGTGTAATAATAATGTTTACAGTTTATTATTTAGAAATTTTTTGTTTGGAATATTTCATACAGTAACAAGTTTCTTAATATATTTTAACATCTCATTAAATATATATCTTGATTTTCTTAAAACTATAAATTGGTTTATAATTCTAATTTTTTAAGAATCAGAAGGATTTATTCTTTATAGCTTTATTATTCTTTTTTTATAAAGCCTCTTAGACTTTCAGTAAGGGTTTGGTAACGAATTGCTAAAATCATTTTGCATAAAAGTGCATGAAAGTTCTCAATTATAAGTTGTATGTAAAAAACATTTTGAAAAATAAATTTTTGATAATTTACCATTAAAACAATATTTTCGAGAAAAATATTTTTAACCGCTCATAAAATTAAATTATAAATTATTTAATTTTATAATAATTTAAATTTAATTTTTTATTTTTAAATGAATAATTTGTTTCTTAATATCCTAAAAATATCTCAAAGGACTTTAGAAATTAAAAAGATGGCAATTCTAATTGCTAAATATAGAGGTATTTTATTTTATATATTTTAATGGTAGTTTTAATTATTTTTATCTACATCACAATGAAACATTACACAGCGATAAAAAAATATATCCTCATTTAATTGTTTTCAGAGACTTTTAAAAATAGCTATTGTGCTAAATATAAAGTTATCGATTAAAACAAAGATATGTTTTTATGAAATATATAAAACAGCTCATTTATAATTTATTTTATTGTTCCATATTAGACTCATTACTTATTGACGATTTGCTGGTATGTCTGGAAATTTCAGAATAAATTTACAGTAAAATATTTACATTAATATTATTAAGCTTTTTTAAAGATTTTCTTCAAATCTTCGTTGAAAATAAAAGAAAACCATTTTTTTTCTAAACATTGTTGAATAATATTTGTTTAAATGTTTTTTTACCATCTTTTTGATTTATGGTAAAATGCCATATGATGATTTTCTCAGACATTAGGAAATAGAATTTTCATTAATTTAAAAATTATTTTTTCTATTGCAAATAAATTAAAAATACAAACAAAAATATTTTTCGACGACTTCATAATGTTGTGTAGATTTTAGAGTTAACTTTCGAAACGCCATTTAAAAATATGAAATAAATGCTTAGAAAAATTATTTTGATATTTTACTTTTTATTTAAAATAGAATCGAATATGTTTTTATTATATCTTATTCTTAATAATTTATACAAATATGTATATTTAGTCTCAATAAAGACAGTTTCCAAAGAAAAGGTTTCTTGAATTCTTTATTTTTATTTATTTTTTGACACTAAAAAATCTTCTTTAAGTTCACAGTTAGAAAAGAGTTTATTGCATCTATTATCTGACTTTCTTTTTGGAATCAAACCGCCAAACCGAGTGTGGGGGGTTGAGTAATGTAAATGTTGGATCCTATAGACTAGGCGTGCATTTTTAAATGAAGTTCAATTTCAGGAAAATAATCCGAAGACTAAATGTCAAAAAGAATTTCAGAATACAAATCAAAAGACATGACCTGATTCACAGATGGATTTTATACAAGAAACTTCAAATCAGTGTCCAAGTTATCAGGAACCTATATTAAAAAATGTGATATGCAAATTATTTTTTTAATTTAATTCAACAACTAATATGAAATGAATACTAAAAAAATATTACTTAAAACATTTTCTTTTAATTATAATTTTTGAAATTCTACAGTAACAGTAGTAAAGAGAAAGACATTTTAATAATGTCTGCATTAATATCTTTTTATTGGTTTGAATTTCTAATACTTTTAAAGATAAAAAATAAAAATAGAAAAATTAATGTTTCTGTTCGACTTGTGTAGATCAGTGGGCGGAATAGCAACTTGGTGGGCGTTTGGTAAGTCAAAAGGTTTTCAAAGAAAAAAACGAATAATATTTAAAGATTATCAGCAAGGTATGGGTTAGATAAATAAAAAGAAATAAAGATTAATTTTTGTTTTAAAATTACGTAAATTAATTATATTTTTAAAAATTGCATTCTTTTTTTCCAGTATATAACATGTAAAAAATATAAAAATTTATATCAATAAATTAAATTAAAATTATAAATACATAAGGAATTATAGTCATTATTAATCTGAATTTAAAAAAATAAATATAAACCTTAAATTTGATGGTCCAGGCACCAAAGAACACCAACGTTATGAATTACAGTTAGTTTAAATAAAAACAAAATAACAGAATCAAAATAAAATTTTAAAATTAATTTTAAAAAGATTAATTTAAATGAAATTTTATAAAAATTAAAAATTATTAAAAAATTATTCAGAAAATTTACAAAAAATCAATTTACCATTTTAGTAGAATTTCGTAGACAAATTTTCTAATAGATGCCAACCTAATTTCTTCATTCAATTCATATAAAATATCTCTGCAAGTCACAATGAAATCGTCATTTAAACCCAAGTCAAATGAATAAATCCCAATGCAAATATCATCAACGGTTTTATGTCACAAAGAATAAAATAGAAAAAAAATAATAAAACCACTGAAAAAAAAACCAAAATGAAAAACCGATTTTATAGTGTTTTTTTTTTGTTGGAAAATATTTTAAAATACCTTATTTTTGGAGATACACTTGAATCGGAGAGTACTGGATGAGTGTGATTTCAAATTCAGCAATCTACGCTAATGGTTGATAAGGAAATAAATTTCTTTACCAACAATCACTTTTTTCCTCAAATTCAGCTTATCCCACTGAACATGAGGGAAAGAAAAAATTTTGTTTTACTGCATAACGAGTATGGCAAAATTAATATTAATTATGTATGTGTGTTGAAGGTTTTTTTTCCTTGTTATAAAAGTTGACCAAAAGTGTAATAATTGTTTTAAAAAAAAAGAAAAAGAAAAAGAAAGCGAATTGCATTGCTACAATCCGTTAAAATTATTCGTTAAATTTTTTTTTTAATTTTCAATCGACTTAAACACAGCACACTGAACATCAATTGATGAGTACATATTTGTTTGAGTGAGTTAAACAAAAAGAAAAAATAGTATTAGCAAAAAAAATGCAATAATTTCCCATTCGTTATTATAAAAAAAATGGGATTCTGCATCGATGAGTTACGGTTATACTGTTCTGTATCTGTCTGATAATGATAAACAGGAACATATTTTCCCATTAGGAAGAAAATTAATCTCTATCACCAATTAGAGAAAAATTAACTAGATCTACCTATACGTCTCAACCGTGAAAAATAAAAATTGGACAAAAAAATCCCCCATTACCATTTAGTTTTTAATAAGCATTTCACTTTAAAAGTTGTACTGAATTTTTATTTTTATTTTTATTTGCATGGGTAATTTTATAATTATTAATTAAATTTTTGTTAGCATGAATTATTTTGTTTTATTAATCAAATAAAACTATTTTGGTAACTGGTCTTATTCTTTCTTACTCATGACATACTTACATTTGGTTATTTTAAATAAATCGTTATATTCAATATTATTATTATTATAATTATTATTATTATTATTATTATTATTATTTATAATTATTATTATTATTATTATTACTATTATTATTATTATTATTATTATTATTATTATTATTATTATTATTATTATTATTATTATTATTATTATTATTATTATCGATTTTTGAGAATGACTGATTGTAATTTGACCAATTGGTATAAATCGATTGTTGGTGTAAATAGTATCAAAAGTGTATGTAAGAATGATGAGCCAAAGTTTGTGTTGATTTTGTCGTACTCGTTAGCTTTTACAGTTCATAAGTGAAAGATAAGTAAGCATTTTAGAAATTTTGATTATAAGATCGTTTCTAATTTTTGACTGTCTTTCACTTGGCTTTGTTTCACAGATTCTTAACTCTTACATTTTTGACATAAAGTATTTGGAAACCAGATTCGAGACAGATCTTATTCTGTAGATTTGGATTTTAGCTGTATTTTTTATACACAAATTCAAGGCTATCCTGGAAATAAGTTTGCTTTTAATACAGTTATTTTTGATAACCATCAAATTTATTTTTGATAACACCAATAGCGCTTTTTAAATCCATTTAAAAATTTCACTGTTCTTTTTTTATTTTAATTGGTAATTTTAAGATTTTTGTCTTTTATATTTTTAAAATTTTTTTGATTTTTTCGTGCAATGAATATTTTTCTCTATACCTTTTTCAAATTCCATGCCCTTTAAGTTTTCTACACTTTTTATCAATCCTACTTTATTATTAAATAATTATTATAGGACAAAATAAATGGCTAAAAATCAGAACTTCCTATTTGATACCTATAGACATTTACATTTTTGCAAAACACACAAAATACAATTAGTGAATTTTTTTCCTTTTTTAAATAGATTGGCATCAAATTAATTTCTATGCTAATTTCTATTTTTATTATATTAATAAATTTTAATTTATTTTTTACGTCGGCTTTCAGTCTACCTCTTCTAAGGTTATTTTAACCTCTGGAGGGTAATACGTATGACACTTTGGTTTCAAATAATGATTGTTAAAACTGTTTTTCAGTATTATTAAATTCTTTTTTCGCGTAATTTGAATTATTCATCCAACTGTATTTTAGAAAAATTTTTAAAAAATTCTAAAAAGATGTTAAATCAACAAAATTAATTATAGATTTTAAAACAATTGTCTTACTTTTATATTTCATCGCTTTTTAAGATTGTTCTCATGACATTCATCTCAAATAAAAGTATTGAAATAACATTTTGCAATTATTTTATGTCAAATTTACACATTTCAAACAAAGAAATTACTAGTTAAATTAACACATTTTGTGTAGAGAATATATAAATATACAAAATTAAATGATGCCAAATTTTAGACATGTCTTTTTGGTGAAATATCGCAAATATTTTCAATAATTTTATTATCGTGTGCCATCCACAATTATGGCATTTATATTTTCTCTCTTAATATCATATTTAGATTTTTAATTATGAATATTGTATTTTCTTTTTTTTTGTAGAATACAATTCTATAAATATTTTTCTTTTAATAGACATATTTTCTTCTTCGACTATTTTTTTGAATTTCAACAAATTTAGATAATATTTTCTACAAAATTTGACTATGAATACCTTAAATAAATCTGATTCATAGTCAAATTTTGTAGAAAATATTATGTCACTTATAAAGAAATTAGAGGTGAAAACAAAAAAGTCCTTATTATATTCAACAAATTTGTTAACATTTTGGCTCTATTGCATTTTATCTAATTGGTATATTTGTCATTGACCAGATTTGAAATAAATTGGAAAATAAATAAATCTAAAATCAAGACATAATAGAAAGTTAATAATAATAATAATAATATAAGTATAAAACGGTGATTCCTTGGTAGCAACATAAATTACTATATCAGATAAGTGAATAACAAAAAAACTTCTTTCTGTAAAGTAACAATTATATTGTTGAAAATATAATTATTACATCGCAGCAAGGGCTTATTTTGTTATTCACTTATCTAATAATAATAATAATAATAATAATAATAATAATAATAATAATAATAATAATAATAATAATAATAATAATAATAATAATAATAATAATAATAATAATAATAATAATCGCAATTTCAAATCATGTGGACATGTTTAATTAAGATGTAATTTGCTGTTGTAAAAATTGTCTCATGTTTACAATATTTGAATTTTATAATTTATTTCTCAAATATAGAAGAGTAAAAATAGATTTTAAAATTAAAACATAAAAAATCTCTTTTGAAGAGTTCAGTTCAAATTTAATATTTTATTTCCCTCGACCCGTGTAATAGAATATCAGCAATAAACACATATTATAAAAACGATACAATTAAACAACAACTAATTGACTGTAAATTAACCCAAATAATTTTATCTGGAATTACCATGGGGTCTTTTTTAAAAGATTTTTATTAGTTTTTTATTATTTGACAAACATCATATTTCCTAAGGTTGATAATAAACTTGATTTATAGGTTTGAGGTATATTTTTGTTGAATAATTTCTAATATTCTAATTTAGCTGAATATTAATAATTATTATCAATTTAAAATGACCGAAAAATATAATATTTTAGAAATGCTATAAAATTTTTATTATAATAAAAACTGTTATAATAATAATAGAAATATAATTATTTTATTATTATTTTTATTATTATTTTATATTTTGTGATACGAGTTGATTACGAAAATTATTGATTAATTTGTTTAAATTTTCTTATTTTAATTTAGATTTTGGTAATATGATTTCTAACCTGATGAAGACTGATCAACGGTCGGAATATATAGTGAAATGTTATATAGAATATACAGTTGGTGTTTTTCAATTATTGTTATTATTATTATTATTATTATTATTATTATTATTATTATTATTATTATTATTATTATTATTATTATTATTATTATTATTATTATTATTTAATTATTGTTATTATTATTATTATTATTATTATTATTATTATTATTATTATTATTATTATTATTATTATTACTATTATTATTATTATTATGAAATATATTGATAGAATTTATTTTTGCTTCATCTTTTATTCTGAGATTTTTGTGTTGTAACTGCAGCCTTCATTTTCAATAAATGAAAAATAATTTAATTTTCTTCTATAATTAAATTATTTTTATTTCTTATTTTAAAAGAAATGTATCGACCGTAAACAAATTAATTGTTATTCCCTGCTATTTATTATTGATTTATTTTCTTTTCATAAATTTATTTTATTGTTTATTATACTTATTCTCGTAATCCTTCTTAAGATCTTGTTTAGAAATTACTGTAAATTTTTATTTTTCAAATTATAATTTGATTATGTCCAGATTGAACAAAGCATTATTTCAATAATTTATAATTAATTTTCTTATTTTTTGTTAAATGAAATAGACCAATAAAGTTTTCAAAAGTATTTACAAACTTTTGGTTCGTTTTTCAATATCAAAAATATAATTTAATTAACTCTGATTCCCGTTTATAATGAATAAATTAAGATTAATTAATTTAATATTGATAAAATCCCTATCAAAAGTTTCACTTTATTTATTTAAGGTGACCTAAAGCAAAAATGATTTTTTTCTGTTATTTCAAAATATTACTTTTAAACAGTAATAATTTCATCAAAAGTTATAACTTTGTTTTATTTCAACAGTTCATTCATGAAGTGTAAATTGATAATTTCCACTGAGTGCCATTAAAGATAAAAGTGATTTTGACATCAAAGATTTAAAACAAATGTCACACAAATTTTAATTAAAATAATTTTTTACCCCAACGTAATATTTAATCAGCATAAATTTCTATTTCAGATAAACAATTAAATATAATCGCAGTGAAATATATTTGCTTTCAGTAACTTTACCATGTTATTAATTGTTAATTAATTATTAATTATTGCAATTATAAAACGGTATCCTCTTATTTAGGGTTGATTTTCAGTTTAAATTTTGAAAGTAAACTTATTAACAGTTTTTTATAGAATTACGATTTTAAAACAAATGGACAATACACTGAATTACATAATGTTGTTTTAATGGTAGTTTGTTGGGAAAATATTCAAATTAGAAACTCTGACGGCTTGGTTACTATTTTAGACTGCATTTATTTCAATATTGGTACAGTGAACAAAAATTAAGTCGAAGATCTAATATTTTGTTATGTTATTATTTTAATGAAATTTTTAAATTGTGTCAAAAAAAATTTTCTTGCTAATTTTATTTGTCCAGGTCACTAGTCAAACAAAATTAGACTTACAATTAGTGAGCAACGTAGATGATTGTTTTAAAAAAAACTATACAAGTTGTTATAATGAAATAAAATAATTGAATAGATAATCCAGAAGATATTCAATTCTGAGACATATTTTTGTCATTACGTAATAAATTACATAATTCAAGATTGCTTAAAGTTGCAGAAATTTACATCGCACTGGGTAGCCCATGCTCTGAGGCCAACTTGCATTGAAAATTTGAAGAAAATCTCTACAAGATGATGTAAATTTTTATATGGATTGTATGAATATTTTATGTTACTCTGATACTCTTAGTTGTTAACGCAAACTCAACGTGCAGAAACGCTCAATGACAACGTATCATTACAAAATATTATATGCATTTAAAAAAATATCTATGTTCTTAACCTACCCGTTACATATTAAATCACATTCTTTGTAATTTCATTTAAATTTTCCATTTTTGCATGAATTTACAATTTTCTTAGCAAAAATCTTATTTCATTGAACTACCCTTAATATTTTTACGCTTACACCAATTTGAGAAACACTGCTCTAATATCCAATCAATGTAAGCATGGGTTTTAAAATTGTATCGAATATAGATCCTGGTGTCCTATCAAAATTTGCATGTCTGTTGCATTTGAAATATATGTTACATTTTGTAGATGTGTCATTGATGTGTTGCAGTCACAACTCAGTAAATCAAACAGTTTATGGACTAGAACAGGCATGTCAATGTCATTTCCGTATACGGGCCAAATTTTTCAAAAATTGTATTCCAAATCCTTTTGTGGGCCACATGTACTTAGTTTTATTGAAAATTTTAATTTTGATTGTTAATTGAATATAAATTGACCATAAACAAAATAAAACACAAATTTTTTATATAGAAATTTATTTAATAATAAGAGTATAATTATTTGTTGCTGGATATAATGCACTGCTTCTCATTTGTCAAATCATCAAAATTTGGTATTAATTTTTGGCTTGATGTAAATTTTAATATCGATTCTAAATATTCTTCAGTCAATCTGGTTCGTTGCGCAGTTTTATTCATCTTCATTTTTGAAAACAGTTGTTCGCATATATAAGTGCTACCAAAAATGAATAATATATGTATAACAAAATGTCGGATTCTTGGAAAACGGTCTGCAGATAAGTAGCTGCTAAGTTATGGAATACCAATTTCCTTATATTTTTGGTTTAATAAGGTGTCGCATCGTAGTTCTATAAACTCCATTTGCAAATTTTTGTCAATATTCTCAATGTCAACAGACATCAGAGAGCAAAAAATATTGAAATGAGAGTCGCTACTTTGAAAATCTAAAAACCTCTTTTCGAAATATTCTTCCAACATTTTCAGTTGTTTCTCATATTTTTCAAATTTTAATTGTGGATGTTTAAGCAAAAGAGTCTTGCAACTAGAAAAATTGTATAAATTTTCTTTTTTTATTTGTATTTTCCACAGGGATATCTTTTGTTTGAATGAATTTATTTGATCATACAGTGAAGTTATGAGCATGTTTTTACCCTGAAGGTTAATATTGAGTTCACTGAGATGACCAGTAATGTCAACTGAAAAAGACAAATCTTGTATTCAGTTGACTTCTTTCAGTTCAGAGCAGTCGTAATCTTTAATTTCTAAAATAAGTACGATTTCGTCCAACAGTTGTAAAAATCTTCTTAAAACTTTATGACTCGAAAGCCAACGAACTTCAGTATAAAATGGTAAATTCTAGTCACTAGAAGGTTGACTTATGAATTGTTTAAAGTGATTTATATCTATTGTAATATCTGTTATTGTCATTGCTATCAAGATTAAGTCAAATTTAACTTTTGAGCTTAGAGTTATAGAAGTTCTGTCCAAGTAGTTTGTTTTGATATGGTGATTAATTATCTAAGTAGAATAAATTTGACTAATTAATTTTAAATGTTTCCTTTATAGTCATCATAGGATAACTATAATTAATTAATAATTAAAAAAATAGTTGCAAATGTGTCTAAGAATTGGAATTCGGTTTATTATCATTAATTAAATTGTTATTATTTTGTTTTCCTAGGCCTCAAGACAATCATATTAAAATGGGTATTTATAAAAATTATATGAAGAAATTGGTTGTAAAATTTATCAAGCAATAATTTTTCGTCAATTACATTTCAATTATAGATCATTTTTCTCTATTTAACACAAATTGTTTTAAAAATAATATTTTCTGCAAAATTTGACTATGAATACCTTAAATAAATCTGATTCTTAGTCGAATTTTGAAGAAAATATTATGTCACTTATAAAGAAATCAGGGGTGAAACACAAAAAAAGTCCTTATAATGTTTAAAAAATGTTTTTAAAAATCTTATTATTTATAATTATAATGTTTTCAATGTTCATACAACGGTTAAGCTCGGATAGAAAGATTGATGATTGTTGAGTACCTTATTGATACATTACTACATTGAAAGATTGTCTTCAAAACTTTTTGTTTGAATATTACTCTCTAAGATTAGAATTTTTGAATTAATAAAATTTAAAAGTTAATTTATTTAATTTAACATTTAATGGATTAATATTAAGAACAATGTAGATAAAATGTGCAAAATAAAATTCATTTATTTAAGAAAAAATCTTTAGTACTACTGAAAGGAACTTCAAAAGTAAAAGTATTATTATTATTATTGTTATTATTATTATTATTATTATTATTTAATTATTATTATTATTATTATTATTATTATTATTATTATTATTATTATTATTTAATTATTATTATTGTTATTATTATTATTATTATTATTATTATTATTATTATTATTATTATTATTATTATTATTATTATTATTATTATTATTATTATTATTATTATTATTATTATTATTATTATTATTATTATTATTATTATTATTATCATTATTATTAATTTATAATAAAATTATTATTGTATGTTTTGAGATATTTATTTATAAATTTTGCTAAACTTCATAAAATGCTGAATATGGAAATTTATTGCTTTTTTCTTGTGAAATTCGTAAAAATTTATAATATAATTTTTTATGATTAATTATGACATTATCTAAATTTACAGAATTTTACTTGGAAAGATCTTATTGGCAATCCATTTATTATGTGAACATAAAAGGTGAAGGATTTTTGAAAACTTTTTGAAAAGTTATGACATCAAAGACAAAAAAATATTAAAGGAGACAACAAAAAAAGCAAATTTTACAATAAATCAAAATTATTATTTTCCATTATTTTTTTGTTAATTTTAAATTTATCTCAGAAAGCGTTAATATTATGAACCTTAAATTGCTAGATGTGAAGGACGTTAATTCGCTTGATATTACATTTCGATAGGATGGCAAACATGGCAAAAAAGATTATGTTATACCCATTATCATAATTGAGAAACATATAAAATCAGTTTGTAATAGAAATTATTATTAACTCATTTAACCAACTTGCATCATCGCTCTAAATGTGCGATGTACTTCAAAAATCCGACAGGCTCAACTGGAATGTTCGATCATTTTTGTTTTGTTTGAAAATAATGTAAATATGTCTAAAAAATAAAAAAAACTTTTTTCACAGATTATTCCGCTTTTGGTGAAAATTATTAGAAATATTTTGTTTTAGTGATAAATAAATATTTAGTTTCTTATACTCATACATGCCTGACAGTAGATTTGAAACGGTACCGAAAACTGTACAATCAGAATAAGCAATAAAGGAAAAAGACATTAACAAAAGTACTTACATAACTTTATGGATAAATCCTGGGTTTTCGGAGACCATTCCTGAACGATTTTTAAAATATAAAGTGAATATTAAACATAATTTTTAAAGTATATTTAAAAAAATTAATTAAAAATTTTGTAGTTTTTGTGAAAACTGCAAATATGTTTGCTTTGATCACTATGATAAATTGATCGATTTTTTATTTAATTATTATTTTTTAATATACATATTGTCATCTTTTGATTTACATTTTAATTAATGTCAAAGAACATTAAACGGTAGATATAGCTATCTATTTGTTCCGGATTAGAAACATTGGATGCATTTCATAAATGATTTTGGGAAAGGATGTGATGTATTCAAAAAAGAAAATGGTCAAACAAATCAAGTCATCAAACGTAACACTTTTGAGTTGTTGGGTTCGTTTATCTGAAGTCGGTATTAAAGTCTGACTCTTCAGTGTCTTTGTTAATAAAATCGAATAACACAACACAATAACGTTTATTCCGATCTATCACAATTAATTACAAATTCTCCAAATAATATCTACACAATGCAAATCTTCACAATTCTCAATATTGATTTGATCTAATTTACCCTTTTTCATCACTGCGATAATTCTTCCCAATGGAATATGTCCTTTCTGATACGCTATTTGAAATAAATTCTCATAGCTCTATTCAAACCTTTGTACACTTTTAACTCCTGTATTCGTCTTCAACCAAACTTTAATAATGATTTGTAATTTTGTTGACTTTCCCGCTCTTTTTTGTACTCTATTTCGATTCCAAAAGTAATTTTTTATTTTCTTTTCAGCGTTTCCACGGCTACTAACTCGATTTGTTTAATTAATTTAGGACTCTCCGGTTTCGTTCTAACCTGTTAATTTGGTTAATTGGCATTGGTTCCTTTTTTACCCCGGGTTTCCTTCATCACTCAATTTTGTTTGATCTAATTTAATAATTTTGTTGACGGCCCGGGTTTCTCACACTGCTCGCGTTTTCTGTTGGCTCGGACTTTCCATTAGCTCGGGATTTCTATTAGCCAATTAATTTTTATTTTTATTAAATATTTCTTTCTGGGTACCCCAATTGATTTGATTTTATTATATCTGAATTCATCTCATCACTTAGCGTCCTCCCATGCCAGTTTCTCCCGTTAAATATTTATTTAGAATTTTTAATTAACTGCGCTTTTAATTATTATTTTTGAATTTCAATGTTTTTATTGATATTCCTTTTTTGTTTTAATTTGTGGATTTTGTCAAACCCTAACAGATTTTTCAAATTTGAAACTCTTTTCCTGCAAGGATGAAGAATACTTGATTTACCTTTGGTTTATTGAAGACGCGTTCTTGGTTTTGTTCTGGTTAAAACAAACAATGTGGTATTTTGTAGAATCGATATTTCGAAGCTCTATATGTCTTGGTAAAATGAGCGTTACAAGGTGAAAGAAAAGTTGTTTTGACATTAAAGTTACACAGTGAAAATTATAAAAATGTCAAAACTACGATTTTATTATTGACAGAAAGTAAAATTAAATAACAATTCAATTTCATATTAGTTAAATTAGTTAATAATTATATTATTAATATAAATATTAATATAATATTACTCTATGATGGATTCTACTGATTGTTACATAAAGGCTTCATTCAGCTGCACTTTGGCATCTTCTTCTGCATATAGCTCCGAATTTTCTTTTGAACTACATTCAGCTTCTTTCTTTGGTAATATCTATACATCAGCAACATGACGCTCTATTCCGTAACCTTTATTTAGAAACTAAATATGTTCAATTTATCAATGGTTAAGGCTTCAGATCTAGATAGAAATTAGAAGAGATTGAAACCGTAAAAACACAAAGAAGAATAAAAGAGGTAAAAATTAAATATTTTTGTCAAATGCAGGGTTGAGAATGAAAAGATGAAAGTCCTATTTAATACCGGTGTGAAAGTTTATGTGATAAGTGAAGAACCTGTTAACACATTGATAATAGCAGACAGTATAATAGTTTTAATGAAAACATCAAACAATATTGAATGTGGTTACAGATCTGAAATTATATAAATTTTTCACAGGGTCATAATTTTATAACATCCTGGCGACATAAACTGAAACTGACAAAATTCTGGTCATTATGCGTTTTTTAAAAAAATGACAACTAGTGTCTGTGATGTTTATCAACATTTTAATGTAGTACCAGAGTTATTTCCCGAATGTTTTATTGAAATTAGATATATGAAAAAGGATGCAATATTAGTAATTCAGAATTGGGTTGTCAAACTCGCGGCTTAGGCAACAGATGTAATTATTATTAAAATATTCAGTAAAAACTAAAATTCAAAAAAAATATGCAATATAATTTAAGAAAGAAATATTTTTCTATTTATATTCGTAAACACATACATTTATTTATGTCTATAATTAATGTAAAATCCTTAACATGCATTCATAAGAACAACAATTAAAAGCAAAAATTAATCACTACACAACAAAATACGCAAACCGCTGTATACTACACATTCATATATATTAATATATATTCATTTTTATTAATAATGTTTTAGACTTAGTAATTTTTCGTGAGTTCCTTTACAGTTCTAATCTTTGTTATTGAATTCAGAGAATATACTAATCTTATTACCTAACTGGGTTTCGCAAGTAGCTCGGATTTTCCTTATACCTCGGATTTCCCATATGACTTGGGTTTTCTACATAATTAATAAATTATTCATTGAATTTTAATTAATTTTTACTTATTGAATATCTTTTTACTGGGGAATCCCAATAGACTTCATACTAGAATATTTGTATTCGTATCCTCATTTGCTATCAGTGTATGCTGTTTCCTCCGCAATATGTCAATTCTTAATTTTTATCAATTTTCTAATCAACTTTTTGTGTTTATTTATCAGTTGTAAATATTACATTTTACTATCTTCTGTTGCACCACTTTACACAGCCCAAACATATAGTTCAATAATTTTTACTGTCTGATCTAGTTTATAAAAAATATTGATAGATAAACAAGCATAAATATATATATATATATATATAAAGTAAAATTATAAAATATGAAATTATTTAATATAAATAGGAACATTTAATCTTATTTTTTAAAGTATCAGCAATAAAATATTATTTGTTATATATTTAAAAAATAGTTTATTTGTCCAATAAATTTTATAATTAAAACTATGAGTTATCTCAAAAAATCAACAAAACCGGCTTACAAAGACAATAAATTGAATATTGAGATCAAAAGTTAGAGAGAATGGTAAAACATTGAAACAATATAGAGGCAAAATAGATTTAGAAAAGAAAAGTTAATTCTAGAATGAAAAGAGGTAATTTGAAATAAACAAATGATATGAAAAAACAAAAAATTCTAAAACCAGATATAACATTGAATAACTAATAGAAAATGAAATAAAAATCTTCATTAAATCAGCTTTACTAAATTATTTTATAAAATCTCACGAGGTTTTTGATTAAATTTCAATGTTTCCATTATAAACAAAATCTTGCGACTTTATCTACAAATAATGTGACAATTAATTACAGTTTACTTTTTTTATTGATGGTTAGTGAATTATTTTTGCCATGAATCATGAGGTGGAGAATCCTAATTAACACTTGATAAAAGCAGTACCGAAAACTTAAGGTCATCTCTAAGAAATATAATAATCAATTTTCATCTAATAACGAATGTCTTGATAAGTTGAATGTTCGCTTTTAATTGCCAATTATGTTTAATGCATATAATATGTCTAATGGTTCAATTAAAGTTAATTATTTTATTTTCTAATTTTATTAAATATAATTAATTGACAACATTTACAAATTATTTATTTGGATAGATCTCTCGATCCGACTCCTAGTGTTAAATAATCAATAAGACAAAATCCCAACAAAGAAATCTTTATTCACAAATATTCACCATAAGATACACTTATTTGCTTTTCGTAAACACCCTAAGGGTATCATGTAATAAGTCACTGCAATCTGATTAACTTCTTTATCTGTTTATTACTTTCAACTCGTTTCTCTTCGACCAACTGGCAACTTATTTTGTCAGTTCCTTTTATAATTTTGGTTTGCCATTAATTTGGATTAAATCTAGAGAAACAATTTTTCCCGATCGGACAATTTATTGCCATTTTTACTAATTCCGGGAAACCCATTAGGCTGATGTTCAGCTCGGTGGTCCTTAGTTAATGGGTTCGTTGGTAAATAATTTAATTAATTAATTAATTTGTTTTTGGGCTCCCAACCCCTCAATATTCCTCATCGTAATCTAATAGTATTTTATTTGTCTTCAAAATCAAATTTGCCACAAAATCACGTTTTCCCCCAAATAATATTGATTTTTACTTTTTTCAAAATTTTAATTAATTTTAATTGATTTTAATAATTTTAAAATTTTATTATTTTTATTCATGTTTTATTATAACCCCAACACTTTAAAAAGTCTGTTGAATTAAGCCAAATGACGAAAAATATAATGAAAAATGAGTGAGCGATATTAATCAAAATATTTCATTGAAATGAAAAGAAAACGGAAATAACATCTTGTTTAATTGTTTCAAAGAAAAAAAGGATAGTTTTTTATATTAGAGTTTGATTAGTTGAATTGTTTATTAATAAAAATATTAACAATTATTGATCTAAATTAAATATTAACAATAATCAACAAATAAAATGGCAGTTGTCTGTAAGTCACAGCAAGCATTATTGGCTACAGAGAGTAGATTAATTTTATTTAATTAAACTACTATATGAAATAGTAGTATATATTTAATTATAATAAAATTATATTTCAAACCATTATTGAAATACTTATTAGAATAAAATTAAATAACTCTTTGTATCCAGTAATATAAATTTAATTATAAAAATAGTTAAATTAGTGACGTTTTGTGTTCTGACAGGCAGATAGACATACGGATTATTATTTAGTATATTAATCACCACGTGAAATATAAAAGTATTATTTCACAAGTCGCATATAATTTTCAAATGCATTTTGTAATTCTGAAATGATATTTAACATTACTCAGTCTAATAATTTTGGTAAAACGGCACAAAATAAATTGTTGTTAGTAAACCGTGCAAAATCTATATTTATAATTTTATCGGTCTTATATGACTATTATGACCGGACTTAGATCACTGTTTATGATAAAGTTCTATTATGATAATTAAATATATTGATCATCACAATGTCAATATAGTCCACCATTTTATTATCACTATAAATGAATTAAACAATTACAATTTTTCCTATAATTCAAAAATTCGTGAAGGATAGCCGTGTGAAAACTAGATTCGTTATTATACCAAACTTTAGACTATAAATGTAGGTAATTAATGAAAAACTTCCTGCGCCACATATTTTTTAATTAATTGATTACTTGATGTTTCTTTGAATTCAGATTACCTCTCGTTTCCTTCTCATGTTTATCTCGATTATTGTAATTACTTTAGTATGACAAGCTGAATAAAATTAAGTTTTTAAAGTGACATTTAATGCAATTTCTAATAACAGACAAGCCTCGAAGTTAGTTGGCTAAACATGGAAATCAAAAGTTAATGATTATCTCAAAATATAGAGCCAATTCAGAAAAACTGACATTATATTCAGAATCAGCGGCATCAAAATACCTCTTGTCCATGAAAAATTCTGTCAATGAGAAAAAGATTTTGTAGTCCTATGTTATTAGTGAATACAATTATAATTACTAGCTCGATTGACGTAGTTGCAATGTCAGATGTTGTTTAAACATCTTCATTTATTTCACAATCCGAAGTAATTTTATTAAAAGTGTTTATTATATTGTAAAACCTTGATTTCTCTAGTGATTTATAAAGAAATTAAGAGCGAGCAATTTATTATCATTTCATTTAATTTTAATGCTAAATAATAAACTCTTTATTTAAAAGTAACATCTTTTTAATTTTTTAAATAACAAAACTAATTTAACAATTTAAAATATACATTTACTAGCTATTCAAAATTTTCATATAACAAAACCAAATTTAACCAACTTAGCAATTTGGGAATTTAAACAAATTTAAGTTTTTCCTTTAAAACACTTATTGAAATTAATTATTGTAATATTTCTTTAAAAAATCTTTAAACGCAATTTAGTATTTAGTTGGATTATTTTATTTTAATTTTACTGCTCGCTGATAATTATGTTCAAATATCTTTAGTGTTTTATTCTAGTATTTCGAATATTAGCTAATATAGGTGATTTTATCAAATTGCATAATAATTTAGAGCAATGGTTCCCAACCTGTGGTACGCGTACCGGTACCGGTACTCTCATGTTGAGCTACCGGTAAGCGATAAATGATAAGAAAAACAATATTTTGCGTAAAATAATGTGTTTATAAACAATAATTTTCAAACCGAAATACTTTAATAATAACCAAGAGTGTAATGGTCCAACTCGTACGCAACAAATATAGTGTATAACCAAAATAGCGTAAATTAAATATGCAATTTTACTTAAATACTCTCAAATGTTATTAGTATTTTTGTATACCGTAAGTGCCCTGCCACATTTCTTTTAGGACTGCACCGCTGTTTTAGGACTCGTTTTTTCAAATATATTTATTTACAGGTACGCCATTATGTTGTCTACTACATACCGGTGCAACATCTTAAAAAGATTGGGAACCACTGATTTAGAGAAAAGTATTGTTTGTTTCAGATAACATTTGCAAATAATTTGAGGAGATTTTAAATTTGAGTCATTTGTCCATAGGCTACTGGTTAATAAAAAAAATATTGTAGTTGAAATTGTATTCATTGTAACTAGAAAGAATTAGTGTTTTGTGTTATATTTTTGATAAATAAAACAATGGTGATATGTCTTGTTGTAATTAAACGATATGAAGAGTCGACAGATAATTTATTTCCTGTTGAAATTCTTTTTTTAAAAACCCAACAATTGTAATGCATATTTTTGAAAATTGATGAAAGGATTCTGTAATCATGAAAACTTTGTAGAATCAGCATCATTAAATAATGTGAACACTTTAAAATTATTCAAAATAAATTTTTATTAACTTTAACATAATATCTGGTACAGACTTCATTTAATGGAGAAACCCAATAAAACAAATTTCTAATATAGAAAGTTAAAAATTCACTGAAGATAAAATCTGTCTGCCCACCCCTTTTCGTTTGAATACATTTCATTAATTAGTCAATTTTTTTATGAAATAAATATTTTTCTTTTGACTTATTGTTATTTAATTTGTTTAATTAAATAAAACTTAACAAAAATTGAGATCTTGCAAGTCATTTTTTATTCATTAGTTCTTGAAATGGCAAATAAAAATTTATTTAAACTCTGATAGCAATAAATAATCATTTCATGTCTCATTTTGGCGCCAATTATTTTTTGTAATTAAGTTATAAATTTAAATTTAATATTTTAAATCATCTATTTTATTTCAATTTAATAATAGTTTCCATTCCATTCATTGTTTTGCATTAATATTAATTTTATGAATATTAAAATCTTATTAAAGTGTTTTCGAAAAAATAATTTCTATTATATAAATTTATAAAATATTTACATTATAAAATTTAAAAAACAATTTTTAAAATAACAAATTTAATTGTTTTACTATGTTACTATTGTATAAAATAATTTTGTGTCCTTAAACGTAAATTCCGATGAGCAAAGATTACTATGAAATCCTGAATATTCCGAGACATGCTACAATTATTGAAATAAATAAAGCGTAATTTGATTTCAAATTTAATTAAATTTAATTTAAAATCATTACAAATATTGACATGATGAAAATAATTGAAGATACCGAAAATTGGGAGTCAAATATCACCCGAAAAAGAATCCAGAATCTGATTGTTCCTACGATCAGTTTTTCTTGGTTAGCGAGGCTTACGATGTATTATCCGATGATAGGAAAAGAGGCATTTATGATCAATTTGGAGAATATGGCCTGAAACATGGAGTTCCAAGATCTGATACCTTCAACGGAGCATGGACTGAAGGTTATACATATCATGGAAATCCAGAAAAAACTTTTTTTGAATTCTACAGCTCGAATAATCCGTTTCGGGGTGATTAGATTCGATGTTGATACTGCAATTATTAATGATGTTTTAGAATATTTTGATCACATTGATGGAGATTTACATATGAGCTTCGGAGGACTCTATGGGCGTGGAGTTAAAACAAAAGACGATTCCATCGAAAGGAATTTAATGATAACATTGGAAGAGGTTTTTCATGGATGTGTGAAAAAAATGAAAATTACTAGAAGGGTATTAAAATTTTACTTATTTAATGTTTTAGTATGTATTTATATTACTATATATTTTTTTCAGACGTAATAATATTTACATTTGCTAAAACTTATGCAACGAAATTATGTTGGGTTTTCCTTGTGGTAAATGAAAGAACAACAGTTGAAATGTAATCAAATTCAATAGGATTTGACTTAGATATCAAATTATTATTTAAACGTGTGTGTATTGTATTTATGTTTGTATTGCTCATAATTTAATTTCTTTGTACGCCAAAGCGGCTGCCCATAAATGACGTGACACGATTTTGGCGGATTTTTTATCCACTCCCTCCCCTCGTCAGACTTCGTCACAAAACGCTATACCCCCCCCCCTCAAATATGACGTCATAAATCTTTGGACCCCCTCCCACAAAAAGCCGTATTTCATATTTGAAAAAGAACATGTTTCAAAGTGTAATGCTGTACTAACATCGTATGAGAAAAACATTAAAAAGGAGACCCTGGAAAGCTGAAATTATTTTGAGAAAATACAAAATTTAAGATGTGACATCACAGATCTTAAACAACCCTTCATTACACATCGTCACAAATGGGTCACTCCCTCTCCCTAGGAGCGTGATGTCATTTATGGACGGCCTCAAAGCGCATAAATCTCAATCGGATTATTTAACAATTAAGGACATTTAATGGGGAATTTTAGCACAATAAATTGCTCCATGGAATTATTTAATATGCTTTTTAAAGTAAGAATTAATTGTATTTATGTAAAATTCTAATGAAAATTAATTTGTTGATAAATTTTATTAATTTTAATGATTTTTGTTAAATGAATTTTTAAAAATTCTGGATTTATACAAAAACAAACTAAGACATCGGTTTATTCATTTAAAGATAAAATATCTACAATTCATCCAAAATTTCTTCCTTATTAATCATTTTATGAATAATCTTTTGATATGGTGGTAATAATTTATTAAATTTCCATAATCTGGCTACTGAGCTCTTCATTGACTTCTTGGTGGATAGGAGCATGTCGAATATTGAATGGCATTGAAGAGAAGAAACTTTTATACTTATCACATTTTAGATTCTGTGAACAATTTATTGTCTAATTATCAGTATTTTTACTATAGAAATTTATTTGAACCGAGTTTGTGTGCAGGTATTTTTATTTATTCGACTAATGTCTAAGCCAATAATCAATTTCAAGAATTTTAGCCAATTTCACTTTAAACAAGAGGTTCATAAACATTTATGCCCCGTAGACCCTGAGTTTCATAAATTAGCACATCTACAAAATAAGCTACACGGAAACTTTCACTTTGATAGTCTTTACTATAGAATGAAACTGTAAACTGAAAATGAGTGCGTTTTTATACTTACACATCAATTAAAATGATATAAAAAGGAAATCGATAACAATTATCATAAAATAGATACATTGAAAAATCAATTCCTATTCAATGGATGAATAAGATGCTTTGATTGCAAAACTTCAATATTTGGCTTCAATTTAATAAAATTCCACTTCAAATCTCTTTTAGAAATTTTGCAATCATTATACAATATGTTAAAGAAAAACAATAATTTCTATTAAAATGAAAATAAAATCGTGACATTCCATTGGAGCTTAGCTGCTTGTATTGTCGGAGATTCATAACGGTTATAAATCTGAGTAAATCTAAACGGATAAATTGTGTAACTAGAAAAAAGTTGTTATTTAATAACCTCATTGTAAAGAAATTTAAACATTACTAATATGGATGTCGATTTATTGTGAGAACAGATCATCAGGGATTAAAATGGTTGCTAATTTGGGGTTTTTAAATCACATATCAGTATTGTGTAAATAAATACTTGAAATAAATGTTGAATACAGATAAGGTGATGAGCATATTAACTCAGATTTTTTCTCGATTGCCACTTTGTGAGTAATCTTTATTGTTAATAAATCTACAAAATTTCAATAAAATATTTTAAATTTCTTATTATAAAAATGAAAATTATCATAAAATATCCATTGTTAAAATCTATTAGACTACATAGTAATTTAAAAAAAATTGATCTAAATAAATATAAATTACGTAAATGTTAATTTCTGTGAACAAATATGTTGACATACATAAGCGGTTCTCAAACTTTCTGGTGCTGTGACCCATTGATAACATGTGCTAAGTTGTGGCGACCCCAACAGTAAAATTAATAAGATTTCTCCTCAGTCACTGCATTTTTGCAGCTACTATTTTGTTTTGACTTCTAAATAAATATCTGATTTTATTTATATTTTATACTTTATAGGCAGCATATTTTTTTGTTACAAATTTTTTACGTCAAAATAGTTGAAGTTGCAAGAATTGAAATGGCTTAAATCATTAAATTATATAGGCTCCTGACATCTGTCGAATGAATCATAGTTTTGTAAGTCGCTTCATTGTAGTGACTGTAGTCAGAGTAGGAGTAATGCTTAAGTTTAAAATGATAGTAAGAAACCACTGACTAGCATGAACAAATTATTTTCAGAAGGTCTCAGGTGACCCCTGGCAATTGTCACGCGACCCACAGGTTGGGAACCGCTGACCTATATGATTAACTTCACTTTACCTTTTTAAATATATTTTTTAATTTTACCAACATTTATATGATAGGATAAATTTAAACAAAAACTTAATAGATTTATGATTATAAACACTTGAAAAATCCAAAGATGAAAATTCGTGAATATCAAAAAAATCGATATCTTTACTGAATCATGGTCAAATATTTTTTTAAAAAAATGTCCTTTAGAAATCTACTTATATTTATATATTTTCAGATTTCTTATATTTTGCATGTTTATTTTCAAATATATGACCGAATTGTATTAACTATAAAATAACCTTAACATGACTTTAAGTTGACCGATATTATTTAAATTAAAAAAATTTTATTTAACCTACTTTATTTAAATTTTATGTGTAATTTAATTGAACTGTATCATTTAATTTTTACATTTAAATTATTTAATTTTGACCTTAAATTGACAATTTTTATGGATCCTTTCGTAACAGCGTGATTGCCATAATAACTGGGGACCTTTTAATTTGACTTACATAAAAAATTAACCTATTTTTCTATAGAGAGTTTGACCTATATCTACTTTTTGATATCTGTCTATTAATTGTCATAAAAGGGTAACCTTTGCTTCTAAAATTATTCCCAAATTAAAATTAAAGTACATTTACAAATGCTTTTAAAATTAATGGAATTTTATACCTATTTTCTGTGGAGAATTATCTTAAAATAGCAATGAAATCCGACATTTTTTATCGAAATAATATTCCTCATATTCGCTCATTTCTGATAAATCTGTTGTCAGAAAATGTTATTTATAAAATGATCTAAAGCATAAATATTTACATAACGTATCTCTGTAAATGATAGATAATTAATGAATTTTTGTTACATTCATTTTAAATTTTATTATTTTGATTGTTCACTATTGATAAGTTGTGGGGGGGGGGGTGATCCTGACAATATTAGCTTGGTTCAAATACAGGTGTTTTTGTGGTCATCGTGCTTCGTCCACCTTTTTGGCATTGCAGACATGTTTAAATTGCAGTTGCCTTGTGCAATAAACATATGAGAAATTGTATTACTGCTTAGCAAATACTGAATTAGTTAATAAACCTTATTGAAAATTATTATAACATTATGCCTTTTTGACCTACTGTTAAAATGCCTTAAGCTCAAAATATCTTAGGGCAGTTAGGGCAATAAATAAAATCTATTTCCTCATTCGTATATTCATTTTTTATGAATTGTTATGAAATTTTCTGACGTTTTGTTTTAATGATTGCATATATCAATCTTCATGGTATTAGTTGCTTAATAAATCATAACTATTGCGGCAAATAGAACTTCTAAAAGTAAAAACCTTGACGATAGGATAGGGTAGGAGGTTAATGTAGCACCGAAATTTAAGAAGTCGGCTTGTGTCCTTAATTACTGTCTTGACTGTCAGCGACAACGACTATACGGAATGTGACATGAAAGGAATGAGCATGAAAGGTGAAATCACTGGAAGTTTTTGGCATACTTACAAAGGTTGGCTATATTAAAGAAAATACACGAAAATTGTTTGCTCAAGAAGACATTTGTTTTCAGATTGTTATCATCAGTGTCTAAACGGCTGAAGGATTCTACAAAAATATATCTAATGAACTTATCAAGAACAGCTTGTCAGAACCACACTATGCTAGCTGAACTATTCAAGTTGTGTTATAGATGTAGGAGATTATGGTGCAGAAATTGGTATGGGGCATGAGAGGAAGGCTTAACTAACTTGAAGAAAAAGAATAGAGTTTAAGAAATAGTCGGAAAAACCGTTGATATTACGAAACAACAACACAGAATAAACACAAAACCTGGAAACACACTGAAAATATGAAAATAGAAAAATTCCTATAGATAAAAATGGTTGTTGTTCTCTGTTCTTAATGGCAGAGATACCAGAAAACAAAACAACGATTAAGCTAGCTCTTGAATTAAAAGATTTTAGCAACCATGCGAGTATTTATACTGATGGCCAGTACTATATGTGATGAGAAATTTAATAAGTGACTGGAAAATGGAATTGAAGATTATGATGTTCGACTTAAAGAATGCCTACTGCAAGTGTAAAATTTTAGCGTGACTTTTAAAGGGGTGGCGATTATTTTAGAATGAAGGTCGCTGAGATAAACGTGGTTTTGAAGGAGATTAAATTGGTATCCAAGTGAAATATTTTACCGGAATAATGGACTTGGCTACGGTGAAGTGTTGGTTGGATAGGAGTCAATAATGATGAAAATATTAGTTGGGTACATAAAATTTCTTAAATATTAATTGAACTACATCTATGTATCAGGAAAAAATCGGTTCTTTTGAGATAACAGAAAACAATGGATTTAACTAAATACATAGGACTACCAACAACAAAGAATCGACACCTTTTAACAGGGGTTCTCAACTTCTTACAATATACATACCCGTTCGAAACAATTTGGAATTTCACGTACCCCTAAATTTTATTTTAATTTATAAATAAGTTTTTTCTTTACACCTAATCACATTAATTAATAATAATTTTATGTTTTTAATTATCGACTCACTTTTGAGAAATACACCTGATTCAGTTCATTAAAAACTTCTATAATAGAAGTTTTAATGAACAACTAATTACAATTATGATTAAGTTTATGAATTAGCCATTTTTAAAATGGCTGACAGGTAAATTTTTTAAAAAAGTATATTTTAGAGCTTGGATTGTGATCTCGTATATTTATGAGATCATTATTCAAGCTCTTAAATAATACTTGTCATCATCATTTATTATAAATTTAGTTTTAATTAATTTTTTAGGATTTTTAGGAATTTATGCAAATTTATGTAAATTAATGGAATTATTTTCGAATAAATGCAAGTCCGATTAATTGAAAACTAAAATTTATTAAAATAAAATTTATTATTAAAAAGTTTCTATATTCGAATAAACTATTTCTCTGTTCCTTGGAAATTCGTTTTAGCTGCCATCTTTATTACCTTTTGACAAATCCAAATTTTTGATAATTATTGATTTTATGAGATTTTGGAAATCTCTGTCAATTTCCCAAATTTATAAAAATCATCCTCATTTTCAATGGTATTAATGATTTGGATTTTTTATACTTTATTAAAAATATTATTTTTAAACATAAGTTATCGGAAAGCTTATGTTTTCCGTTTTATTTAAACTCCTCATTTGAAGGTTTTGGTTCCACTGCTCCTGGTAAATTGCAAATGAGGTAAAAAATGAATTTATTTTAAGTACAAGTTAAATGTTACATTGTTATTTCTTCATCTCAAAAACCTAGAGTTTCGATGGATATTTTTGAAATATCTTAAATGTTGTAAAAATATTAAATTGATTGAATTTCATGAAAAATCTTACGAAATTATTTCTTAATTTTCTCTACAACTCAAAGTAGAGTTATTGGTATTTTTTTCAAAAATTTTCGGCTTTAATTTAAAAAAAACTTGCATAAAAAGTTACTAAAAATAGTTTTATATAGAGTTTTTATTGAACTGAACATTTCTACATTTTGAAACTTTTCATGCATTATTTACTATGTATTATGTTTTTACGTTAAAAAAAATTTTCTTCAAATTCCTTCCTTCCTATAATATAAGTTTTCATTCAGTTGAACAAATTGCACGCAGATACGGGTAAGTATGTATGTTCCTATATTATAACTTTATTGATTTTTTCATTTTATTATAGGAGTTTTTAATGAACTGAATCAGGTGTACAATTAATAATTCCATAGCACGTCAATAGTAATATTCTACATCAGCTGCCTGCGTGCTTGATTTATTTATTTGACAAGAATTATAAGTAGTTTACAAGGAGTTTTGGTTTCAGGCTTGAAAATGGGCCCCTCTCAGTTGCGGGCCCATAGTTACGCTACTGGTGTTTTGCAGTTATAAATAATGTAAATTTTTATCCAATAATATTTAATAATGACTTTGAAAGAAAATAAATTTTATATTGCTCCAATAAACTTGTTTTTATATCAAAATAAAAAACTTATACTAATTTTTTTTGAAATGTGTAAGAAAAATATTTATTATATTTAGACAGATTTTAAATTGCCGGAAAAAGAGCTTTAACTGAAACAATTATACATAGGTTTTTATGCTTAGTCTATCCCATAATATGTTACTTTTAATTTGATCAATTTTCTTGCAAGTCTTTTTTGATTTATGCTTCCGGTTTGAATGAAAAATTAAAAAATATATACTAATTGTCAGTTATATTCTGTAATCCTTGTCATACTTTACAACTTTGGGTGCGAGAAAGCATTTTGGGTGCTGTGAGATAAATTTCTACATTTTTGATCGTTGCCTTAAGTTACTACACTCATTATATATGGCTTTAACGAATTGCACTTTCCAGTAAATGTAGTACAATAAGAAATTGGTTAACATGCACATTTAAACAAAAGCCAGAAATCGCGTAGCTGCAATTGGTAACTGGTTTGTAACTCTTTCGAAAAAGGAGTATCATTACGAATAAACTTGGATTTGGTTTTATATGCAAATTTATTTGTAAATTTTTTTATTAAGATAGAATTCCTTGAAATAGGTATTATTTCTTTAAGGGTCCAAGAAATTATGTTTTGATTCAAAGATCGTCGATCATTAAAAAGGTTAAGAACCATTGCTTTAATGTAGTAATTCCAAAATTGAGGGATACCGCTGAAAGTTTTAGCGTTAGGGTTAGGGTTGGGCTGAAACGATCTAGGGGGCGATAATAGCTTTGGAAGCGTTTGAGGAAGTTGAATAAAAATAAATGGCCAGTGAAAACATAAAGAAGAAGTAAGAATTAGAAAAACCGTTGTTACATTTTCATCTGTTGTGTAACATATTGTAACATTATAAACATTTTATGGGGTCTCGAGTAATTTTTTTTAAAAAAGGAGCGCAGGGCAAAATAAGTTTAAGAACTTCTGTTTTAATGTAACATCGAATATCCAAAAATCATCCGTTCTCACCTTTTTTAATTTTGATATTTTTTATCAAGTATTAAAATTTGTTAAAAAAATTCGCAAAAATGGATCACACAATTTATTATCAAGTTTTGCTGATTCATCAGCATAACTTAAAATGTAAATATTTTTGTAAAAGTAATTTTTATAACAAAACATTTATTTAATGTTTCATTATAATTTTATGTAGTTATTTTATGTCAAATGATATTCATGTTTTTTATTTTTACTATTGGAATCAAGTTTGTCTTCAAAAATTTGCATTATATTCAAAATGTATGTTAATTACATTTATATGACAACTTGTCGATATTAATCAATTTTTATAATTCAATATATAAAACTATCAACAAAACTAATTGGACATTTTAAATTTGATACATTATAAATAATGACAATTGATGAGTTTAAACTCTTAAATATTTTAAGTATTTATTTTATAATTTACCAATTCAAATATTAAAACTAAAACGATTAAATCCGAAAATGTTTTCCATTATTTATTCATTGAAATATGAAAAAAATTTACTTTAAAGCTTAAATATTTCCTATTTTGACATAGCAAAACGAAATCTTAAAACAATTTGACTAACAAAATTGCTAACTTTTGATTTTATTTGATCTCATTAAAAATTATTTTATAAAGAAATTTTTATTTTCATTAATTTCTTTAATAATTTTCTATAATAGTTGTAAATTTTCTTTATCGACGAGTTATAATTAATCTCTTCGTTTTATTGTTTAAATAACTTTGAAAAACAATTTCCGGAATTTTAAATTACTCATTAAATGTTGAATCAAAATTAATGATATTGAAGGTTGTCTTTACGGTTTGCATGGCTTGTAATTGCAATGTTAATGAGAATGACAACGAATAATAATTTTTATTGAAATTTGTTTTCTTGTTTTATTATTCTTTTATTAAGGTTAATTCATATATATCATTAGCCTTTTATCTTCTTCACCATTGGTCTTTTCTTTAATTTCCATTTTTTTCTTTTGTTTAACTGAATTGTTATACATCGAAAAAATATTATATTAGACTTGGCTTTGGAATTCGATTTATTACGAGAGCCCTCTGTAAATTAAGTATGTGACTTGGAGACAATTTTTCAACCCACTTTTATAAAAAAATTTCTCTTTTCCATCGGAAAACTCCATTGCATCGAGAAAGAAAATTCTGCATCGACATAAATTGGTAATAATCGAATGGTGCGATGGGTGGGAATAAAATCCTATTCGTATTACTTGATTTTTGTTACGTCACTTTTGCAGTATGAAATCTGGCATATGGATCCGTATATTACATAATAATCATTCTGCGTATCCTTTTCGTTTTACTCGAAAGAATGAACTCCTAATTGTTCATATTTTTCCGCGATCTAATCGAGTGTTAAGTGATAATCATTTTCACAGCTATGTGTACAACGTCATTAAGTATAAGGTCAAATAAAAAAAACCAAAACACATTTTTTTAAAACCGACATTATTTTCAAAATAACCGACTATTTTTAAATATTATGATATTAATTAAGTTACACTTTGAGTTAATATTTGACTTTTCAGTTAAAACGATGGTTTCCTAGTAGCAGCATTAATAAAATTTTAAAAATTTAATAAATGATTTAGCAAATCCTGATTAAAGCAAAATTAGAATTTTTGACTATAAAATAGTTCTCTTTTCATACTACTTAAAAAGCCAAAAAATTTCATCTATGTTTATTTGGAAATTTGCAGAAAAGTTTTATTATAATTAATTAATAACTGTTTATTACTGGGATGGAAAATCACAAGAAATTTCCAATCCACGTAAGCAGTGGTACGCAAACAATTTAGCTCGCGGCACACATAATGTTGAAAAAAATGTCAGGACACAAATAAAGTGATAATCTAAAATGTTAAAATAAGTAAAGCAAATTTGAATCTCACGCGCTGTCGCAAAATTCACGGAAATAAAACTGTTATTTATATCAAAAGTACTTGATAAATTTTCAAATAATTTTTATTATTACTTTAATAAAAAAAAGTTAAAAATTTTATCGGGGCACAGTTTTAATTTTCTTGTACCATACCTATGTACTGCGCCATATAGTTTGCGTACCACTGCACTAAAAGAGAGAAAAAATTATAAAGTTTTAATAGTTATACTTTATTTGAAATACTATCCTAACCTTATCAGTCATACTTATAGTACATAATGCGGACTTCCGCATTAGGCAGGATAAGCTCTATATGGACGCATGGATTAGAAATTAGGTATTAGTAAGGATATCTGTTATGGACTAAAAATTAATAATCTCTTTTTGTCATAACTTGCACTTTCTTACTTTAAAAGTCAAAATTTCACGATAAGCTTGAATTAGTAAAATTAGTTTATTCATTCATTTATTAAAATTGATAAAAATATTTTTGATTAATTAATCTGTTAATAACTGCTGAAATAAATGTCCTGGGGCTTCAGAAAATCTCTGAAGAAATATTTAATGTGAAAAAGACTGACTGTGAAAGAGATCAAATTCCCTCCTGTACATAAATTTAAGCAATTTCATATATATTTGTAAAAGACAACAAAATTATTTATTTATTTACAATTATAAATTGGCATGGGACGGATAAAGCGAATGAATTCGTAACAATATATTGCAACACAATATATACTTTTGATCTTTTTTCAATATGGAAATGTTGTGATTCCTTACAGTGAGATTCGGAATAAATGCGCTTCAAAACGTCTTATTCTATAAAATAGTATGGTAGCCAAATTCCAGTGTCACTTTACCGAATTTTATTCATAAACTTTGAAAACCTCAGAATACTGTTAGCTGTTTTATACATAGTACTTCGGTTACGACTGACTCTATCAATCACGCGTTTTGACATTTTACATTGGATTGAAACCTTTACAGAAATAGAATATGTACTGTGGATACTATATTCTCACGTCTTGTTTACAAGTTGATCTTACGGCCCACGTGCCACATCTGGTCCATCACATCTCTCAGAACGGCCCGCGATCATTTATACGCGAATTTTAAATTATTTAATTTTTATTATATATATTTCATAACCCAAATAATTAATTGTAATACAACCAACAATTAAGCATAATGTTATATTAAATTTTAAGAAACTTTTAAACACATTCGTTGCAACAAATAAAAAAAATTTATTAGAATTAAATCCAGAAAAGAATTTGTTTAAATTTATAGTACTAAGAAAAATTGGAAAAAAACATTCAACCAAACTATCAGCAATTATGTGCAAAGCATCAAATGCAAGTCTCGCATTAATTTTTAAAAAATTTCTTTGAATAGACTATTTATTTTAATTACAGGATATATTTTTATTAATTATTTATTTTACTATTTATTTAATAAAAAAAAAGATATGATCTATTATGCATTTTAAAAAATTGGCGGCCCTCAAACATTCTGGTAATTTGAACAATGGCCCGTAGTTGATAAAGGTTGGGTGTCACTGATTTACATGGAATTCATCGGAAATGTAAGTAATAAGATTGAAACATTGGAACTTTAAATGCTAACAAATTTTAGAAATAACTGGATGAATGGAATAAAAAACAATTTCCATCATATTTTTAAGACATGCAATAGTTAATATGTTTAAAAAACAAATATCATGGATAACAGTAATGTGTTAATTAAAATTAAAATATTTAAACGAAGTTGTTTTGTAATATTATCTGTGCATTGACAAAATTCATTAGATTTAATTTATTTAATTTTGAAAATAAACAATCAATACAGTGGCATTCTTTAAATTCTATTTTAGCGCTAAATTTTTAATTGAAAACAATTTTCAAAAATTAAGAAAAACTAAAAATTTTTGATAAAAAATATTTTTAATTTTAATAAATAATAACTGGATGAATGGAATAAAAAACAATTTCCATCATATTTTTAAGACATGCAATAGTTAATATGTTTAAAAAACAAATATCATGGATAACAGTAATGTGTTAATTAAAATTAAAATATTTAAACGAAGTTGTTTTGTAATATTATCTATGCATTGACAAAATTCATTAGATTTAATTTATTTAATTTTGAAAATAAACAATCAATACAGTGGCATTCTTTAAATTCTATTTTAGCGCTAAATTTTTAATTGAAAACAATTTTCAAAAATTAAGAAAAACTAAAAATTTTTGATAAAAAATATTTTTAATTTTAATAAATAATTTTATTTTACGGCCCGTAGACACATTTAAAATTACAAATTCGAAAATGTTGTAAAAATAAATTTATCAAATTTTCCAATAGGTTTTAAATGCCGACATTCGCACTACTAGTGTTCACGATAAAATTCTCACAGTCTTCGTCAAGAAAGGTTGGCTAGAGGGCACAAAAATAGTTTTTCCCGAAGAAGGTGATCAAGGTCCAAATAATGTTCCGGGTAAATTTGTTTTTGAATTTTTTTCCACGTAAATTTATTAACAATAATAATTTTAACAACTCAGTATAAAATTTTTAATATATCTCAACTTTAATTAAATTTTTTGAAATTAAATTTTATCAAAAGAAAAATCATGGACAATTAAATTTCATTAACAGACTAAGAAATTTAAGTTTCTTTTGTATTGCTAAATTTATTTTACTGGCGCTTTAATTAAATAAATATAATTGCTTCGTAAACTTCCGATAGTAATTTTCTATTTTATACGTAATTAATTTAGAGAATTTTCAAGAAAACTTTTACAAGCAAACATACAAAGATTTGGTGATTAAAATTTTCTAATATTTTTTTTGATACTAAAATTTATTTACATATATAAACAAAAATATCAAAAACAACAAATTCAGTGACTTAAGATTTTGGTGTTTTAAATAAATTGCATTTTTTTCGCGATTAATCATAGATACAGATTTGCTACATGTTAACATGTTGAGGGAGAAATATCAAAAAATGCGCCATTAAACTCGATACTTTCTGAAATATTAAATGATTTATTTTACTATATTTGGTAAGTTCGTCTTATATATAGAATGTTTATATGAAATATACTAATTATCAAAGTGATTTAGACCGCCAGGCATGACGTTTTATCATCTTTCAGGAAATTGAAATTTACACTAGCTTTGAATCTAGTAGACTTGGCAAAAATATTTAACTCCACGAGCAAAATTTAGTTTGAGGCCGTTTGGTAGCTAAACATTTCGAACGAATGAAATACGTTACAAAATGATTTGAGCAACTTTAAATAAAAAAAAAGAATGTTTGAATAGGAAATAAAATTATTTAAAATAATAAAATATTACATTTTAAATTTATAGTAATAAATATTTTTTAAATTCTTATCTTTATCAGAGGCACATTTTTTATGTGAACGAACCTCTGCTATGTCCCGAAGCGTTGCTAGCATGATTACTAAAAACTCTTGGTGAAATCTTTGCCTACTAAGACATTTTATTTGTCCTTAAAAATAAATATGGTACTATAGGGTTACCCGGGATCAATTTTACAAGTTTCATAATTTTACATTTTCTAAAAAATGCTATTAATAATTTCTCTCAATATCAAATAATAATAATAATAATAATAATAATAATAATAATAATAATAATAATAATAATAATAATAATAATAATAATAATAATACTAATAATAATAATAATAATAAAAGTGAATACTAAAGTGGCACTGAAAAAATAATGACGTACCGAATTTAAAAAAGGTTAGTTTTTTGAAAGTTATGAAATTTAACTTAATATTTTACTTATAATTTGTCAGTAAAATATATATTAAATAAATCGAATTAATAAAATAACAAAAATTAGATAGAGTTATGCGTATAATATATTTAAATTAGTTCAAATAAAAATATATAAAATATTTAAAGTAACACTGTATAATATAAAATAAAAGTAGTATTTTGTAAACATTTGATTTAAAAATCAAAAAAGCCAATAAGAAAGACAAAAGGAATAGATCTATATGATTAGATAGCGCAACTAATATCCCCAATCGACATTGACAGGAGTAATTGTGAGGAGCACTCGAAAATTTTACTTAAATATTGATTGATTTTCTTGATTTTAATTGATTGAGAATTGTAAATTGATTTAATTCAATTTAGCTGACATTATATTTGTCCTCAAAGATAGACCTCACCCTCGATTCTATAGGGAAAAATTTAATCTTATTTATAAAACGAAAATCGACTTGGCAAAGGCTCTTCTTGGTTGCATAGTCGACATCGTAATGTTGGACGATCGAGTCTTGCACATTCCAGTCACCAATATCGTCGAGTAAGGTCGTTTTTGTTGGTTTGGTATTTTCCTATGATTTTTTAATTAATTATTTATTTCATTAATTAAATGCTTTAATTATAGCATAATTTTTATTAAAATATAATTTTTTGGCATTTTGCAATAGAGTTTAAATAGTGTTAAAGCAATGTTTTTTAGGTGAACATACTTATCACTTGAAGGATATTCAAAAAATCCACAAGTTTCCCTTTCCTTAAATTTTACTTAAATGTGTCGTGAGAAGTCTAAATTATTTAATTCTTTTTTAAATTCAGTTTGATTTTCACAAATAATGTATTGAAATGAATTTTAAAATGTTCTCCATATTTGTCAAAATGTAAGGAAGGTCATGGAATGCATACTAAATTGTAAATTTAAGTTCGAAAAAGTGTTGTTGAAACAAGTATGGAAATATAGAGAACTATCTTTTTGAATGAATTTTCACATTAAAGTAACTTATATATTATAACTCCAAATAAGGATAAGATTTGATGATTTTAGGAATTCTCTTTAGCAATACTGAATTGAATTACAAATATATTTATAGATTATAAAAGAGCACTATTCAATACACACACATTTTACGATTTTTTTCGACAGTTTTCATGTAATAATCAGGTTAGATAGTTATATAAATATTTTATCATGATTTTATTTTTTTATGATTAAAAATGTTAATTTAAACAAACAACCTGTAAAAATAAATTTTAAAATCCTATTAAAAATTGCAGAACTTAATATTAACACTCGAAAAAAGATAAAATCAATCCAAATTTTGGGATAAAATGACATCAAAAACACTTCACATATAGCAATAATTAATATAATTTTAAAATTAGATGTCTAATTTATTCAAACAGCTCTCTTTGTGCTTATCTTTGTACTTATCTTTCCCTTATAATACTAAAACAAATTTAGATCATCATTTTTACATGCACTATTGATATTATTTACATTGCCATCTTGATTTAAAAGCTTTTCAGCGTTTCCATTAATAGGTACTACCGAAACCAACTAAACCCTTATGTCATGTAACTGACGTAAACACATGACTTTTGGGAGTTATTAATTTTATTTGTCAGTAAAACAACATACTAAAGATGCTTTGGAATAAATTTATAGTAATTTGCCACCCAGGACCAGTGTACCCTTGGTTATTTGTTATTTTTAAATATTCAGTCGACTCTAATAAAAAAATTTAACCCTTTAAAATAAATAAAAATACTTATATAGAGAGTGGGCACATAATTGTTTTAAACCATACAGTATTTTTTTATTTTTCTAAAATGTCATTTATAACAGACATTTATTATCGAGAGCAAATAAAAAAAATATCAAAATTTCTCAAAAATATTATAACTTAACCATTAAAACTTTTATGAAAAGCTATTTTGCCACTCATGGTGACCTAATCCATTGTATCTTCCTTAGTTACACGACAGGTAATAA
Source organism: Schmidtea mediterranea (assembly GCA_022537955.1). Taxonomy (NCBI): domain Eukaryota; kingdom Metazoa; phylum Platyhelminthes; order Tricladida; family Dugesiidae; genus Schmidtea; species Schmidtea mediterranea. The sequence continues at coordinate 34,803,162 of CM039682.1, forward strand.
ATAAGTTCTAAATTTTCAAAAAAATATTTCCAGAAAAACAAGTGAAAGCGCTATTTGCAAATAAAATTATTCATAATTTATTATTTCTAACTTTAAACTTAATATTTTATGTATCAAATAGTTAAAAATATTATTTCTTATAACATTTAGTCCTACTTATACAATGACAGTGAAAGGAGAAGGAATGCCTCTTACCGAAGTAGGAGACGAGAAAGGAGACTTGATTATAAAATTTGAAATTGTTTTTCCACGATATTTAACAGCAGAACAAAAAATATTAATTGAAGAAGGATTTAATCAAAAATAAAAATAAATTTTGAACATTCCTCATAATTAAAATATTTCATTGAAGATTAAAATAATCAATATCATTAAAGATGCAAAAAGTTATTGTATTTATTTGTAAAACAATAATAATAATACTGAAGACTTTGTTTTAAATCACTTAATTTATAGATGAAAAAAATTATACTGAAAATCTCAATGCTATAAAAAAATTGTGATAAAGAAAATAAATAAAATCACATAATAGAAAGTCATGCAAAGTCGCCAATGAAAAGTTCGAAAATTTTATTAAATTAAACATAAAGGATTTTATAATATTGGACAATTATTAAGATCCTCAGAAAGAAAATTTCAAAATCATAACCTATTTTTAATGCTTTAATTATTATAAGAAAAAATTCTTTAATAAATTAACAAAAAAATTCTATTTTTTAATAATAACCTTTTCATCAAGAGCTGTGAACTTCTTAAAATTGATAATACATAAAAATTCAATTTCACCTAAAAATTTGATACAGAAATTGAATAATTGTAATTTAATATTAAATTTAAAATAATAATAAATTTAATCGTATTATTAAATCTCGAATTTTCAAATACAAAATATTATTCTTCACTCCTTGTCTCCTTTATTAAAAACAATAAGACTCAACACAATTAACAATTTTGGTACTAGTAAATAAAGACTTTGTCAAGTTCCTTTTATCATATATTGTTATATCTTTAAAATACTCAAATATAATATTATATCTATTAAAACCACATTTTACTGTCACAAAGCAAGAGGGAAACAAGAGGAAGTGTGAAAAAATCATATTTTAGGTATTTGTAGTATGCTAAAATTGAATAATAACATTGCTCGATATATTTAAAATTTAATTGGTTTAAATCAATTTTTATGTGTTATATTAAACAAAATTAAATCTTTTAAATACTGAACAATCAGCAATTTCGACTTAATGTCGTTGAAATGAAGCACTTAGTACACATTAGTATTCGCTATTATTTAGTTAAAATAAAAAGGAAAATCATGGTAATTTTTCAAAAAAATGAGGTACAAGGGAAAATTAAAAAATTAACTGATTAATTCAAAAGTTAAAAAATTTCTTTTGCAAAATGATCAGTGATCCTAAAAACTTTCGAAACATACAATCTTTACCGAAATATTAATATCAATTATGGGAATGTTTCAACTTAAAATAATACAAAAATTATTATAGAGAACAAATTTAAATCCATTTGAAAAATTTACAGCTTTGAATTCTAGAGCACGTTGTTATTAATCGTTATCGCATGAAATTAATTAAGCATACATAAACTAGCTTTCAAAAAAATTAATCAATTAACGGGTTAATGAAAGATTAAGTTGATAATAATAAAATCAAAGGAACAAAATATTTGTAAAATGCTCAATTTTATTATTAAAAATAACTATTTCAAATTTATTGCTCAAATATCATTTTCTTTATTATCCAGAAATTTCAAAACAAACGCATTTGCACTGCTATCGGCATCAAATTTTCGATTAAATTATCTGTTTCGTGAGAAAACATTTTTTGCGGGATGTAAACATAACTGAAGGTAATTGGCATGCATTCATATGCGTTTTCATTGAAACATCATGAATAACATTGGTCAGAATACTAATAATGTCATTTCTAAAAATAATAAAATAATTCCAGAAACTGGAAAAAAGTTTAAGCATGCACAACTAATGTCCCGAAATAAGTGTTGAACTTGAAATAAAAACACTTTCTCAGTAATTGCTTCAAAATATATGTTCACGATACATAGTATTTCGTAATGAATAAATATAACAAGAAAGCTCAATAAGGCAAAATGGCGATTATGCTGATCGGCTTGATTCATCTTTGTCTAAATTATGTAACTTTTAATTATTGCTGCCATTGAATTTCATATTTGATTGTATACGCAAGTGATCAAATATTTTTGCGTCGATAAAAGGGTCCCGTACAGCTTTACGAGAATTTGCATCTTTCAAGTAATAGAATTACTTCACAATCCATTTTTCTACGGCGGTATTTTAAAAAATGGTAAGATAAAATGTCTTTTTAATGTGTTCTTGACTATGCACAAATGTAACTTTTTCAAAAATACAATGAAGATCCAGCAAATATAGAAAAGGGGAATTTATTTTTGAACAGATGTAGTAATAGATTACAGGTAACCTCCGTTTAACGCGGGGGATACGTTCTGGACATGATCGCGTTAAGCGAAATATCACGAACGGGGAATTTTTGAAAAAAAACATTTAAATACCCGAAAAACTTTATATTTATTAAATAAACATTAGCATAATAATAAGGCAAATAACATTAAGAATAAAAAATTAAATAAACATTGAAAATAACATTAAGAATAAAAAAAATTATATTAAGGATAGGAAAAATATAAAAAATTAAATAAACATTGAAAATAACATTAAGAATTTTAAAAAAAATACAATGGATAAATTAATGATTTATTCATTTTCTCGACGTTGTATAAAGAAATCTAGATCCCCTTGTTTGGCTTCTCTACGTTTATTGCGCAAAATTTGCCGATAACCATCAAGCAATGCATTACAGCCACGTTTAATAGCATTTACTCGCTCGTAATCTTCATCGTTATTTTCTAACAACTCCATGCATTGATTGTGAAGAGAAAGAGCCTTTTCATTAGTTTTTACATTCAAATTTCTGACTGGAATAGGCCAGTGTCTGAAAAATATTTTTTTTAAATTGTCAGTCGCGGTTAACGGGGTTATACAGGGGTTACCTGTTAAGATTTTTTATAATAGAATTGGTAGTGTTGGATTTGTAAATCTAAAACTATTTTAAAAGTTATACCTTGGAAGCAGAAAGCGAAAAGTGACAATTAGAATTGAACGGTGTAAAACTATGAAATTACACAAAATAAACCAACTCAAATTTGAATTTGAAAAACGGACCAGAAATAGATTCGGCAATGGTGAATACCATGGGGATAATGAATGTAACAGAATAGGTCTAGAAAGGGTCGATAAGCAAGGGAATGTGTAAAACACAGTAAATCATTAATGAATTAAAACCCGAGTTTGATAAACAAGAAAAGCAAACAAAAGGGGAATTCGAAAAACCATTATAAAAACACCATGATTAATGGGGAGATGTGGAAAAATATAAGAAAGGCGCATGCATGGTAGGGTATGAGGGCATCCCGAAAGAAAACCGCAGAGTGAGGATGGCAAGTCGAAATTAGAATCCACCGGAATTTTGCCTCAGATAGATACGAAGGACTCGAGAATAGGATTTGAGGATAGATACATTTATTAAAAGCAAGGCAACCAAAAAGTAAAGAGAAAATAGTAAATAGTAAAGCAATTAGAATCAAAACAGGATAAGATTGTTGAAGTTGGTTATCGTAATAATCACAACGGGACTCATCCGGTGGTCATGGCGCATGTTGTTTCTTGCTGTAATAATTTGGGTGTGTAATCTGAGGACAAGTAACTGTAAATACAAATATACGTTGGGAGTATTGCGTTTTAATTTTTAGAGCACGTGGAATCAGAACTACCGACTACCATTATTAATCAATTTCCATAGTTATTTTTATTTTATTTTCAGTGGATATATTATTTTTCTATCTTATTTTGTTTTTAAAACATCCAAAAACATTTGATTATTTTATCTGTTTATCCTATTAATATTATGTTTCATTCATTTTCACTGTTTTCACAAAAACCCTGGTGATTTTCCCCCATTTAATTACATAAATTAATTTTGCGTAACCCTAATAGAAAACTGTCTATATTAGTATAATTCTGCAATAAAATGAATATTAAATTCACCAACGTTTGAGCCTCTTTATTGACTCTTTTACAAAGCTCAGAAATATACCAAGATCCCTTTTTGGTAGATCTAAATGCAACATAATCCGCAACTGTTGACATTCCATAAATAAAATCAGCTTCTTCGGGTATTATATCCGAGTTCTTGTATTGTTTTATTGGAGGTTTTAAAAGATGTAAATTTTCTTGAGTTAAAGAGATTTGAGATGATTGAATTCCTGATTCTGGAATACCTATACGAAATTTTTGAGATAAATTGAATATTAACTCAAAAATGTAACACAGCACATAGTGATTGTTGTTATTAGACTTGGAATAATTTGCATTAGTGAATTTATCGATTCTTGTGATGATGTTTATCTTATTTTATCATTTATCTTTATTTAAATATTTGTTAATAAAATAAATAATATTACAAAGCAAATTGTTATTGAGCATGGCGTAGGCAGAAAAAAATTTCGACGGGGATTTTCAAATATATATATATATTATATATATTGCACATGTAAATAATAAACTATAAAAATTTTATAAATCTTATATGACTACAGCATTTTTTTAAATAAATGAGTAATGCTCTAACATATCATTATTAGGTTAAAAATTGACAATTTAAATCTTATTCACTGTAATAATAACCATCAGACGTTTTGCCGCCATAAGCCATAGGCAAACCATCATTTGAGTTGTTCATTTTTATTTTGCTTTACAAATCGCAAAACTTTGACATAAAATAGGGTTAAATAAATGGAGGGGATAGTTTTCAATATGGATTGAAATTTATTTGAAACCCCGATTAGCAAACTGGAAACTATAAGAATATTGCTAAATTTGCCAGTTTTTTCTTTTACAGGTAATTCGGTATATAAAAATTGAATTACTGGTTTACGGTAAGGGATGAATGTTTCAATGATTTTATAATATTGAAAATGTCAAAAACTACAAATCACAAATCACATACGCTACCGTACGATTTACAGCGGCTCGCAAATAGGGTGGTCCTTATTTTTCAACTTTCAAAAAGTGCCTGTCTCACCCTTTTATTTTGTTCCTATATATAAGAAAAAAATTTAGGCCAAATATGAGCTCAATTGAACAACATTTAGAGGTAGCTCAATGAAGTCAAAGGTTTATAATAGACCGCATTATCAAAAATAGTGAAATACATAACCCCCACTACTGCAGAGTTTAAAATTTAGCAATAGATTATCATTTAAATCATCCCTGATTTTGTTACTTACTACTCAGTGTGTGGGAACCAGTCTTTGGTGTTCTTGTTCTACTTCTTCAATATTTTGTGCAACTAACTGTCTGGTGAAGTTTTAGTGAATTGTTATTTACGTTTAAGAAAAGCTCTGAATAATATTTATTACTGTAATTATTTAAAGGTATGTACTGATTATCTGCTAACTTATTGATTACATTTTTGTGTAGCTTCTGGTTGAAAATATTGTAATAGTTTTTCTGTTACTGCAATAGTGGAAACCTGACTGTGAATTGTAGTTGCAGTTTTACTGGACTTAGTGGATTGCTAGCAGTAATTAATAAATAATTTCTCACTGTAAATCAAATCATGACATACATTGTATTGTACTTCACTTACTTTTAGAATGAACAGTACCAGGTCTAAGACAAAGGTGTATCTGCTGGAGAGTTATACAGAGTCTCAAACCCAAGAAGCATATAAACACGAATTTAGATTTTTTATTTACCAAATAAATTAACCAAATTAAAATTACCGGTAAATTACAAAAATTTACCTTTAGATCATCATTACCTTCAAAGCCCGTCAGATATAGGTCAACTCACCCCCGAAAAAATATTAAGCTAAGATTGTTTAAAAATAGGTCAAATAAGTAGGTCTAGGTCGTTTTAAGGTCAAATTTAATTTATAAAATCTATATAGTTTATAAAATCTACGTAGTTTATTTAATTAGGTCATATATTTAAAACTATATTTATTTTATTAATAATAATAATTTAATGTATATAGTTTATTTATTTATTTAATACAATTTTCACATAACATGGAATCACAGTTTTAGTAATTAATAGTATATAGAAGGAGTCGGTAACCTTTTATCTGTGGTGTGCCAATCAATAATGCCAATTTATTCAGGGTGCCACATTTTTCTTTTTATCAAATAAGTAATGTTATATGCCTGTCACATTAAATAATACAGTTCTTTAAGAAAATAATTATCTTTTAAATATATTTAATTGAGAAACAAACAACATAAAATTTAACACAATTTAAAAATTTTGGAAAATTGGTGTATAATAAAGCAAAAAAATACCATTTCAATACCAATACAAATATATATTTTTATCTAACAATATAAGAGAATATATATGAAACCACTTTTAGTAGTATTAGAGTCGCTATCACCCAGACCACTTTATAGTGGTGCCATTGACAACTCCACCACGTGCTATAGGTTCCTGACTTCTGATCTATGGCAGCAATATTTAGATAATTAATTTGTTTCTGTCCCTAGATATGAATTCTGCTATATCAAATAAATTCAGAAAAAATGCAAGGAAATTATTAATTAATGAAACAGTAACCTTCGTGAAATCGATCTCCTTGACAAGCTTGTATAAAAAATAATTTGGGTTTATTTTTGTATGCTTCGCAATTTTTTGCATTGAAAATCAGACTAAATTCCCTTATGCTTACTAATTCTTCGTTGATATCATAAATACAGTCCTTGCAACCATGAGCTAAAATGAAACAAACCAGCATTGATCCGGATTTACTGGCTTCTATTTTAGAATAGGTTTTAGCAACTGAAATCATCTCATTTTTATTAAGATTTTCGTACTTCTGGAAAAATAGGAAAATTGAAAAAAAAAATGAAAAATTCAAATTTATAAAAACAAAGTTAAAATTTTTGAATGAAAGAGTTTAATATAGGAGCACTGACGTCTCCAAAAAAAGCAATTTTTAACCCTCAAACTTGTCCATTTTCAAGGAAACCCCCGGGATACATTCCTTTGTTTTCAGAAGAAATTTAGATAATCGAATAAAATTAACCGAGTGCTGCGACAGATTCTTGTAGGCTATTCAAAATTCTAATACGGAACGTATGTAGCATAATATTACATTATAATAGCCTACTGCTGGATATTAAATGTAAAAAATCTATCATAGCTATAAATAATATTGATGCTTATTGGCGTGTCCTAAGCACTTGGACCCCCTCCATATTGTCTCCTTGTCCTTTCTCACTTCTTAGAGAACGCCCTTAATGAATGCGCCATGTGGTTGAAAACATTTTCACTAATTTATATTTTTTTATTCTTGGCAGCTAAATAAATGATAAAAACAGATCAAATTTGACACATTTTAACATGTAGGATATTATTGGCATGCTGGTTCCAAAAACTATTTGGATATTAGTCCATCACTTCGTGTTTTAAGATAAAACAATATCCAAAGTCGTTAAAAGGTTATTTTGAAGTATTCATCATGTGTTTTAGAGAATCATAGATAACTTTTATTACACAAAACTGTAAATGTTACTAGTGCTAACTTGCTGGCATTAGTGAGTATAGTCAAAAATTACAAGAAGAGTTAGTAATTAGCGCGAATATAAATCATCTTTGGATCTTCTGGCCTTGGTAACGATTCTCAATAGACTTTATTATTTGATGAAATCTTTGACTGTGTTCATCAGACTTGCCATACGTCCCGGTACACCGAGACATGTCCGGGTTTAGAGGTCCGTGTCGCAGCCCAAGATTTATTTGTCCCGGTCGATTTAAAATTTACGAATGAATATATATTTTTTTGAACATGAAAGTCAAAAATAACGAAATGTTCCCGAGCGAAGCTGGGTACGGGTCAGCTAGTATCTACTATTGATACGCACATGTGGCAAAACCGACATTCGAATCAACACCTCCATCCTCTCCCATCCCCTACACCAGTTATCAGAAAAAGAAAGGCCATTTTTTACATGATATTAATTTGAGTCTAATATTTATAAAAAGTTCTAACGCCACGACAAATTTCGAGAGCACAATTGACGAGATAACCACCATGAACGACCATTAGATGTACCTCTTGGTTGGTGAATAAGCGTCTACTTCGTGAAACCTTACAATGCTCAGTGTGTAACCAATCGCAATCTTTAAAACCGTATAAGGACGGATGGTAGGATTTGGAATAACGGTGCATGACATTTTTATGCTCGAAATACCAATCAGCCACGAATGTGCACAAGGGTAGTTGTTTTGAATCGGTGGCACTCAAAGCATCGAAGTTTTTGAAGGTGCTCTGCTATTTTTTATTTTAGGGGGTGTGAAGCGTAACGAGAAAGGAGGGGAGATTTTCCTGGCCTGTATTCCGAGAATTATGACAACCCTATTCTAGATGAACTGAACTTGAAATACATGTTGACTTGAAAAATACCCAAAAATACGTACGCATAATTGGTATAAATATTGAGTCAAAATACATCCAATAATCCTGCAATAATAGCTATAATTATTTGGCGATGCGCCCCCAAAACGTTGTCAATTATTTGAAAGAGAAAATACCAGGTTCTAAGCTTTTAATTGATTAAGTGCTAAATTTTAAGTATTACTTTTCAATAACTACTTCAGCTGGAGACCTAAAAAATACGCCGTCTTTGATTGTTTCCTCGGATAATGTAAGAAATTAATTCTAAGTGCCTTTAGAGGTTCCCCTTCAGTGTCTAAAACCTTGGAGATTACCAATTTCAGGTGAAGTGTAGGGAACAAAATATACTCTTGCTGTTCTTGATGGCTATTCATTTGTTGTTTATTGATTCCGTCTGTCGCGATTGTTCAATAGGCATAGAAAACAGTAAAACTTAGTAAAGTTCTGGTGCATTCTAGTTAGCATTCGCACAATTATTAAATTACCTCTAACATTCATTTTTTTTTATATTTTATCTTATAATTATCAGATTACTGTTTTTACATAGTCTTAGTAGTGCTGGAGTTGGTTAGAGTCGTGAAAAGGAAATGAAAATGCACGAAAAATAGAAAGTGGATCAATGAAAAGGGTAAAAATTGGATATATATACAACTAATAAATAAATATAGAAAATTGATAAAAATTAAAAATGATATATTGCAGAGAAAGCAAATATACACGGATAGCAAATGAGGAAACGAATGCAAATATGCTAATATAAAATATCAATGAGGGACATCAGAAAAAGATATTAAATAAATATTAATGAATAATTTATTACTTATGTGGAAAGCTCGAGAAGATAATGAAATTAGTTTCGTTCGTGATTAGCAAAAGGGCGGCATGTCACCTTCCCGATTATGGTGATGAAAACAGATTATAAAATCTTTTCCCTGGGACCTAATTTGATTATATGTTATTCAAATGTAATGGAAACCAGTGTAAAAATGATGCAACGAGTTTGAAAATCACTAGTTGGTCAAAGAGAAAAAATGTCCATGTATATTAAGATAACCAATAGAAGGTTATGTAGTTAGTAAGCAGACCAAGAAAAGTTGTATACAAGAAACTGGAATCTGAGAGTGCTGATATGAAGATTGTATTGAAAAGTGTATTAATTGTGTTAAATGCAAATAAAAGTTATTGTGTATGGCACTATTCTCCAACCTTTTCATTTCCGCGGGCCAATCAGCGTTTGATAATTTTACCGCAACCCACTCATGGTGGGCGTTAATGTTTAGATTTTATATTTTTTTGATTTAATGAATTTAATTTAAATGTATTACAAGGTTCCATCAAAGCAAAATACTATAACACAAAAACATGAATGTAAAGTGGATTTAAAATTTTAATTCATTAATACGCTAAATAAACGAGAATCCTGAGCTTGTTTGTTTGCAACGAGACCTTTCCATCTGGTGGTAATATGAGACAATGACATCCGAAATGTTTTGCATATGTCAAGTTTATTCGGTTGTTTTGTTTTTTGTTTGTCATTCAGAAATGGCAATAAAGATTAAATCTCAGGATATTTCGCGATAGCTATAATACAGAATACTGGCAGAGTTGTTGTCTATAGCGTATATTTAAGGTCGCCGTCATTTGCAATTTTCAGCAACTGATATTCTTCTCGCACAAACATGCTAGATTCTTAAGGTTTGTTGACAGATGGGTCGCGGATTCATTCCTTACCTGTTCGTGGATTAGCGCTCAAACGCTTTTAAAAGTAAAGACAAGTGATCGTGCACTAGCTGGGAGAATTACTGTTCAAGCTCAGTCGCGCCTAAAATCCCCGCTAATATATAAAACATGTCCAAATTACCGTAATGTTTTTGCTTTACTAATTATGCGTGTTCCAGTTATTTGATATTTCTAAATCGTTTTTTCTTTCTTTTAGGAAAGCGCAATTTTATGACTGCCATTTTTATTCATTGTTACTCTTGAAATGTTTGATAAACAAATAAACTAATTTATAAAATAGTTATAAGATTTCTTCTTTTACAAAAGTTATAAATTAGCACAATCCCGAGAGAAATACACCACAGTTAATAAAATGGAGATAATTTAATGTTCCTTCGGCGGCCCGGGGATTAGAACCACTGGTGTAGGGTGCTATTGATTCTGTTGCAAAGTAAGAGCAAGAGGAGTCAGAAAAGCAAACCGATTTGTATTAAAGAAACCCAACAGTAGTGATAAGTTAATAAATAGGAACAATGATTATCGTATCGATAATGAATATTAATATTATCTACCTGCTAAAAATCAACACCTTATTAGCGATAATTTTGTAAATTTGACAGTTTTATGATTGGAATTAAAAAATTTTTAATTTTAATTTTGCAATTAACTTTTTGTTAAAATTATTTTAAATCTTAAAATGAAAAAGAATTATTAAAAATTACTTGTATTGTAAAATGCAATTTTCCAAAAGTTTTGTAAATGTTAGCAACGTCTCTTTCAGATCCTTTCCTTGGATAATGCTCATAATTTTTAATGTTAATTATTAAACAAACACCTAGATAAAATCTAAGTCAAATTTAGCCAAAAATTATACAACTTAGGAAATTAAATACGAGATATTATTTCATATATAATTTGCGAATTTATTAAGTATGCAATAGGATATCTATCAATGACACGAGGAAATTGCGGTTGATTATCACGGTAACAGATATATTTAAGACAATTATATTAAATATCAGGTTGATTTATTATTACAATCGTTACTGTTATGTAGCGCGATATTAACATCGTGGTGCGCCCATTACTTAGACTTAATATGAAATAAGCAATTGGTTTTATTCAAACTTTCGGCTTCAAACAAGCAATATTTAAAGGTTTACATTTCAATCTAAGCTCCGTCAACTTCTACGCATTTTCACCCTCGCAATACCAAGTCCAAAATGCCCTCTTCATTGAAGATTTTTGGATATAAAGTCAGCAAATGCGAGAAATACTATTGAAAATCACTGGTACAATTAAAGGATTTTCCTTAGGAATCCTTCTTTAGTTGTCGGAAGAAGTTTAAATCATTAGGAGCGAGGTCAAAACTTTGTGTAAATGAGACACTAGTGACATCCACACGAGTCAATTGTTGCTGTTGTCCAACGGGATGTGTGTATTGAGGTATTTGTCATGCGATATTCATTATTTTCTATTTTCTAACAATTTCTTTTTTATGTGAACATTATACATTTTTGTGAGTTGTGTCAGTTCCCCTTTCCATGGATCATTTTTCATCTCATATATTCCATCAGGCAGATTCAAGCACAATTTCAGGTATTCGTGAAACACAGTTTCCATATTTCATTCAACCTTTGGTAATGTTTAGAAGTTGTGGCAGGGCTCTTGTTACAATGCGACTGAATTCCATGATGATTTTCTTCTTATTTAGAAATTTCAGAGCTCTGCCAGGCTTTTCCACATCAAAAACACTATTGTTCCCACAAGAGCAATCACTCTTGTTAACCTCATGCAGTTTTAAAATAATTTATTGTCCACTAATTTTCTTCGGAAGCAGAAACTTTTTAATTCAATTTTATCTCACATTTTCTGACTCAATAATGAAATAGTGCCAATTTTTTCCCATTCAAAAATAGGTCAGGAAAACAACAAAACTTCATTATCCTCAAGAAATAATCTCTCGCCTTCTCTACTGTTATTTCACTTCATTAGAAAATAATCTTTAGTCCTTCCAACTCCTATTTCACTTCATTACAAAATAATCACTCGCCTTCTCAACTCATAACCATTTCACTAAATTTTTAACTTTAATACTGACTATAAAACTTTATAAATACGCTATTTATTTATATTAATAAAAAATAGTTTTAAGAGGAATAAAATATCAATTTGAATAAGTTAAATTATAAGAATGGTAAAGTGATATTATATAGTTTACTGACATTCAAAACTAAAATTTTCAGTTGAACTTTAAAACATTACAATCTTTAATTTCGCCATAGCTTGAAAATATCATTACAAGTGAAAGTTTATCAATTGTCATTTTCTGACCAAAATCTTGACATTGTAGATAAGTATGATTTATAAGTAAGATCGATATTTAAAATTCAGAATATTACCCTCAGGGTTTTTTATAGAAGAATTTATTTAGGTAAAATAACAATAACATTGTTTGTAAAATAATATTATATTTTAATTTACTTTAATTGATTAAAATTTTAATAAATTCATGTTGCTTTTATTAATTTTTATTAATTAACACTGTGGCGTTAATATTCCGAATTTGATCCAAATCGGTAAAATATCAATCGTGAATTTTATAACTCAATTTTTAACAATAATTGTTTAAAATAAATAACAGCATTAATATGATAATATAATCATATTAGTAATATTAAATAATAATATTAATAAAATAATATTAATAATAATAATAATAAATAATAATAATAATAATGATAATAATAAATAATATTAATAATAAAAATAATAATATTAATAAATAATAATAGTAATAATAAAAATAATAATAATAATAATAATAATAATAATTATAAATAATAATAATAATAATTATTATTATTATTATTATAATAATAATAATAATAATAATAATAATAATAAATAATAATAAAAATTAATAATAATAATAATAATAATAATAATAAATAATAATAAAAATTAATAATAATAATAATAATAATAATAATAATAATAATAATAATAATAGTAATAACAATAATAATAATAAACTAAATATTTGACAAATTTAACATTAAAATTTAGTACGTATCCTGAAAAACGCCAATTTCTTGTCACCAATAAGTTAACCTTATAGAAAGTCAAAAGGCGAAGCAAACCTCGTGTGGGTCAATTTGACCGCCATCTCAGTTCTAGTGTTAAAAGAATTATTTTTTGCTGCCAAATTTTCAAATCAATATTTAAATATTCACTATTTACTGAATCTCAGATCATATTAGCGATGTAACTAGAAATTTTAAGACCACGAGGAAAACTCATTTCAGCTGAACATTTTGAACGAAAATGCGATATTGAATAATTTGTATGAAAAATAAAATAAACATTTGAAACAAAAAATAATTCAATTCTATATTTATAATAAAATGCATTTTAAAGTTTGTTTATAGCCTTTATATGGTCTCGAGACCCCCAAAGTATTGCTTGCTATTGCTAGCCCACTGTTACCCCGATGGGTCTTGTGTGATTTTACTTGCCGATTATCTTTCTAACAGATACTACAATAAAATCGATATTTAAAACTGTTTTCCAGCCGTAACAAAAATTGTAACAAAATTAAACATAATTTTTATATTCCATTGACTTTCGTGGAAAAATACAAATAATATATATTATTAATTAATTTTTGACAATAAAAGTAAAGACTTTTAATAAATTTTCAACTATAACTATCATTTTTCCATTACCGGATGTATTAATCGTTATGGTGATTTTCATTGGTTGCCGCATAACAACAAATGAAAATTTGATCTTGAGACAGAAAAGTAAAATAATTCAATTTAAAAATTGCATTTATAACAAATAACAAATTGTGCCAATAATGCATCCATTTGAGTAAGAATTCAAAAAATCCCTTACTTTTAACTCGATCCGATTCAGGATATGGATAAAATTCGTCGTGTTTATATTTCAACATTTTCACTCGGCCTTCAGCACTATATACAAAATTCGGTGTAGAAACTTCATCCCCTTTTTCGAGAGCAAGATAATAGTTTTCATCAAGACAATGTTTTTCATCTTCTGTAATTTCTTTATAAATATTTCATAATTAGGTTATCTAAATTTTGATAATAACCTACTTTCCCATAATTGTTCACTTGGAGATATCTGTAGTTCTTCAAAATCTTTAAAACTCTCAACAAGTTTTTCCGTTCGATTATTTCCGTAATTTAAAAAATACAATTGGAAATGATTAAAAATATCCGGATCCTTTATACAAAGTTTCAAAATCATATTTAACTTTTTTAAAATTGATTGTTCATTTATTATTAAATTAAAACTTTTACAATACGCTCGACAGAAATTATTTAATAAAGTTTTGAAATCGCGTTCTTCGAATTCGTTAAATATTTTAAATAAAAACAATCTTAATTAAAAGTTAGATTAAAATATTATTTGACAATTCAAACCACCTTTTACTACAAATCAATTTCCCAAACGGAGATGTTTTATAAGAATCAATGGGTACCGAGCATTCGTATAATATATCTAGTCTGGGAATATAAAACAACGATTCAATTATGATATTTAGAGTTTCATTTTCACTAAATCCATTTATTAGTAATAAAAAAACAAAATCTTGGATTCTCCTTTAAAATTTTTATTAGAAGGTTATTGAACAATTAAAGCACCTTCCACTGTCATTTTGAAAAATGTCCCAGTTACGTAGGAAATCTGATAACAGAAATTTCAAACATTCTGTATCATCGTCGTTCAAATCATATTTATAAAAGTTATGAAAATTCTAAAAAAAATTATTAAGTAATTTTCTTATTTAACTTACACTAAGACACATTTTGTGAATGAGTAAATAAAATAATGAATAAATATGAAAGTTATATTTATAAAATCTAGGAATTCGGATAAACTTTATTATCAAAAAGCATACAAATAAATTTCGCTAAATGTTATAATCTTTAATAACTTTTTAATTCAAAAAAGAGTTAAATTAAAATGTTGTTTAAAACAAATTTAATAAATCAGTAATTGCGATATGAAATGAAATTTTAGATATAATATTTATAGACTAATTTGCTTAAAAATTATCATTTATTTATTTTATTATTTATAAATTAAATTAAAGATAAAAAAATATGTATTACAAAAAAATATAAAAGAATTTATTTATTACGAAATAACCAGAAAAGTACATTGATTTTAATAAATAAAATCTCATTCAAATAACTACTTCAAATGTTGGGTTACAGATCTTGTTATTGTGCTAGAGCCAATAATTTTTAAAGTTGTTTTACTGCATTAATAAATTATACATACAGCTAAAACAAGTCAAAATTTGCCATAACACTTTAATTAGTTCACAATAATGAGCATTATTATAAAATATAATAATAAAATTATAGTAAAATTAACTAAAATATATAACAATAATTTTTTAAAAATAGCTAAATTAATCCGTTTTTGTGATAATTGCTTTTATGACTTTCAACCTATGTTAGAATATATTCTCATAGAAGCGATTACTCATATTGAGTTAACCATACAATATGAAAGAAATTACTCTGCAAGTATCATCAGCTCCTAAAGTTGAGGTAAATTTGTCGAAAAGGGGAACAGAGATTGTAATCTGATTAAATACTTAATCTAAAGTTAAGAAAGTCCAAAATACTCCACAGAGAGTGAGGACAATAAACTTTAAAATATAGAAGGAACCTACGCAAAGTTTTGAAAGGTTCTGTAATAAAATTCTAGTGCGTAACAGTGAAAGTGAACATTCTAAGCAGAATGAAGCTCAAGTTCTTAGATTTTGTTTACGGGGGCATTTATTTGCTTATTCTTTTAAAATGAATTTGCAATGAACAATATCCGTACAGGGTGGTTAATAGAGAGAATGAATCAATTGGATTATCCCAGCAATAAAAAGACAGAAATATTAGTAATAACGACGTAAATCTTTCTTTTAACAATTGGGAATTTGAAAAAACCAGTAAGCGAAGAGTAGTTTTAGTAAAAGAGTTTACCTGATCATGGGTTCTGAAATGTGTTACATGACACCAACTTAGTGGTAAAGACAAGCAGTAAATGTTAAAGTGCTTATAGAAAATTAAAACCATAATCGTGAATGTATGACCAGTAACACCAAAAGGATGTTAATTGTTAATTCAGTTTGGAATAATAGTAAAGAGGTTCTAACTTCAGTCATACATGACAGATATGTATCATCACACTTATACACGCACACTTTATCGAAAGGATTAATATAAACCACACAGATTTATTTATTTTAAGTTAATCTATAATGTTTGCAAACCTGAGTTTCCACTGTAAGGGTGTCATTTTATCTAGACCTTTATATTCTACAACTGCTCCAATTATTTTGGAAAACATTTGGTATATTCTTTGGTACCCCTATTTTGGCTTGTCCAATGATGTTGCCTATGTGCCCTTAGGTTCGATGTGGCTCCATTAGCACAGGAGGTCATTAAGATAATTTACCATATGAAAGTATTATTTCATTTTTTACAAATATTTTCTATCATTTTATCTTTGGTTTCTGTTATTTTTTAATTCACTTTATATACACTGAATAGTATATACGATGTAATTTATATGTTTCGTTGCACCAATACGGATTTTTAGGTTTGCACTTTGTCAACAGTAGTTTGCGTTTCATCTGTTGATGATTCTTTTTGCGACAAATTAAAAAATAAATTAATAAAAGACATATTAATTAATTTCAAATAAATAAAAGCCATAAAAACATGAAAAATTATTTTTATTTTTGTATTTTGCTTCCTTCCTCATTTAGAAAATCAAATATATGTGGCTTTTAGTACACAAATGGTTGTATATTACTTATTTTAATTAAATTCAAAATCAGCTAAATAAATATAGAAAATGATGAGCGTCTGTGTATTTATAATGTCATTTTATAATTTAATTATTAATTTTTATTTTAATTCACATAAATATTTTTTGAATAAATAATAAAAAATATATATTTTACCCAATAATAAAACAGTAAATACATTCATAAAACTATATTTCCAATGAAAAATCAAAAAATTTGTAGAAAAATATTATTACATAACTACCTACGTTTCTCAGCTTATTCATTCAACAGATTCATTTCGTTTGCAGGTTCTTTCGTTTTCTTACTTTTTTTTCCTAGTGATTTTGGTTTTTTGCTTTTCCTCCCTATTTTTTTATTTTTCGAACCACAGCAGCAACAACTGAATAAACCATCATTTCCAGTTCCAGGTTTTGGTTGTTCAGCTTCTTCATTTAAATCTGAGTCATTGGTAGCCATTTTTTTTCCTAGTGATTTTGGTTCTTTGCTTTTCCTTCCTAACTTTTTATTTTTCGAACCACAGCAGCAACAACTGAATAAATCATCATTTCCAGTTTCAGGTTTTGATTGTTCAGCTTCTTCATTTAAATTTGAGTCATTGGTAGACATTTTTTATTCAAATTATTTTCGGTGAAAATTTTTTAAATTGTGCAGGGAAGATTAACTACAAAACAGTAAATTTTGACTAGCAATTGCAATTTAATTGGTTGAAATTAAATTTTCACAAGATTTGAATATAAATTACGCAAATAATGAATCATGAAAAGATTGTTGAAATTAAATTAAATTTGTAGGATTTGAGATTATTATTCATATAATTCTATATTTTGAAACAAATCAATTGTGTAAATAAGTGCATAAACAAAATAACAATAATGATCCTTTTTAACCTTAGAAATCGTATTATTATATAAGGAAAAAAACTTTATAATTTTGAAAGATTTCATTGAATCCATACACAATATTATTGATTTTACAAAATTTAGGATATATTAATACCAGAAATTTCACAATACATTTTTAATAATCATTGTAGTTGAAAAACCAGTAAACCAAGAGCAGCCTGTTCCTATTTTATTAATAAATAAACTTGTTGCATGCCTGACTTTCATGTAACTTTAATTTGTGAAAGTAATTAACATTTCGTTTTATAAAATTTTTGTATTTTTAAGCTTAATATTTTAAGAAAAATTAATGATTAGTAATTTAAAATTATTTTAAAATTTATTGATTAAAATTTTACTACTTTAATGTTTCAAAAAATTTAACTAAAACTAATAATTCAAAATTTAGAACACAGAAAAATCAATAAAATTAGTGCTAGTCTCGTAGAAAACGAATAAAAATTTGTGCAACCAATAATATCATATAGTTAAAAAATTAGTCATTTTATTTCAATTTTTTGGATCAAATTTTGTTTAAACTATGTCTGAAACTCAGAATGAAACAGTTCAAGAAATAAATCAAGTTCCAAATGACACTTGCATTGAATCGAAACCAAAATCTTCGGGAAAGGCTGGCAAAACAGTTTTGGCCTTTTTTACTTGTGGATTGTGCAGCCGTGGAAATCGAGAACCTAAGAACGAAACTGAAAAACCAAAGCCAAAAATGGTAAAGAACAAAAACGTCACGGGAACGATTAAAGTATTGTTATTTTTAAAACAACTTTTTCTTGTTAAAGTTAGATTATTTTAGTTCGAAACTGCAACAAATGTTCCTTTATTTAGAAATATTCTTGATAACAGCATGGTTGGAACGAAGATAGTTACAAAAGGATGTTTTTGTTCTAAATCATCTGGAAACATCATAGCCTGTAACCCTCCAGATTATACGCCATCAGTTGAGCAAATAAATTTCATTGTATCCGGATTTGAGGTTGTTAATTTTATATATACCAACTTATGTATATGTATATATGTATTTATATAATATTAAAGAATACGCTATAGGAATACGCTATCTATTAAGTTATTTCAGATCAAAATAACTTATTATCACAAGTCATAATGAAGATATTGAAAAAAAGCAGGTATAACCCCACCAAGAAACTCACCAAAATTTTTTGCATTTAAAATATATTATAAACATTAATAAAAAGTAAATATAGTATTGAATGACTAATCAAAATAAGATGAGATAAAAATAATAAAAAGCAAATTATAAAATAAATTTTCAACCACCGCGTGGTCACTAGGTTAGACCGTAATATGGCTGAAAGAGTCAGTGTTTCAAGCGAATCAATGAGACAGGTTCTTTTTGCAACACCCTTTAGATGGTAGTGGTCAAACAAATATATTATTCAAGAATAGTTATAAACTTATTTAATAGCTTTACAACTCAAATTTATATTTCTTTATCGTCATTTCTTTTAAGACAATTCAATCAATATTTTGTTTTAAATATCATAGAAGATTTATTGTGCATTAGTCCAATTTATTGATAGAAAGATCATTGAAACTAGAAAACTCGAATAAAATTTTATATTTTTTAAATATTTTACTGATTTCTTACTAAAATAAGCTAAATTTTTAATAAAATAAATTCTTAATTAATTTTAATATTAATATAATAATAATAATAATAATAATAATAATAATAATAATAATAATAATGATAATAATAATAATAATAATACCATTTCTAAGGTTAAAAAGGATCATTATTGTTATTTATTAATTATTTTATTAATTATTTTTTAAGTAACTGATTCAAATAATATTTTTAAAATTTCTAAATTAAAGTAACCGAAGAAACCAATAAGTTTTTGAGAAAATATTTACAAAATTTAAAAAGATAAATATAATTATTTTTACAATTAACTTTATTTACAATTTACTTAATTATTTAATTTTGATCAAATAATATTTTAACAGTTACATGCTATAATTTCTTAATTTAGAACATCGATTTGCTAAAGACGCAAGGATTCATGGTTGTTTCAGATCTTTTTGAACCAAGCTCATTCGAATCCGATGAAATATGCGCTAAGACTAAGGGTGATGGGGAATATTATGAAGCATTAATTCTTCGAACGAATACTACCATTATAATCGGAATATCTCAATCCCCAGTTGAGCGGATGAAGGAGCCATTAATTGAAATCAGAGACATGGTGAAAAATCAAGGATTTTAATGAGATAAATTTAATAAGAACACATTAGGTAAAGGGTATTTTTTACTTGAATTAAACCGTTTTTTATTATTTCGACAGACATTTTTATCCAAAGTTTAAGTAATTGAGAAAACTTTGTATTTTATTGATTTCATGTTTAATTTTAACAAAAATATAATTGCTTTTACAAGAAATATATCATTTTGCATTAGCCTTTTCTAAATTTGACATTTGTGATTTTTGTAAAAAGAATTATCCATGAAATAATATCTAAAAACTTTAGTGACTTGGTTGGTATCTTTAGCAAATTTCAAGATCAAAGTCTATGTATTTCATAGATTGGAATTCTTATATTTTTAAAATGAGAGAAATCTCGTAAAATTAATTATTTAAACATAACAAATAAACATCTTATTTTGATGACTTTAATATAAAATTAATTTCTATATACTTTTTAAAGTGTAAATATAAAACGATGATTCCTTGGTAGCAGCATAATTTGTGAATAACAAAATAAGCCCTTGCTACGAAGTAATAATTATATTTTTGAAAAAAAGTTTCGATTATTAAATAATCGTTTGCAGTTTCTTTTCGAACTACTATATACTTTTTTAATATGAAAATATTTTAGTATATTAATTCTAATTTATAAATTTTTTAAAGTAACCATTCTCATCAATTTTAATGTGGAAAAGTTTACGACAATATTTTGTGAATACTTTCGTGCCAATCTGCAGTAGAGCACTGTTAAAATTCAGTTTCTTAAATTTGCACATCTGTCAATAAAAAATAACCTATTTCTTTGCCAAACAGCTAATTACAAAATCCCTGAATTTATCTCTAAAAGATGATGATTAAAACAATTCTTCAACATAAAAATAATAATAGCAATAACACCGAGAGAGAGTCAAGAAACTATATATCTAAATAGACTTATATCTAAATAGGTAAAATCAAAATAAATCTTTGGGATTTTTCTTTAAAAATTTAAAATTGATTTATTTTTTCGGCTAATTTATTCATTAGATTTGACCCCAATAAATTCATATTCGAAAAGCATATAAATTAACAGGTTGATTTTGATTGGCTGGTATAAATCTGCGAATAATAGTGTTTGTGTAATCGATGAATTCCTTTCCAAATGACTCATTATTTGCCATTATTCCATATCGTTGCTAAGGATAATTGCCAATATAGCAAAAAATTTTGGAGATATTCTAGAAATGCTTGACCAAATATATAGTGGTACCTACGAATGATTGTTAACATAAAGGCTGTAAATATGGGATCTAAGAAATTTTGTATTCTCTAAAAATTTACTATTCCTTTTTTATCTTTTATCTCAAAACCGTTTGAACATTAATGATAGCATCATTTAACCAAAGAAATGTCTTTAACTATTCGAGTATGTCTTTTACATAATCAATTGTTAATTATTCGTGGTCTTAGTTGGACTTGAACAAAAATATTGATTATTTTAACACCAATGAAATTGTAAAATAATGATTGATGTGTTTTAATAAATGTATTAAGTAAAATTTGTATACCATGTTCTTATTATGTTGTTTTTTAAAGACTTTTATAATTTTAGAAACATATCCGATGATGCGGCACTTGGGGTATTTTGAGTTTGAGACCCCTACTGTAAATTAATACTGGATATATCATTGGTATTGGAGTCCTAACAAACAGTTATAAGTCTTCTAAGTCGACCTTGTTTTATGTGAAAAGTAATATCTGTTTACAGTCTCTCGTGTCTCATCCTTGTGTTATTTGCTTCAACCATTGATATATTTTTTTATCAAAAGTCATACAAGGCTTATATTGATTTTGATATAACCGTCGACCGGCTCACCACTGATACAATAATAATGTAAAATCTTTTATCAAAGGAGGTGAAAGGGAATTTAATATGATACAAATGCCATATGTAATTGTCGAGTTACTTTAGATAAGGAAATAAGAAAAGCATAGCTATAAGTCAACCCAAACATCAAAAAAAAGTTTAAAATGCATTTTAAAAGAAAATCACCATGTTAAATGACTTGCAAGCAGCTTTGGCATATAAACAAACGAACAAAGAATTCGAATACTATTTTACGATAATAGATAAATTTGTAGATAAATACTGGGTAACCAATTGAAAAACAAAAAGAAACAACTAAAATTTAGCAGAAAATATCGTATTATAGCAATGAAAATAAGATCAAAGCAGAGTATCCAAGAGGTTACATACCTGTGGTTAAAAATCAAGAAAAGGGGGATCAACAATGTATAATAATAAGCCGAGAGGATATCGAAGGTTGGACATATCACAAATTAGAGTATTTTAGTAAGGATACACATCAAGTTAGGCAGTTATATTTTTTGTATATGCATGGCAAAGACATTAAAAAAGCCAGTGGGCACACGTTCAGAGAAAAGCAGACAATTAAGAAGAAATTGTCCTGAAATACGGTGTAGGAGATGTGATATAGGAGAACCAAGGAGAAGAAGACAGTTAGGGCTATACGAAACAAGTACTGGGAATCATGAAACGAGAAATGAGAAGATACCAACGAACAAAGGATATATGCCTAAACGTGAACGTCCCATTAGAAGAGGAAATAATCAAGTAGTGTATTCAACTCCAAAAGTATCAATTATTATAGTAAAAGTAGAATATTGGATATATATGTGTGTGTATGTGCGTGAAAAATTTACATTGCTGACGAAGAACTATTGTCGCGCAAGTTGTGGAAAATGGCGCCTATCATTTTGAAAAATTAAACATAATATATATTACTTATTGATATTACTTTTGTGGGGTTAAGGGTTTTGACTACCTCGACCCCAGATGAAAATGTTTTTCGTGCCCAATGGTTACCCGTTGCTGTGCAACGTTGGAAATGCAACCATGGGTTTTGAGGTCGCCAAAGGTGAGCGTCACGGAGGAACTACTCTGGCCCGACCTCAAGCTGGGTTCAACACACCACCGTTAGAAGGCCTCTGTGTGCTTTATTTACTCTGGTCCCATCTTTATTAGTTTGGTCAACTTATTATAAATTAACTACTGAACTGCCGTTATTTATTACTAAGGTACTATTTTGAGTGACTATCAGAATACAGAGAAATGATCAAACGAACGACAAAATTATGTATTAAAGGGCGACAATTACATACTGGTCTATGCTCGAGCAGCTCGACGCTTGGCTCGTTCCTTCCTTCCTGGTCGATGGATGTTAGGCTTTGGAGTAGTCTTCGGGGCCGTTGTTGTATCCCTATACGCCAGCTAAGCAGGGGCGAAGACGAAGGGGTACGTCACCCCTACTTCTTCTTGACAAGTTGGCACGGCCACCTCCAGACCTCTTATTTGAGTTTTCAGGCTCTGGTTGACCTGTTTCTCCTCCGACCAGCCCTTTTGTGCCGCTGTTATCTTCTGGTAGAGCGTTTTCACCTTCTTCGGATCTACCCAAGTGGCTTTAATTTGCTGTATCTCCTTGGTCAGCTGTACGATTTGTTCGTAAAAACTTTTGTTGATTCTGCGCGCGTGATCTAACTCTTGTTGTAGGACTCTCAGTGGCTCCATATCTATAAAAGGGTGTGATTAAATCGGATTAATTCGTTTAAATTTATCTAAGTAACTATCATAATCAATTATGGGGTCCTACAGGCGTTATTGTTAATAATTTAAAACAAACGAGTACTCAAATTCAACTAAGACATTTTATTTCAAACTCGCATAACTAAGGCACTCTTAATCAGTTAGAATGTTCCATTGTCAGCAATTAGTCATAATGAGGATTCCTGCAATGCTTATAGACATCCCGTTCCGGGGCCGGCCGAGCGTAAGGATGTTCGCGGTGTTCTTCGGCTGGCTTCTCAGTCCTTCTCATATGTCGGGGGAGGATCCTCTGCGGGACCACCACGTTGATGGCCGTAGATCGGGAGTTTAATCTCTCGCCGTTGAGATTGAACGACGTGTTGTACGGCGTGGCATACCCTTCCGTACTGGCGATCCTGCCCGCGGCAATGTCATCGTTCATGTTGGCGAGATAGCGCCTGGCACGATCCACTTGCATATTGGTCTGCCGCTGATGTTCCTCAAGACGAGCGAGGAGGAACTCAGCTTGGCCGCGGATCTCTCGGGCCGGATTGCGACCCGGCTCCCGCTTTATGGCAACAAACGGGAGCTCGACTTCCTCCGTTTGTCGTAGGCTGCTAGCTCTAGATTCTCTGACTTGGGATACGGTGAATCCCGCATCCCAAATTGCTTGACGGCAACGGTTTGCCGCATGCGCGGGGAAACGCACGGTGATCCGGGATTCATCAATCCACGAATCGTCTAAACGAAAATTATTTCAATATGTTCATTCGATATACTTAGTCATCTATTCTCTGGATATCTGCTCGGATGCGTGTCGGTAAATGATGTATTGCACTACATTGGTCATTATTCTGGGTTATCGATTCAACCTTCTTCAACAGCTCAGTGCTTAGTCGAACTTATATGGCGTGATATCGTCTTTTAATGGTACCTTTTGGGAGTTTCGTCTCTATTATCATTCTAGGAACGTTGTTCGATAGGAGGTCGTGTTCTGTTAGGAGGGTCGGCGTAAGCGTTTCGTAAAAGGACTTGCCGTCCTACCCGACCCAGCCGCAATGAAGAGGAGATCCGAGATCCTTAGAGTTATTTTCTACGCAACAAGTTTGTCGGTGTTGTTCTTGCCGAAAAATCAATCTTTACGTTTCATTTAACATTAGGCCCTTATAAAAGGAACAAAGTTCGACAAGGAATAAAATTTTGGGTTAGAAATACACTCTCTCAAGATTTTATTATCTACAATTTAAGTTTTACCAAAAATTAAGTCGAATTGTAATTATTTAATTTTAGAAAAATTAGTTAAACAGGCTCTAAAAATTAAAATTTTCTGAAACATTCAATTACGACTATCGTAACGCATTAATTTGAAGATCCGTCATTTTAATCTAGTTATCCCTGAGCACCGACTCATTAAAACGTTTACGTTTTGAAAATTGTTCTTTAGATAGTGGGTACATGAGAGTATCATTTTTATTAATATTAACGAGAATAATACCGAGTTTTCTCAAAGGGTCTATTGTCCTTTTACTTTACTGTGTCACTAGAACACTTTCTGCAGGAGGGATTCTCATTTCATCTATTCAAGAGGTTACCTAATTCTATTCCTCATTTACCTTAGTTAAGGATGTTAAGGCTATCGAACTATTCATTAAATATTTGGATGAGATTCTTACTCAAACTATACCCTGAGTGACTCGAATATCATTTTCGATATATATTTTCTAGATGGGTGAGATTTATAATATTTAACATGAACATGTCAGTATGCATGATTTATCGAATCCTTATTTTGAAGTATCTAAATGTATGAGATCTAAAATATTAACATTAACCTGATAGTGGTATTCGATTCACTAAACCAATTTATTTTAATTGAATATATATGAACGGACCTATACTCTTTAATATTACTTAAATAAATGAGAGTTAGAATACTTGTATTAACTTGCCAATGATATTTGATTTATTGAACCATTTTATTAAAAATTACCTACTGAATAAGATCTAACGTATGTTATATTAACATGTCATTAATGCATAGCTTATTAAGTTCAAAATAAACCCTTTACTAATTTAACGATAACCTGACATTTGATGGGAATACATCAAAGGCAAAGAGGTATTTCATCATTGTTAAATTGTTTGGGTTTCAGCATTCCAACTAATTATCTCTATTGGTGAATTTTAAATCATTCCAACACTCGTATCATCTCTCCACTGCAAACGGTTCACGTAAGATCAAAAATCCTTGTGTAATTTTGGGATTACAGCCTATGGTAGTTGAAAACGTATCCAATATCATTTATTCTCTCGAACTGGTTCAGGCTCAAATGTACATGGTCTCTACTTTCTGGGGTTTGGTACGTCCTCACACAAGGAAGAAATTAAGAGAAAACACAGGTCTTTTCCAGTATCAGGTTTTATTTTTAAATCATTATTATTATTGACATTCTTAACTCAGAAGTTGGCGTTGAGATCGGTGTTGCGATATTTCCATCTAAGGCTCGTACAAGTTAGTAATATAATTTAAAAGAAAAAAATCTACCTAAAGAGCGAGATCTTGGGTTTAAGATTATATCATCTTTCGGGATCCTGGCAGACGTATCCTCATTCACTTGGTTAGATTGGCAATGCATTTCAACTTTCAAAATTAACTGTCAATCTCGACCTATCGATAGCTCTTATATGGATCGGTGTGTCAGTCGGGAAAGAGAGAAGGTGTGGGTGGATACACGCAGTGAATTAGATGAAATCGGCTTACACAGTGAGTGTGCGTCATTAGATCGATTAATTTGGAGTGTTACAGAAAGGTCACGCCGATTCCTGATATTTAATTATCGCGCGTCAACTCTCGTTTAGAAAACTTTTCACTTTAATCGATCGTCGTCGGAACTGAAAAAGAAGTATGTTGTGTTTTTACAATTCATCACTTTGGAGTAAAAATCAAATGAATATTTCAATGGTGAGTTTTGCTTCCTTTAACCTTCTATTATTAACGAATCATTACGTTCAGGTGGGGGACCTTTGGGATTGGAAATCGTAAAATGGACTATACGAACAGAAATGTCGTGGAATTATTCAGGGACAAGGTTTTATGGAAGAATTCATTTGAGTATTCATGGCGGAAAATTTGGTCCTTTATTAGAGCACTTCGATCGATCCTTTTACTGTCATTGTTGATTTTGTAATACATTTATTTTGTTTAGTAGCGGTTTTATTCTACGGTTAAGACTACATGCAAATGCTTTCATCGATTATTTTATCTTTACTACATAGTCTGATCGGGGTCGTGATTTTTTGATTTCCTTTTGAAAACTTCGGCTTAATTTCTACTAATGTGGGTATTTCAAATGAAGTTCTGTGACTAATTCGATTGATGCATGGGTGGGAGTTGATGAAGATATTGGTTAAAACTTTTCGTGAGGGTTTGACAGTGGTTAAGATCAATAGGTTGGGAAGCGACTCACCTATTTTAAACAGATCTAGGATGTATTTGGGTCATAATTTGAATCTTAGACCATTCTAGTTTCGGTATGATACTTATACTTAAAACTTTTAACTTATTACTGTTTTTGCCGGCGCTTGGTAAACCCGATAATTAAAAGATATTTTACAAGTAAAATAATTTTTCTGTCGGGTAAAACTCCTGTCTTTAGCTCGCCAAACTATTATCGGAATTAATACTCATGTTAAGTTAGATGATACCTAATCCTTATGAATTTAATGAATTTAAATCAGTAAATTAGAAGTCATAGAACAAATTGATTTTGCCAATAAATAGTATCGAAATTTATACTCATGTTCAGTTGGAAGACACTGGATTCTGATGAATTTAATTTAATTTAAATCAACCAAAAAATAGGAATCATAGAAACGAATTGATTTCGCCATAAATAGCATCGAAATTTATATTCTTGTTAAATTAGAAGATACTTGATCATTATGAATTTAATTTACTTTAAATCAACAAAAACTAGAAGTCATAGAAACGAATTAATTTCGCCAATAAATAGCATCGAAATTTATACTCTTGTTAAGTTAGAAGATACTTGATCATTATAAATTTAATTTACTTTAAATCAACAAAAACTGGAAGTCATAGAAACGAATTGATTTCGCCAATAAATAGCATCGAAATTTATGCTTTAAGTTAGAAGGCACTTGATCCTTATGAATTTAATTTAATTTAAATAGAAGTCATAGCAACGAATTAATTTCGCCATTGAATTCCCAGTCACCATCCCATTTAATTGATCTTAGGTGTATATATGTTTATGTTATAAATTAATGAGTGCCCACTGGACTACTCGGTGTGGTAATTTTGAGCCGTTTGTCGTAAGCAAGTTTAGGTCGAGTTTATGGGAGTTGAATGTCGGAAAAATAGCCAAAAGACTATTTCCCCTTCACCCTTTTCCTCTATACGGACTGATATTGACGTTCCAGCTCCTGCGTTCTCACGCCGGAGCCTTCACGGGCACGAATCATTGGCGATAATACACGCACTTACACGATTTCGATTGTATATTTGATTTTAATAACTTGTGATATGTTTCGGCTGTGGGCCGGAAAAGTTTCGACAGAAAAGTCTATTCATTTAAATATACATATATTTTGGCCATATACTTTGCCTCATAATTGTCATTTAGCATATTCATACATCATATATCATAACTACCTCTCCCCACGCCGCGATCCAAGCAGAGCTCATTCGAGGTTGCAAGGATACGACGTGGAGAGAGTGTCGATCAATCTCTCACTCACATCAAATTTCAAGATCTCCACTGGTTAGTTTTTTAAAACTGATTCAGATTAAATACTGATTAAAATTGTGTAGAAATGAATCGGTATATATACCTATTGTACGACCCTAACCTTGCATGTTATTTTTGATTTAGTAAAACAAAATTTGACCTTGTGATTTTCTAGTATATTCTATTCTTAATTTTATTATTTTGAAATTTTATTTGACAATTTTTCTTTTGCATTTTTTAATTGAATTATTTCTAATTCAAATTCTTTGATTTTTATTCCATTTTTATGGAATTTCACATTTTTTGATAAATTGTCAAATTTCGGTCAAATTGTTAGGTTTTCATGTTATTTTTATGTTTATTTCGTGCGGATCTTGTTGCACTTTGTTATTATTTTAATTTATTTTTGTGTTTTATAATTTTATATTTAATTGTTCTCTTTCTCGCATTTTAGTAGGGTTGATTGATGTTTTAATAGGTTTGATTTTAATTCTGCATGTTGTATTTGCTTGTGTATTACCGATTCATTTAAACACTTTACAAGGCCGTCTGTGTTCTGGCCCAACACTTTATTTTTATATTATTTAAATTTGAATTTTATTTTTTTCGATATTGTTTTATAACTTTATTATGATAAATTAAAAGACCCTAATCATAAATGAGCACGAAACATTCTATGGAAGTTTATGAACTCAGAAGGGCGTCAAGGGTATATAGAGTCATGTTGATATAGCTCACCTTTTACTGATGACCGCCTATTACGACACAATTCCAAATTCATCCGTAAGAGGTTCCTAATGTTGCATTTCCGTATAAGTCATATCTTAAAGTGCTAGTTCAAATTAAGGTGGAAATTTTTCTGAATTTGAGATGGATAGTAAATTCTAACACAGTCGCAGTTCGGTGACAACCAACCACCAGACGACAGAGCTCTCCATCCCTTTAGCAAATCTATATTTTTAGATAAATTATATAAGTCTAATAATTATCAATAAATAGTTTTTAAACTACATTTCTTTTTTTTTTTCAAAATTTATTTTTGTCCTTTAGAAACGAAACGGATCATACCTTGAGTTAACTCTAAGTAAATTTTATACTTTTTATTTTGTCTCTCTAATATTTATCTTAAATCTAGAGGCTTTTGACCATTTAATGTGGCAGTTTTAAAAAGAAAAAACCATATTTAAAATCTGTACCTCTCTTTTCCGAAATCACGAGTAATATTTGGAATTTCTATTTCATATGGAACTGACTATTATCGGAGTTGTTGGGCAATTTTTAATCATTGTGGACTATAAATTCTGAGTGGGAAAAATTTTAACGGGAAAATGCTGTTTATAGCAATTATAAATATTAATAATAATAATATTTAAATATAAATTTTAATATATCCATCGTTTACGTATAAAAAATTATACTTAAATTCGCCTAAATCCATAAAAGCGATTGAAATTCACGATAATTATGAGTTAATAGATTTCTAAAGCTTTTCTAAACTGTTTTCATTCATAAATAATTTTATAATTTTTTATGTGACTGCATTATTAAAAATCATTAATTTCACGACTTCAATCAATTTTTTGATCAATGTATAAAAATATTTAACTTTAAAAGTATTATTTCATTTATAATTTATGAGTTTCGACAATTTTCGTCCATATTTTCTTTAATTTCCGTTAATCTATCATTATTTGATAAATTTCTAAAGAGTTTGTCCGCCTGTGTGTATTTTTATTATAGGGTCGTTGTGTGTGGTGATGTGTGCCTGTATTTTATTTTTCTCAAACAAATTATTTTTCTTTTCTCAATATTTTTTGTCCTTTTTTCAAGTAGGTCTGTATAATTTTTCTTAATTTATGGTTAAACTGCTTGTAATTTATGAAAGCTTGCTTAAAGATATTGACAATTGTAAAAATGCATTAAAATATTTTTGCAGTGATTATATAAAGTTTACACGATAAATAATTCCAGTCGTTAACCTAATATTTTTTATGATGATATT
Organism: Schmidtea mediterranea; assembly: GCA_022537955.1. Taxonomy (NCBI): domain Eukaryota; kingdom Metazoa; phylum Platyhelminthes; order Tricladida; family Dugesiidae; genus Schmidtea; species Schmidtea mediterranea. The sequence continues at coordinate 34,833,704 of CM039682.1, forward strand.
GCTTACTAAAATCATGTGTTAAATAGCAAATGCAAAAGACAATACTATATGATCTAAATTTATATAATTAATTACACCTATAAAACTAGCATTTCAATTTATTAAATTATATTATATTTCCTATATTATAACTTTGTATTGAAATCTTTTACTGTTTTAAAATTAACTTGCACTTTATAATGATTTTTATTAATTTAACTGATGTCGGGTGATTAAAAAGTGAAATTTGAACATAAGTGGCATGATGTTACCATTACTGTCATCAGAATTTATATTGTGTCATTCCATATTAACTTTGAACCTTTCATGCTCTGGGTGATTTTAACTTGCACCAAATTAATTTTTAAGTAATAATTTTAACGAGGAATTTAATTTATTTTCAGACTAAAACTTTAGCTAGATTTTTAAAAAAGTTATATATTTAAAAAATAAAATTTGGCAATTATAATTAATATCAATAAAAAAAAGAAAATTTTTGATTATAAATATTTATTAAAATGTTAACATAAATATAACTAGGTGCCTGATTGGGAAGAAGATAACCAAGTGCAACCAAGTCTTAATAGATTGGGTGTATATTTTGTTTGGATTATTATTATAATGTAGTACTTGTTATTGGTACAAACGAATTTTTTTCAACAATAGTTAGACAATTAAAGGTGGTGCAATAAAGAACATAAAATAAGTCTAACAATTCCAAAAATATAATGCATGCAAAAATATTTCAATTAGATATTTATCTAAACCAAGTGAAAGGAACCCATCCGAACGACAGCAAGGAATAATAAATCCAATAATTATCAAAATTACAATTTGCATAATAGCATGTCGAAAAATGTCCGAAAAGTTTATTAAAACAAAATTGTAATTAATCCAATTATCATTGTGAAATTTTAACTCTTAAAATATCAAATAATTGAATTACAATAGTTTTTTCCAAGAATCATTAATGTTCAAAAAGGCTTCCTTCAAAATCTTTAACCCAACGATGGAGAAAGACTGAGAGCGAAATAAGTTATTTAAATCAGATGGTAACATACCATTAAAAACAGGTGCACCAAGAAAATTTAAATTAATATACAAACATCAAATAATACAATTAAAATTGTAAAGGAATACGCAGAAAAATATAACTAATTAAAAATATAAATTCTTCTTTTTCTTCTTCTTCTTCTTCTTCTATTATTATTATGTTGAGGATACCTAAATAATGGAATAAAATAATTAATGAACATGTAAATGATTGGGGGAAACAATGAGAAGTGAGTAAGACGTGGTTCTGGAGCTTAATAAAAAGAGAATGAAAAAGAAATGTTGAACAATGAGAAAGGAATAAGAGAAAATCAATAAAAACAGACAATTAAATCAAAGAAGGTCATTTATAATTAACAAGTGCAAATTTTGGAAAACAAAAACAAAAGCAAAATTCGCAAATTATCTCGAAAGCCCTTTCAAGATAAGGGAAGAAATATTGTTTGAAAATCCGGGAAGGGGTATCTCCAAAAAATTAGTTATCTGGACAGATGTCAGTGATAATGTAGGCCCAAAAGGAATTAGCGTTAAAAGATATCAGAAATTCTATTCGACATCAGTAAGTGTTATTGAATGATGGAGTATAAAAAGGAAGCGCAATTGAAATCAACCACACAAAAAATTTAAGAGAAAAACTTGCGAAAGGCCAAAAATACGAAAGACAAAAATTGTGAGAGACAAGAAATTTGCAGGAGACAAAGTATTGCAGAAGATAAAGAAAGACAAAAAGAAATTAAACAGAAATTTGAAACAGAAATTAAGCAAGGTCAAAGCAAAGCGAAGCAACTAAATCAGAGTTACCGATCTCAGAAACCCACCGCGGTAGTCAGTTGATTGTGAAGCTAATTGATCCGAAAAGTGCTATTCTTCCAGAAGGGTCGCAATAAGCACTAAGTGTGATCGATTGATAATTCCTTGTGTCATTTTAAAGTGGAGATAAAGTGTATTAATCAATAAAGTTTATATCGTTTGGAGTTCGTTACTGTTGTTTAAAGCACGCTTGGAGTCAGATCGACAATAATTTCTATTTGAATTCACCGACAACTCCAACAATTATTATTATTATTATTATGATTATTATTATTATTATTATTATTATTATTATTATTATTATTATTATTATTATTATTATTATTATTATTATTATTATTATTATTATTATTATTATTATTATTATTATTATTATTATTAATATTACTATTGTTAATATGGTTATTATCTTGATTTTTATGGCTTTTGATATTATTACTATTACTATTATTATTACCATCATTATCGTATTCTTTAATTTTCGATTTTAACATTTTGGTAAATTACATTTAATTGAAGACGGAGAAAACGAAGTTTTATTATCAAAGCATATCAAGGATTAACATCTATCAAGCCAGCATCATAAATTAGAGATCAAAAGGATTCATGAAATGTCGAGCTGTTATCGAAAACGAAATTCAGGGACACTAATACCAAATATTATATCATCAATAGAATTGAATAGTAATGTGGAAACCGGAACATCGTTGCAACAGTACCTACAAATAAGTTTAATAATTGAAACTATGTTATGAAAGCGAACCTAACACATACCTAATGAATGCAAATTGATCAGTCCAGGCAACGCTTCTTGGAAAAACAGTGTCGAAGAACCTTAGAAGGATATGCGATGATTCATGTTGTTAATCAAGTGCAAATCACCTAATATGGAGAGACTAGTGAAAGTCCAGGAAGCAGCCAATAGAAATTTTGACAATAACAGGACGATTTCCAGGTGATCATAGAAACCCGAAACGGGCCCACTAAGGCAGTTTACAGAACATTAGACGAAGCAATGATATAGTTCCTTGAGAAGTTCGGGAGAGATCACAGGAATGATTTTTTGGAATGAGATGCAAACAAATAAGTGCTGTAAACCCGGAAAATGTGAACATATTCGGTGACGTATGGAAGCAAATGAAAATGAACTCAAAATTTATAGGAAAATGTGTATTCTATTTGTGAATAAAAATTTCTTTGTTGTGATTATTGTTCTTTTATATATGCTAATAAGGATAGAGAAAATCTGTGACGTTTCTTTCTTCAGAATACTTCAGAAAAGTTCAGATTCAAGGGGAAAGATAGCATATTGTTTGATAGTTTAAAATAATATGTAAAGGGACCTATGAAATTTAATCGGACATTAGCCTTCTATCAGAAGTTCATAAACCTAGGGGTATACCAGGACCTTAGTAGTTTTCATTTAGGTGAGATCATCTTTGGCATGTATCCACCAATTTAATATTGCACCAACGTTGCTTAGCGATAGATATCAAGTTGTTAACAGGAATGTTTTGTTTTGGTTTCTAAGTGACAGTGGTTACGAGCATAGAAATAAATCAGCAATAAACCGCAATACAACTCCAATAATAAATTATCATTGAACTCAATAACTGAATTAGATGTTCATGTTGTTAGTGCGTCGTAAAAACTTGATATTAGACCAATTTTGCTTATATTCAGAAACAAATTATATTAAAATATAAAAAAATAGTTCATTCACAGGCGTATCTACCATATAGCAAGAGTAGGCACCGTCTATGGGCCCATGTAGACATGAGGCACTTTCCCAGGGACCCACTCTTTGTTCCAAAAGCTCTAAGCCTATTAATTTTAAATAAACTTTATAACTTTAATTTATGAGTTAGATTATATTTCTAGATTACATAATTACAAAAATGTAATTTTTACAAATTGTAGTCTTCGTTGAATTTCTAAAGGAAATAGATTAAAATAACGTTGTCTTAAACATGCATCAAAAATTAAACTATGAATAAATTATTTTTATGATAAGTTATTTTGTTAAACAAAATAGACTAATTAGGGACTGGGGGTCCATCAGTGATTGTTGCCTATGGGCCCAAAATTTCTAGCTATGCTACTGCGTTCATTTTTGATAAAATCATTTTGTAATTCATTTATTGTAAATTGACAAATAATAAGTTCAAAATCAAATTAATTTTAAAATAAATTACAACAAAATTAAAATTAAAAGAACAATAAGTAAATTATTTAGATTAATTATTAAAACTTTGTTTTAATAGATTATTTATTATTCTATTATTTAAGTAAGTGACTTTTTGTTTGTTTTAATATATAAAAAAAAGCTATTTATTGAAGCGCATATTCAGTTACCATTTTTTATTCGATGAAAAATATTTTGATTTTTTCAGTTCTTATCATTTTAGTAAGATATAATTATTCATATTTTTAAATTTATATTTATATTTAGTTAAGTTTTATTCATTGCAAGAATGATAAATGCATATGGTATGGACAGTGTGATAAATCTAATCCTAATAAAATATTAAATTGTAATTATACTGGTCCTCCAAAACCTTTAAATAATGCAACCGGTTTTCAAACATTAACAAAATTATGTCCTCAATATGCTAAATTGGATAGAAATCCTAGTCTTTGCTGCAATACAGATCAATTATTGACTTTAGATATGCAACTTTCTCCAGCTTCAATCATTTTTGGAGGGTAATATTATTAAAAATAATAATAAATTAAAAAATAGTGATGGAATTCAATGAAATATTTTTAATTTACAGATTTCTGATAAATTTTAAGTATTTTTATATAAATTTTATCTTCTAATTTACAGTATAATTATAATTTAAATATGTGCAAAGAATTCTTAGTTTTAAGCGTTATTTTAATTTTTATTGAACATAATCTGAATATTTGTATATTTGTAAATTTATTACTAAAAAATGTGAATACATCATAAACAACATATATCATGTTTTTTTCACATTATGACACTTTCAGCTGGAAACATTTTTTTCAATATCTGAAAAATCCTTTCAGATTTTAACTTGTTTTAAGGTTTTTTTTTAATAAATTCGAATACTTATACTTTGAATTATATTCTTATTTTTGAAGCAAATCAATTTGAATGTACACATGTCTTATCTATTAGATTGGCTTTATCGCTGAGCTCAACAAAAACGAAATGTGAAACGAAAGATTGAAAATTCAAAGAAGATTTCATATTTTATTTTATTCTCAAACAACTAGAAATGTGAATTTCTTAAGAATTCTAGCAATATTATCGGCATTTACCACACGTTTCAATGAAAAAACCTAGAATATTCAACCTGACAAAAAATATTAAGCATGTATTATCAAATTTTAGGAAATTTAGAAGGCAGATATTTAAGAAAAAGAATAAAAGCTAGTTTCAATTCATGAATTAACAGTTGTGAAAAAGCACAAAGACAAGAGAAAATAAAAAGAAAAGTAAAACAGAAAAAGTTTTATCAGGAAAACGTTTTGAGCGAGAATAATCAAAGATTCAGCAAAAATATGTTTGCATCTGGGAATCAGATCTCTTGTAAAATAAAAATATCTCACGAAATTTTCCCGTTATAAAAACATTATACATCAGGTACTCAGAAATATAAATATAGAGCACAAATATATTTACAAACATGAAAAATTCTCAAAGTTTATTGATCATTTCAGCTTCCAGGATATTAATAAATCGGCGGTTTTATAATCCTGACTACATTGGGCCATTGAAATGTTGCTTTAAATTTCCCTCAAAAAACTTACGTATTTTCTCTAAAATGAAAAATTTGCATTTAAATTTGGTTTAGATATATCACTATGTTTTTTGCTTTGACAATTAAAAATGAAACCTACAAGATTGATAGCATGACTATAAATAATATTATATAATACACTATAGATTATTGTAGAATACACTAAAGTCGATCAATATGTGGAAAATGGTTAAATTTTCAACAGAGATTAAAAAACATTTATTTATTTAATATTTATACTAATATTAATACAAATAATAATAATAATAATAAAAAATTTTAGTATTATTAATAATTATAATAAAAATATTAATAATAATAATAATATTAATAATATTTATAATTATAATTATAACAATAATATTATTAATATTAATATTAATAATAATAATTTTAATAATAATAATTATAATAAAACTACTACTAATAATAATAAAAATAATTATAATAAAAATAATTATAATAAAAATTTTAATAATAATAATATTAATAATAATAAAATTATAATACAAAAATAAAAAATCATAAATAAGGAGCACATTGTTGACCGTCAATTTTACTTAGAATTCCCGCAATTAGATGTGGAAGTAAAACAAAATAAATAAATTTTATTAATTATTCAACTTTTAATATTTCTTTTTCGTATGAAAAACAGCGTGACAATCACCTATACTACAACTTTTACAAATATATATAGTTTTGCCTGCGTTTTCCTTTTGAATAGCTTACTCTATACGCTCTAATCAGATTTGTTTTTCTGCTAGTGACTTTTTAAGAAGTGGTCTCTCTGATACAGCGTTATTTTCCAAGTCACTACAATTTTATTCAAAATCACATGAACAATCAGATAAAACAACTGCGTATACACCAGCTGTCACTGAGATAAATCACCTATAATATAAAAGAAAATCAATAAATTTATAGCATATAAACACACCAACTCACCTTGAGGTTGCTTGTAAAATCGTCAATGAGACAAACCCTAAACTATAGAGACACAAAAAGTGAGAGAGAAATAAAATAATGCACATTAACTCAACCTATAATAAAACATGCATGCTAACTTTTAACATGTAGCCATCCGAAGTTGAAAAAATCCCTATAATAAATAATTTTATAGACATTTTTGAGATAATTTTAGAAAGAAAAATGGCGGAAAAAATATTTAATTTAAATTTTGAGGTTTTTGCTAGGAAATTTCGAGTAAATGAGGATGTATCTTCATAAGATTTACCCTTAAAACTAAAATTAATTTAATATTTCAGATATTTCTGTAGAAAAAAGCAAACCCTGAAATCCGAAAAAAAGCATAAATTTTTAAATTATTTTTGTAAGTTTTAAAAAATAATCATAAACCAAATTATTTCGTGTACATAATCGATGATTTTTTACAAAATATTTATAAAAAATATAATTATTTAATGCACATAATAATTTTTATAAGTTCAAAAATAATTTAACTCACATTTTTTGAATAATAATATCCGAAAAAAAATACATATTTTTGGAGAATAGTTATTGTTACTAATTTTCCTAAATATTATTTATAATAATATGTATGAAATAGTTGATCAAAGTTATATTTAAGAGCTTGAATTATGATCATATTTCCTTATGAAATCATAATTCAACTCTTAAAATTTAACTTTAAGTTATATAACAATATAAAAAACAACTTACTTAGCAGCCATTTAAAAAATGGCTGAAATCCATTCACAAAAAATAAATTCCGCTAAGTTGATTTATGTATCAACTTGAATTATAGCGGAATTTATCTCAGTGACAGCTGGTGTAATTCATTGAGACAGCTTGAGGTATGCTGGCCAACAACTGTACTGTGTGATCTCCAACAGCACAGGGAGGAAAAGGCCACATCATGAGTTTACTCGTAGCTGATCGACAAGACAACATTTGACCATGAAAACACGAGTTAACTCTAGACCGGTCAATATAATAATATAATAATAAATTATTAAGTTCAGTAATATCTCGCATTTAGACAGGATTCCGATTTTTATGCTAGCTCATCAAATTGTTTTTGAGACGATTTTTAATAGTATATAACCAAAAGCTAACCCTATTAACTTACAAGTTTTAATTTTTTGTAACTAAAGCAAAATGTTTTGCAACTAAAATTCTCAGTTTATCTTGCAGATATTGAAGGTCGGCCTAAACTGATGTTGACTACCGAATGACTAAGTTTGCCCTACCCGTTTCAATTTGCTATATGTACATGATACCGAAACAGATTTATGCACAAAGAAGTCATTAAAGACCATATATGTATGCGTTTCGCAATTTATAACTTTTCCATTTTTACCCAAACCCTAACCTATTATTTGGTCCGAGTAATACAGTGTTTTTAATGAAATTTTGCACAATCTTGCAAGCTTTTTCCAAAGTCATATATAAATTATTGACAAGGAACATTTCATTCTAATTTTCTTATAAATAATATTTTCTGACATCGAGTATTTTAATCTAATTTACAAAATTTCACATCATGAAGTTTATAATTTAATTCTTAATATATATATGGTCGCTCAACTGGGAAAGAGAATGAGGGTAGAAATTATTACATGATAAAAGGTCACGTAAACGTTAGAGTTTGATGGGATTTGAGAAGTTCTTCATTCAAGCAATTTAATAAAACAAATCACGTTATGCACTTGAAAACAACCGATTTCGATCTGTATTTTAAGGCAACTCGAATATAAGACTTGTGAGAATTTAAAGATTACAGTAATAAGGTAGTTAACACTCCTTCAATGGGACTAAAAAATCTGAATAAACCCAAGAGCTGGTTCTCTACCAGAGAGATTCATAATTAGTGAGGTTTAAAAAAATCGGGAAAACCCATATTTTAGCCTCTTTTTTTTAATTAATATTGTTTAATATCTTGACTTAAACACCGAGTGTTCTAATTTAATTTACAAAATCTCACATCATGATGTTTATAATTTAATTTTTAATATTATCTAAATCTCGTGATTGTTTTGATTCTTCATTCAAACGACATAGACTTAGTTCATTTCATAATTAATAATTTGGATTTTGTACCTAGAAAAACGATTCCAATTAAACAACTTTAAATCGTTATCAGTAGTATTCGAATTCCTTAGCAACAACAGCGCCACTATTTTGAATTACATCACAAATGAATTTTACAATTCATCATGATCTGAAATAATTTTCTTCGGATCTTGTATGAACTTTTTAATAAAATATTTTCCGCCTTAACTCATTTTCTTTTGATCTAGCATTTGTTTGTTTAACGTGTCTTATAAATTTTTGCCAAACCGCAATTTATTTGTGCATTTTATTAATTAATTTTTAAATATACAAATAATAAGGAATGTTAGTACACAATAAAATGAAATAATAAATAATCTACCACATGCATTGAGCAAATAAATATTTTCTAAATTAAAATTTGATTTTAAATTAAATCAGAAAAAAATTCCTTGTCACATTGACGTTTATTGTTTAAAATAATATAATAAAATAAACTATTTTAACAAAACGAATAAAAATTTAAACTATTAATTAACTAATTTGATAATATTTTAATTAAAATTTATTAAAAATACATGATAAAAATTAGAGATTTCTTTTGAATAGTTTGTTGAAATAATTATATTGTGTTGAAAATGGTTTTTAAACATTTTGTGATTCATTAGTAACAGGGAGAAGTACAGTAAAATATATAACTATTAATCAGTGAATATTTCAATGCGATGTGCAATGTATCAAATTTAAGACGTGACATTATTTTACCATTAAATCAAGCCTTAACCAATCGAGTGGGTTGATACGCGTTGTTTTAAATTTAAGACATCCTCGTGCTTATTGTAGATAAAGATTAATTTTAAACATCATACAAAAATTATAAAAATATAAAGTTAAGTAACTGACAGTCAAAATTATATATATAACCCAGTGGTTCGCAACATGTGGACCATCATCTGAATATAGACTTCAGTAGAAATTTGATTTTTACCCATAATTTCTTTTCTATTTTGATTTTACAGCGATAAGCAAAATTATCAGTTCACTGCAGTGGAACCATCGAAACCTTTTACTTCATCATCATCATCTTCAATAATTTTTATCATACTATATGACATGATCAGCAGGTCATATTTTATAAATCTTTCGAAATATGGCCTATTTATTATGCACTATTCTGATATTATGGCGCTGGTAATAATAATATTCACAAAATAGATCAAATAATCGTATTACCTATAATTAATTTATTAATCCTGATGTTAATTTGAAGTAAATGCTTAATTAAATATGAGTCCATTTGTAAACTTTGATTTTCAAATGATCGTCTGAGATCAAAAGTCATTTAATTTGCAGTATTTTCACTTGGAATTTATTTAATTTTAGGTTTATACAAAAATATTTATAAAATTAATAAATTTAATTAAATAAAATTATTGAAAAATTATATTTACTATATATATACTTAATTGTTATTTATTTCACATCCACAAGGACCAGTGACATCTTTCACTATAATTTCCAACTGTCTTCTACTAATAAAACTTTACAGGAGAGCTTGTATTCTTCCGCTAAGGTCTTTTTTCGTTGACATGAATGACATTTCTCTATGACCATTTGACGCTTTCATCAATTTTTACCCAATAATATCTTTTTTCGCTGCTCTCAATTATATCTTAAATATATCTGCACGTTCGTTTTGCTCCGATACTGTTCTTTCTAAAAGTAAGCTATTATCTAAATTTATAATACAGTTTATCCATTCTTTGCTCATAGTACCATATTCATCATTCTTTATGACTTTACTGGTGCTGCAAAAAGTTCATAAGGCATCATTGTGAATTCATATTGTTCGAATCTTGTATTAAACGCTGTTTTCGGTATATAATCTTCAGCTAATATTTAATGGTACATACTAGAAAAATTGAGAGTCAAAAAATACACAGTAAAAAAAATATAGAATCGAAAATTTCACTGGTTGATGGAACTAGAAATATATCTCTTTCTTTTTTAGAATTAAATGCCTTGTCATTCACACATACGAATATCTCCATTTTTCTTTTTGCTATCACAATTGAAAAATTCAAAGGAGAATTACTTATACCTGGAAAATTAATTATATCTATTTCACTTTGCCCTTTACTACCATTGTCATAAGCAACTCTCACATTTGATTATACCACCTAAATATTAGGATATATTTTCTATATCAATTCAATATCATTCGACCTATATCTTATTTTAGGACAATCTTTTATAAGATGGTCATCCATATTACATTCAAAACACACTAAAGCATTTAATTTATCTGTGCAATTATTAGATGTGTCACAATTTTAGACACTAAAAACCTTTAACCTTTTTTCAATGTTTGTAGAATCGTGAACTATGATTCGAAACACCTTCGAATCTATCCTGTTAGGTGATGATTGTTCTTCTAAAGGATTGTATTTTAATTTTCTAATCTCCTTGTTTCTCTAGTGCTGTATTTTTGTTGAATTTCTAATGATCCATTTCGGCTTCTCAACGCCGAAAATATTTTATCGTCATTTCACTATTCGATCCCAGAAAATGAACAGTACTAATTATTAATAAAATAGTCACTAAATTGATATAATTTTAGCGTATTAGTCTTCTACATAGTGGGTTAATCTTTACTAATCTCTTTCACTATAAACTTATAAACTTCTCATTTAAATATAACTATATTATAATAATTATTAAAAATATTATGTAAAATATATCACCGGATTCGCATAATCGTTAGCATTTTTGCATTTTCTAGATCAACAGTCATAAATTTTATAACAGGTAATTCGAATTTTGTTGTCAACGCAAAATAGCCACGAAAAGCATAGGTAAATTTCTTTCCAAAATTTTTTATATTTATTACCGGTCGACATCATTTTTTAGAACAAGAAAAACTGAAAACATTTGTATAGTTGACACCAAATTAAATCTGTCACACTTTTCGAAATCAAACATTATTCAACTTTTTGAGTAATAAAGAGAATGATCAATAAAGAAAAATTTTCCAAAAAATAGCCCATTAATGTAAAATAGTAAATAAACAAGAGAAACAAAGTCACAAGAAAATTGTATTACATAGAAGTCTAAGTCAAAAAAGTTTTTTTAAAAATATATTTTAAAGAAGAAATTAAATTTAACACATTTTCATACAGTGGTTTATTAAAATTCGACTTTTATATTAAAGTCATTAAGAATTTTATTTTATCAAAAATTAGTTCATACATGTTTTTTTATTTTGATTTTATTGACAAAATTGTTTGTTCACATGCATGATCCTGTTCTAAAGTATAGTTTAAATTAGTGATTCTCAATGTTTTAAATAAAAGGAACTTTGTTTTAACTTTTAAGTAACTAGAACCCATATTGGAAGTATTAAGTATCCAGAAATGTAATTATAACAAACAACAAAGAAATGATAGGAAATACATTCGAATGGTAAATTAAGATTCACTAATTCGTAGTACAAGTTGAACGTACATCGATATGTCACAATGTATAATTGGTCTATTGAGTTTGTAATAAAAATTCAAGGCCGTTCATAAAGTAAAATGATTGTCTCAGACACCCTGGGAAGTTTCCACAAATTTTAAAGAGCCTAAGGAAATAGTTAAAATTACACACACACACACACACATATATATATATATATATAAAATTCAAATAAGCATATCCCACAATGTTTATTATTTAAAAATCAAATTAATCAAATACGAAATTTAGTGGAACTTTGTGACTGAATCGTTCTTTTTGCTTCTATTGTTAACTTAAGGTTAATATACAGACAATAACAAAAAAGAAAGAAATATGAAGATCCAATCAGAAAGATCACCTGAGTTTTGAATTTGAGTGAACAGAACATATTTTAGACCGGCAATTTTTAATTAATAAGCACTTTGTAAATGGCATACCTATTTATTTGAATTAAATTTTTATATATAATTTCTCAACCGACAATTTACCATAATTTTAAATGTTTTAGCGATGAATATCATTTGAATGCTTAAAGGTTTCAATTATTTTTGTTTATAAGATCTTTTTATGCAGATTTCACTAATGAATAAATACGTTACAAAAAAGTGCATTGAAATTGTCAGAGGAGTTTTTGAAAATTGGAATTATTTCATTAATTTAATAATGTCATAAAAATGCAAACCTATACAATAAAATGAATCAAATAAGTCACTTCAAAATTATTCTAAATACAAAACTCCCTTCATTTACGATTATTTTACAAAAAACAAAAATGATAACAACCAATTTTTCAGTCTAATTTTCTGGTTGAAATAAAAAATTATTCAGAAATTATTCGAACATTTTAAAAAAAAGAATTACTTAACAAGTTAATCACAGTTTTATATGCCATACGCCACCAAGTTCTGTAAAGATTGATAAGCCATGTCAGACATACACGGTTGATGATATGCATAAATTTGTATTATATTTCAAAATTTATAATATTTATAATAAATTTATAATATAACATATGTGATAGAAAAGCAACTTTCTGACTCACGTTTTTTACACAAAAAATCCATTTTCCCATGGCCTATATGAAAAAATGACATGTAAAAGACAGCAATATATTTGTTTCTATGTTATTAATCAAATTAATTAATAATCTAACTTTGGCTTCATGGACAGTTGTTGCTCGGACTCGCTCGACAATCTGTGTGAATGGACTATATATTATCATAACCCTATTAATTATATCCATGAAAATTCCTGCATTTTGTAGATGTCCAAATTGCATGCGGAACTTCATTCGACTTTATTGTGCTCTTACTTGTGATCCGAATCAAGATAATTTTGTTACAGTTGACACTGGTTACGGAGGTTCTATACAAGCGGTTACTTACAACTTGAATGAAAATTTTTACCAAGGTTTATTCAATAGTTGCGATGTAAGTTAATGCTACTATAAGAATTCTATGAAATTTTTTATTAATATTTATTTTTCATTGAGATAATACTGAAATGACTTCAATTTTTCCGACCATGTTCGCTACATAATTAAATAACTTCTCAAAAACTATATTTAAGCAAATAAAATATAAAAATTTAACTGAAATCTAAACTTTTCTAATTCGGATATTAACGTAAAATATCTACAGTAACACGTGCATTATCTGTATAAAAAAATGAAAATCTTATGAAAATAATTGGTAGACGGAATGCAAATTTATTAACCCTTTGAGTGCCAAGGAACGCGATCGCGCTCCTGCTCCAGCATGGACAAATTCGATCTCTATTTCATACTTGTCGATTTTTATTTATGGTTTTTTATTCCGAATGTGTATTTATAAGAAATAGAAATATTATTTATGCTATTTCTTGTTTTTTAAATACTTTTCGTAAATAAAATGCTTAAAGTTACAGAGAAATATATTTTTAAATTTCTATTTTCCTCTAGCAGAGTGGCATTTTTAGCTAATCCTCTTAAAATCATGTTGGCACTCAAAGGGTTAATGCTGAATTCAAACATGAAGTAATTAAATAGGAGGTAATTGAAAAAAAGTCTATTTAAAAAAATCTTTGAAAGACTTAATCAAAATCTGTTTCAAATGATTTTCCTATATCAATACGCATAGCCGATACATAATCATTAGGTAACTATTCTTCCGATGTTGTCTCTTCTGCCTCTTCATCAGTAGATCTCATTGAATAATTGATGGTGCCATTCACTCTCCGTAGTCTCGTAATTGTAAATCCTTGCTTTTCAAAACCCATTTTTAATAACTGCCAAAAACGAACAGGTTTTATATATCTTCAACGACGCGCGGTGTTACAAAGTCCCATATGAGGAAAGATTTTGCGATATTTTTAAAAGAAAGCATCTTTTCACACACACCAGACCACTTCAAGCCACTCACATTTGATTTTTTGATTAACCAAACATTAGAATTTACTTTCACAACAACTCTTCTTGAGAACTCATTGGGTAAAAAAATTTTTCTTTTCAAATTAACAATTGGTGTGCATTTTCCCCCGCCTCTAATCGCACATAAGATAATAGTGAAATTTGATTTTTCGTGATCTGTTGATATAATTTTAACTTCTTTCGCGCCTTTATAATCAATGGTATGATTTCTAATCATATTAAAGCTAACCAGCACTTTGTCAATATTCACAATATGTTGTGCCTTAATGCCTGTCTTTTTTTATCGCCGATTTTTCTTCCTAATCAATTGAAAGTCTTTGTCCAACGGAAGTTGTCGCGCAAACCGATAATTGGTGTCTGTTCATGAATCGTGGTCACCACCGAGAGGTCCTTTTAAATTCGGTTTTTTTTCTTTTTTTTGCAGCTTTGACCTAAATTATTACATAGACACTTGTCTGCATTTAGTTCTCTCTTTAATTATCCATTTCTTTATGTCTTGCTCCAACTCTGGCCAAAATTCCTTTTCATATCTTGCACTCGCTTTCTTGGATTCATCACTTGTTTGCGCTATTCCTGGACACTCGACTCCCGACAATATACAATCGCGTAGCAGCTCTGTTACTATGTTTTTTTTCCCGGCACACTCAACAATTTCTAACTTTTTTCGCTTGTGCTGGATTTTCGTACATTTTAATTTTTGATTTAATCAATTTAATAATTAAAAGTACGTGTTTGTATTATTTAAAAAGGTTTAACTTTAAAATTGATAGCATTACAGTAGTGTACAGGTAAAGCATATCTATATGTTTATTGGATACATTATAATCATATAGAAAACATGATAAAAAGTGCACAATTAGTGTTTTTTAGATGAAGAAAGCCCTATTGCCGGATTTTACTGTACTATAAAATATTATTACCTCTTCAAATATCTTGAATTTTTAAAGGTTGTAATAATTTCCACATCAAAAGAATATCGTTTTTTGTAATTCTTACCCCACTTAATCCAAGGGCGTGAACTATTTGGTTTTTCTTAAAAAAACATCCACAAAAGTTCATTAAAATTGCTTAATTAGTTCACGCACCTAAAAAATATGCGTCTGATCAATTCATGAATCGCAAAAATATATGAAATATAAGGATGTTTCATCAACATTTGGACATGTGAATAACAATGTATAGATTTTTCTTCATTTTGCCCTTATCAGATAAATCGGTCATAAACAGATGCAACATAAAGAAAGAAAGGATTTCTCTAGGTGCCTATATAAACTTCACTTTAAGAATATCGTATCTTTCTAACTCTTATCAACCACCAGCGATACAATGATTGAAATCGTTTTACATATTATAAAACTATTAAATTTGTTTTACAGTTAAAATTGCTTTTAATTTATTTTAAATTTCATAAAGAATGTGGTTTTGTCATCGGCCAATAGTTATGCAATAGACACAGTTTGTGGTACTACTCATGAAAAATGTGATCCTGTAGCATTCTATAAAGCCCTGGGAGATGCAACTTCAAATGCACCATTTCAAATCAACTATCTGAACGAGGTAAAAGGAATGAATCAAACAATGCTTCCATGTAATATGAATGGTGGTGAGGATGATGGTGAAGCTTGTTCTTGTCAAGATTGTAGGGCCTCCTGTCCAGCACCCCCACCTCCCCAAAAACCTAGCAAAACCTTTACAATATTGGGTACTATATTACAATAACATAAATCGTTATAACTCTTTGAAGGGATTGATGGTTGGGTCTTCATCGTGGATATTGTTTTTGGAGCATTCTTTATGATTGTAATATCAATTTATATCTTTATTTATCTCAAGAAAAACAAATATGATAAAGATTATGGAAATGGAATCGTACCTGCTACACCTGTAAGTATTTTTACAAATAAAATGATTCGATGATAAATTTTATTATACTAATTGATGTTTTTAGTTTCAAATACGACATTAGGAAATTATTTCTTGTTTTTTATAATAATAATAATAATATTTTCTACAAAATTTGACTATCAATCAGATTTATATAAGGTATTCACGAATTTTCGGCACATTATTTATTATTATTGTGATTTTTTTTTATTAATATAGTATTATTATTTTTATTATTATTATAATTATTTATTATTATTATTATGATTTTTATGATGTTATTATTAATTGATGTTTTTAGTTTCAAATACGATTTTAGGAAATTATTTCTTGTTTATAATAATAATAATAATAATAATTATTATTATTATTATCATTATTATCCAAGCACACATTATGCGATATATTTTGATAGATTTACTCATTTTCAGGTAAAATCCAACCAAAAACTAATATGGATATTTTTTTAAATTTTGAAATAATTTAAATTAATTGTGGAATATTAATTATAATTTTTAGAATAAAAGTTTTTAATTTTTAAAATTAAAAATTTTCAAAACAACTAAAACATTTTAACTTACCCCAATTTTACATAATCAAACTATTTTAAAACATTCAAAACACTCGTACTCACAGCATTTTTTACATAAATTTTGGATTCCAAAAACATTATCAACAATACTTCACATATAACACGTTCCCAATAGTTATTAAAAAATGTTAATGACATTTTAAAGTTAGTCTTGCCATTTTTACTCTATAGCCCTTAATGTGCTCACTAATATTGATAAATCCCTTCAAGCAATAATGCTCAATGACTCGAGCACATAGTTGACGGGAATTCTCGCCAATTTTTGTGGCATTATATGTAAATTGATAAATGAGATACGAATACAACCAAACCATAGTTTTTGACTTATTAGTGAACATGAATTTGAAATGATCTTATAATTTAAATTTCCCAACTGCTTACTTACATTCCTCTTATAATCTGTAAAAACCTTCAATACGTCAATTCTTTTGAATATGTTTTAATTAGTGCGAATAAAGCTTTCTAGGAAGTTGTGGTTTTAAATTTTGAGTAGTGTTTTTGTTATTGATCTTTAAAAAATTATGATGATCAATTTTACAAAAAATGAGATATTTACCAAAGGAAAATGTACCACAGCTTTTATGACGAAATAGACTTTAGTGAGGAAGTTAGCAAAGCTTGTAATGAAAATGGTTTATTATATTCAAATTCGATTCCACAAATAGTGATAATTCAATAGAAGATAGCATTGAATTTTTTTATTACTTCAATATCATATCAGTTCTGATTGACATGGTTATGTTTCAAGTTCTCTTGAATGTAAAACAAATGTCAGTAAGGGTGATAAATGGGTATATTATTTGGATCAAATTGAAGCAAAAATTTTAGAAATAGTGACAATATTTAACAAGCATAACAACGTTTCATGGAATGAAAGCACTTAATTTAAAAAGTGCTACAAAATTTTAATTGAAAACAAAACACAACACAGTAAAAACTACATGTAAACTTTCGATATGTAAAACAGTTCCACGAATAAACTCATAAGAAATTTTTATTTTTAGAATAAACACAATTAGAAATAAAAATTTAATACCAAAACCTCTATGGAATTCAATCTCACTGCCGGATGAGTTCTCAAATTATGACTAATTTATTTGGTATGCATAACAGCCTGCATTTTACATGCGTTTATTCTAACTGTATATCGGTTAGCCAGAAGAATTTTATTCATAAAAAGATAACGAGAAAGAATTATTTTTTCTGATAATTCTCAACTTTCATCTAATAATATAAATTCATTAGATTGTTTTATATGCCATATTTTTCAAGTCCAGAAATCGTTTATTCTCGAAAATAGCTTTCTTAATTCTCATTACGATAGGGTTGACATACGTCCCCGTACACCGGGACATGTCCCGGTCCAAGATTTATTTGTCTCGGTCGATTTAAAATTTACGAATGAATATATTTTTTAAACATGAAAGTCAAAAATAACGAAATGTTCCCGAGCGAAGCTAGGTACGGGTCAGCTAGTATGTAGTATTGATACGCACATGTGACAAAACCGACATTTTGAAGCAACACCGCTATCTCCCATCCCCCTATACCAGTTATCAGAAAAGAAAGGCCATTTTTAACATGATATTAATTTGAGTCTATTATTTATAAAAAATTGTAACGCCCATGACAAATTTGGAGAGCATACTTGATGAGATTTTTTTTTCGAGGGGGGGAGTGAAGGGAGGATAGATTGTCTCGGTCTGTAGTCCGAGAATTATGGCAACCCTATATTAAGACTTCTTATTATTTGTGATTCATTTTGTGTATTTAAAAATTTAACCTTCAACTCCATTATATAATATTTATCAACGTCACACTGAAATTAATTGGGTAAATGAGATATTATATAGATTTAGAAGAAAATTTTCATGAAATTTTCACAATTCCAGGAAGTTGATGATATAAGCACATTTGATAAATGTGGTGCCAAAGTTGAAGCTTATCTGACGTTGTGGTTTTATCGATGGGGAATGTTTGTAGCTCGCAGATGCTTAATTGTTTTATCCGTAGGAATTATCATAGCTATGGTTCTCAGTCTTGGTATTATATTGAAAAAAGTCACTACAGACCCCGTTGAATTGTGGAGCTCTCCATCTAGCTCTGCAAGACGAAATAAAGATTATTTTGATGAAAATTTCGGGTACAATATTATGGCTTCGAATTATTTTGGAACTTTTTACAACTATTGCCATTTAGACCATTTTACAGAACCGAACAGATAATCATAGTTCCTAAAGACCGAACACCGTTTACTTGGATAAATTATGACATTTCGCCTAGAAACCTAACATATGGCCCGGTTTTCAATATAGATCTTTTACGAAGAGTTAGCTTTTACATAAATAATTAAAATTAATTATAATTGATTATAAGGTGGGAACATTGATAAACCATATTTCTAATATGGAAGTATTCAGTAAATTATTGAATAATTATACAAAATTAGAAGATATATGTTTCAAACCTCTAAGTCCGGATTATGAAAAATGTGCTGTCATGTCTGTTATGCAATATTTCCAAAATAATATTACGCAATTGGACAGAATTGTAACAGACGTAATTTCCTATTTGAATATATAGTTATCTGATTGGCTTGAATTAGGAATTTAATTTACCGATTGCCACTTATATGGACCAAATCATGGAATGCATAAAAGATCCCACGAACATTAAACCGACCAAATTTAAAGAGATCTGCAATGGGGATTTCGGTGGTCCTGTGTTTCCATATCTGGCTTTCGGAGGATTTGGTAAGATTACTTCTATTTAGGGTTTACTATGTAAAATATTTATCTTTGTCTCGAGACTTTTGTCATATTTACAAAATGTATCTAATTTTATAACATAATTTTAGAAATTTACGATTTTACAGAAATATTGACTTAAATAATGACTATATCACAATTTATATTGGAATTTACAGAAGAATCGCACCATTGCTCTTTTGAAATCAATAAATGCACATTATTGAAAATTTTAAATTTAGCTACAAAAACGCTCTGTGACATTTATTTCGCATCAAAATGCTTTACCTTCCATTTATGTTCCTATATTTTGAGTTACTTGCAAGCTATTCTAACTAAAACACGAATTTCAGATAGAAATAATGATCAGATGAAAATTGTGTAAGGAGGAATAATTCCTGTATTTGAATTATGAATCGAATGCTAAGAAAATCTTTGAAATTAAAAGTAATTTATGTATTATACGGATCTGAGCAGAACTTTGAATAACTTGAAAGGCCTAATCCTATTGTTACACGGAAGATACGTTCCAGAATTATGCTGTGTAAAATTTGGTCATTAAAGGGTTACTTGAATTCAAAAATCTATGTTTTCATTAAATCTGAATATATAAAAAATATTTATCCATTTTTACAACATTTCCTTGTGAATCACAATCCGAAGTATCGAGATCGTATAGATCAAGTTTACTGTATCCTTTTACAAAATATTCTTTTATGTCGTGACTCCTTTCATCATTTGAGTCTGTTTCTTTTTGTGGCGTAATATCTCATCGATTTTCACCGACTACAACTCCTTTTGCTCACGATACTCAATTTGGTTTGACAAAAACTATATGTTCTTTTTCAAATTTTCTGACTTTCGGCTCTGCCGTACTATCTTTCCATATAATCTCTAGTGGTAGCGAAATAGTTTCTCTGCATGAGCGGCAGACGGATCACTGCCTTCTTTGGGAGCAACGTTGTCACGAGGATCTGAGCGTCTTTTGATTATTCAGTAGTTTCTTTCAATGATTTTGTAGCTTACTTGTTTGTGACACAGTTTAGTCACAGCTTGTTCCATTATCAGCTAATATGGGATTCTTTTTTCCCGAAACACCGACGCTTCGAATAATGTCTCATTCCAATTTCCGCCATATTACGAATCTAGAATGTCCATAATCAGTGATCATCAAGTAAAGGAATCCATTGATGAAAACGACGGATGTGTATTATTGTTGTATTTTGCCTTCTGATATCAGTTTTTTGAGGAAATTTACAGTGCCAAAAAACTGTATCTAGGACAGCTGGGTTGCGTTTATGCATGTGTAAATGCAATGCGTAAATATGTCAATATATGTACACCAGGTTTCATAAATTTGTACAAAAAATGACAAATATTATCGGCAAATGATAAGTTAAAAGTTATGTCTTTTATTATTTTTATTGGTTTTAACGTTAAAACTATTTTTATTTAAATTAAAGATTTTTATTTATTGTGAATTTCAGGTTATTTATGCTTATTTTTTAAAAATGCGATATTTATAAAATTTTTATTTAAAAATATATTATTAAGTTTCTTAAAATGTTTTCATTCACAAATAATTTCAGACAATTTTTTTTTGAGATTGCAGTAATTTTCTCCCCATTCCATTCATGACTTGGTCAATTTTTTTATCATTTTCTGAATAACTAGAAAATACTTAACTTTAAAATTATTATTTCACTTACATATTATGTTTTTCTTCTATGTTTTCCATAATTTCCGATAATCTATACTCATTTAACGAATTTCAAAAATAGTTTTTAACTGGAATATTATTAAATTATTTATATTTAACATTGTTTCTTTTTGCTTTTCTCTTTTTCATGAAAAGGTGGAATGTGATGAATCGCTTGAAATATCCTCAAAATGAATATTTTATAATTAAAAATGCCCATAATAAATTATTATTCTACAGAATTTTAGTGTATTTCTATTTTATTTTCACCAAAAATATTCGCTTAATTTACGGCGATATATCTATAAATTCGGTGTTTATTTTTTTCTTATAAAATACCTTAATTATGAGTTAATTTATGAAAGATGGCGTAAACAATAAAAGAAAAAAATTATTTTTAAATTAAAAAGTTTAATAGCAACATAAAATAAAAATACTTGTAAAAAATCATATTTTCATTTAAATCTTCATATTTCATTACTTCGTATTTTCTTTTATTTGTAAAAGTTTTTTATTAACTTTTAATAAATTTTTTTCTTGATTTCTGATTTCTATAATACATTTTTTACTATTAAGATTTTGTTTTTTCTATTTTAGAAAATATATTAAAACATAAATCTTTAATTTTTCTCGTTATAGCTAAAAATGGACTAGTCTCATTTTCGAAATAAATTGTTTATTTGTACCTAATTAATAATAAATCTGTTTAAATTATTAACAACATTTATTATTAATTCATTTGTTATCTCCTAATTGTGTTTGATTATACACATTTATTTTCGTCTCCTTATAAGTTGGAGTCCTGTCTACGTCTTTACACATATAATTAGATTCAATAAAATTGTTGCAATCGTCACTTATATTTAAACTTTTATGTTTTATTCTTTGTTTTATAAATGAATTTAAAATCGGGCTTTATTCACTCTTTATAATTTTCACTTGAGATTGGTTAACCTACATTTAGGGATGGCATAAAGAAAAAAAAGATTATATATCATTGTTATCATATATTCGATAGTATTTATTATTAAATTTTGGATCATATTGTATCAATTTCAATAGTGCCGACTTCAGTTATTGTTATAAAATAGTTATCATATATCATTTTGCAAACATTTATTCAATTAAACTATAGTATAAGTCCATTTGCATATTAAAAAGAATATTTAGAACCAAATAAGCCCAAATCTTTGAATTTTCAAAGTAAAATTTTCCCCACAATTTTTGAAATAGGAGAAAATTTGAAAAATATATTTGAAAATTTTTCAATATTTTTATTTAAAAAATCTGTGGAAAAGATCGTTTTTCATTCTTATTTATTCAGGTGAACAATGCACATGTTAGTATGTGTTTTTATATATATCCACAACATACTTTGGAACTTTCAATCTCATATTTCACATTATTTTTCAAATAGAAAATTCCGCCTATATTAAATATAATGAAACTTCGATATGTAATTCAAGATCCTGGCTCAATTTTTAAAATCAAAGAGATAATAACTTTATAATATTAAACAAAAATTAAAATTAATAAAAACAATAATGAAAACCCAAGCCTAATCTTAAAGTCTATTTATTGGTATTAATTCAGTGCATAATTCATTAAGGACGTTAATAATTTGGGTAGAAATGAAGCATGTGTAAAGTTACAAAACAATTCATTTTAAAAGAATAAACACTATTATTCAATAGATCTCCGAGAGGTTTTAGTATTTTGTTTAATACATTCGTTAACCGTCATTTTATGGTCTTGCTGTTTCTTACCAATCGCTCTGTATAACAACCGAGGATCATTTATTTATAATAACTAAAAATTTAGTAACCGTATTCTTATGATCAGTTTTCTATTTTTTACAACTTAATTCAAAGATAAAGTAATCTTTGATCCTACATACATATCAAACCGATGTATGATCGACAGTAGATCTGTTAAAATTGTGATAAATGATAGTTCATTTTATAAGACTTAAGTTAATGAATTAGAATAAAGTAGTGAATTATTTGTGTTGCCCGATGTGTTTATTACATAATAGTAATTATCTAACAAATCTTATCCACTTGAACAATAACATAATCATTTAAAATGAGTGATGAAGTATTTACTATAAATGGAAGTTCTTATTGTTAATTTAATTTTATGCTTCATTTAGAATCCTTAGTCATGTGGGTGTTGAAATTTCTTTTGAATAATAATATTAATAATAATATATCAGATAAGTGAATAATAAAATAACCCTTTGCTGCAAAGTAATAATTATATTGAAAAAAGTTTCGATTATTAAATAATCCTCTTCAGTTTCTTCTGCAAGAAACTAAAGAGCATTATTTAATAATCGAAACTTTTTTCAATATAATTATTACTTTGCAGCAAAGGGTTATTTTATTATTCACTTATCTGATATATTAATTTATGCTACGACCAAGGATTCACCGTTTTATAATAATAATAAATGCAATTTAAAATGAAAAGTAATCAGTGGTGAAAATTAAAGAAGTTCCTATATTAATAATATGATTAAACGTTGTGTTTCCGTGTAAGAACGTGTCAGTTATATAAAATATTTACTTCAATATTCTACTACCGGTTTTAGTTTTACACAGTGTTTAATGTACGAGTATAAAGATTTCCCCATTATTTTTTAGTGACCAACATGAGTACTCATTTTTTACTCCTTTGAATAAAATTGTATAAGATTTAATACTTAAAGCCACATGTTTCATATTTTAGTAAAACCGGCGATAAAATTGTTACATATATTTACTAGGTGAGTGAGGAATGGTTCTTTATAATCCAAAAAGATTTAGAAAGGCGTTGATATTTTTTCTTTACCCTATAACATCTGAAATTTTATTACAAAAAGTATAATAATGTCGTTACTCTTTTTATATTTATTAACATAAAACCTTAACTCGTGCAACTACCAATCATCATATGCATTAATGAAAAGTAACTATTTCGTTGATATCGGTTGGGGCTCCAAAAACTGTATATTTCCTCTACCAGATTCCGTGTTTATGAAACGTTATTCTCGACGTTACAGGGTTAAATAAAAACTGTGAATATCACTACAATTTGACATGAAAGATAACGAACACAATTACAATTCATATCCTGTCACTGACCGGGTGATAAACTTCAGATGATTTTTTTGGACCGTAAACCGTAATTTCAATTTTTTTGTAATTAAATTTACTGGATTGGTTACAAGCTGAATTTTTAAGGAAAACTTTGGGAACTTTATAACCTAATATGGTTTTAATTACATTGACCATTATTTACTATAGGTGATAAAAAGAATTACACTGATTCGACTGCTTTAGTAATTACATTTATTGTCAACAATGCACTTGATCAAAATTCAAAACAAATAAAAGCTGCGTTAGATTGGGAGAAGGCATTTCTGAATGTAGTTCAAAATTTCTCTGAAACAAATACAGACTTGCATATCAGTTACACTGCGGAAGTAAGTTTATATTGTTTTTCATAAATATAAAAAAAAATTTAAAATTTTTAAAAGTAACCGAATTAAAAAAAGTATTTATTTATGTATTTAATTTCATTGTTATTGGTCGAAATATTTATTTGAAATATAAAAAATTATCTCATTTTTAAAAATATATAGATGTTGCCTAGAAAACAACTACCATATTTTAAAATTTAATATTTATTAAAGATATCTCAAATAAGACTGTAAAATATTTAAAGTGCATAAGATTTTAACTAAAAATTTAAATTTTTCTAACAGAATGTAATATTTTTTTATTAAATTAGTGTTAATTCAAATTTTGATTATGTTTTCCATTAACAAACGTGTAAAAATAATTTTACTTATGAAGTTAGACTCAGTTATTTTGGTTAGAAAACATTTACAAAGTTTGAAGGGATAAAAATACAGGTAGAAAAGACTCTTTCGTAAGTTTAAAATAAATTGGAAACGTTTTTTTGATATTGAAAAATCGGGAAGATATCATCAAAAGAAATTGAGTGCGATTTTAAAATATTGCACAATGTTTTAAAGGAAAAACTTCGCTAGCCATACAAAATCCAAATTCTCAATTAGATATATGGAGAATATTATGCTGAAGGAATCACAAAGTGTGAAACTTTAATTAATCATATCAACAGTGATCAATCATTTTTTGGAAACGCCTTTTGCAATGATAAATATTTTCATTTAAACAGTTTTGTCAACAGACACAATTATTCCATAATCCCACTTCAATCCAAATGTGAATGTTTTTTATTTAAATATGGTAAAGTTTTGCTTCATACCTCAAAATTATCTTCAAAGATGGATATAAATATATATAATCAAATGCGAATTTCACAACATGAAATACGATTTTCACATTTTCACATTTTACATTTACAAATATTTAAAATTGAATTAGAAATTTTTAATTTTTGTTTTTAAAATTAATTAAACTGAAATATTTTTTATAAAACTCACAAGTACTATCCGATTTTTACTTTATTAATTTCAAAACTATCATTCGGGTTTTGAGTATAAAGCTTATATGATATTATA
Source organism: Schmidtea mediterranea (assembly GCA_022537955.1). NCBI lineage: Eukaryota > Metazoa > Platyhelminthes > Tricladida > Dugesiidae > Schmidtea > Schmidtea mediterranea. The sequence continues at coordinate 34,859,689 of CM039682.1, forward strand.
TTTTAAATAAAATATAAACTCAATAGAAATAACATCTGGAATAAAATAAAATAAAATAAATTTGAAACGTAAAAACATTAAAACTTTTAATTTAGGATGAACACTTTCAAAACATGGTACAATATATAATCCAACGTGCTTTACATTCATACTAAAATTCTTTTCCTGTTTCTACTACAAACTATTCACGACTTTTTTTTTCTTTTTGATGGGTAGGACAATATTTGGAAAATGTCTCTCAGTTAGTCTAAGAGAGCCGGAGGTTGAACTTGGTTTTCCTCTTTCAAGAAGTACTTGGATTCAAATTTTCTACCAATCTTTCTAAAAGGCTCATACGAAAATCTAAATTGTTCAGCGTACCATCATTTTTCAATACAAAATAAATAAATTTAAAATACAAATATCAAGTAACTGAGAATTTTTTTTCTATAATACTTCTTGGACCTTTTTCTAGATTTAGAATAATCCTGAATGTGCTTATCCATTCAATTTACACTCCCCATTGTGTCAGTATAGTCAAATACAACAATAGGATTTTCATTTCTGTCATTTTTTGTATTTTCTTTGTATCTTTCCACGTGATGATTCAATTCAATCTTAATTTTATTAATTTTAGTTATAATATTATATTTGTAAATTTTATTTAATCTTTTCATGTCTCTTTGAAAAAATTGGTTTTAGCGTATGTATTCTAAATGTTCTATGTGCTCATTCACAGAAATCTTAAATACACAAATATGGACTATGGTCACTTAAATACTCATTTCAATGCTATATATTAAAATAAAAGTCCACAGATATGGACGCGATGTACGAGCGGGTTATATTAATTATTTTATCAGATAACACTTTCACATGGAATTTATAAAGTCCATATTAGTCAGATTTAAAATATTCCATATATAAAATTCTTTATTTTTTGTTCACCTTTGACCTGTTTTTGTTTTCTTTGAACAATTTATTTATTTTCATTATGACTATAGATCAATGTATAATACTCTATATTAAGTATAGTTTTGAAATTATACTCAATATGAAATATTGCGTTGAATGAGTTTAGATCCGGGTGTGTTTATAATCCGAGAATTTATTGAATAATACTGCATTTTTAGGTGAAGATTTTAATAATTTATACACATAATTGATAATAAATGCTATTTTTACTGGATACATTTAGAGGTAAGATTGGAGCAGTGGTTCCCAACTTTTCTTTTGTTGTACCCCTAGCCAAAAGTTTAATTAACAACATTATTAGAATCGTTTTTTAAAATAATTATTTTAGTTAAATAAAGTTTTGTGCATGTAAATGCCTATAATTTGTATATAATATCGATTCTCAAACTGGGTTGCGACACAACGGGGGTCTCCTGACGATTTACTAAGGGTCTCCCAAGACTTTCAGAAATTTGATTGTTCTTAAGAAAACATGTTTTTTCCAAATAATTATGCTTTATCTTTTTATTAATAAGTTCTATTATAGTTATTATATACAATTTATAAATAAGAAAAAATAAACTACAAATCTAAAATCCAAATAATCTGTTAAAAAACTTTAATGCAATTTTAATCGTAGTAACAATGCAGTAAACCAGAGTGAAAGATGAGGAACCCGCTTCATTTTATCTTTGGGTTCGACACATGGCAAATTCTATCAAGGGTTCACGGCACTAAAAGGTTGAGAACCGGTGCTAAAGGGAAGACCTATATATATAATATAAATATTTAAAATTATTATTGTTACGCACAAATAAAATTAATTTAATTTAATTGAAAATTTTATTAGTTTATTTAAATCTTTTTGAATAACATGAAAATATTTATTTAAAATTATAAAATTTTTCCTGGTGTGTACCTCTTGGCAACATCAATCGTACCCCTACGAGCACGCGTACAACGGGTTGAAAACCGCTGCATTAGAACACTTGTGAATTGCCGCAACATGACCTTTTTACATTGAAATAAAAACAAACAATATTTCAAATAAAATGAAGTTGCACCTTAATAATTAATTTTATTACTTAATAAAAAATGCACAGTTCGTTTTTTTAACGGAGTTATATTTTCACTTTCATATAAATCAATGACATAATGACATACGGATACAGCATTATTATATAATAGACCGCTCTATCATTTATCAAAGTACTTATTCATTTTAATTATATTATAAAAATAATTACTATTAAGGTAATAGGGTCAAGGTTGAAAAGGGTCATTTCATTAGCGAAAATTCTCAGTTAAAAAATTTAAAATTCCTACCTTTAAATATCGTTTTAATTATTGTTATTATTATTATTATTATTATTATTATTATTATTATTATTATTATTATTATTATTATTATTATTATTATTATTATTATTATTTATATTGTTATTATTATTATAAATTGTTTAAAACAATTAAATTGTACATCATAAATAAATTTTTCAGAGATCTGTGCAAGATGAAATTGATCGACAATCAGAAACTGATCTATTTACAATAGCTCTCAGTTATATTATAATGTTTACTTACGTAACTATAACTTTGGGTCAATATAACAATATCAAGAAAATTCCAGTATATTAAAAAAAATTATATTTTCCTAAATAAATTATTTCTAGGTTGATAGCAAAGTCACACTTGGGCTCTGTGCAGTATTAATTGTTTTAATTTCGGTTACTTGTTCAGTTGGATTTTGGAGCTATTTAAATGTTCCCATGACTCTAATCATACTTGAAGTTGTTCCGTTCTTGGTTCTTGCTGTTGGGGTTGATAATTTGTTTATTTTGGTACAAACCTATCAGAGATATGATGAATATTACTCCAGTAAAAACTTGACTACCGAACAAAAAATTGCCCGTGTGGTGTCTAAAGTTGGCCCTTCAATGCTTCTTAGCAGTCTTAGTGAATCGTTAGCATTCTTTTGTGGTAAACTTTTATTATTTGTTTTAAATTCCGATTAATTAACGATTTATTTCCCTCAATTAGGAGTTTTCTTAGTCTTAGCACACTCATTTGTATTTCTGCGTATATAGACGAATAACTTTAACTTGTTATGAAATTTTAAAATCCAAAGAAATTTAAAATTTTTAACACGTTGACGGACAATTGCGGCTATAGCCGTCAAAGCGAAGTTCACAATGTGGCATGACTGCTATAGCCGTCCAAAACGAAACGGTCGTTTTTAGACACTACGGCTATAGCAGCACAAATGTGCACTTACTGGCGTATACGTAGAAGCATAGTGTCGTGTTTTGAAAACATCTTTTTAGGTTGAAGTTCATATTTCACCTGTTATACGAGTTGCAGATTCAGTATGCACGTGGTTGTGAAGGGAGTAGTGCGATCGTGTTTTCTATTGAATTTATAGTTCTTATTGATACGTTTAACGATACGTTAAACTCCCAAAAATACTTTGTTGCATACAAAAATTGCTTGTTTGAACCATTAAACCTGTCATTTACGTTTTTAAATTTTTGCTGTTATAGCCGCCATCGTCCTATCACTTAGTGTATAGAGTCCGCTGGCGCCATGACGGTTATAGCCGCAACCTAATTAAAGGTACTAAATTAATCAAAATTAAGTTTATTTAAGCAGAAAGAGTAAAACTATACTTCTAACATTCTAAAAATCACAAAAACATATAGTGTCAATTTTCGAACTTCGCTTGTTCCTACTGTCCGTCAACGTGTTAAAAAAAAATCTGTGATAAATAAAATATTTTATTCAACATTATATGTTGTGATTGTGAGATATAAGTAATGGTTTACAATAATATTGGATGAAATATAACAAAATGGTATTATCTTTATGATAAACTTAAGTTAACCCTCAAACCGACAGCTGTCAATATATTCTAAAAAGAAATTTTAAAAATTATCAATAATAAATAAAAAAAATATTTTCCAAAATCGTGTATAATTTCATAATTTTATCACTTTTTTGAGTTGCTGTATGTGATTATTGTTTAAATATAATAAAACGGTAAAATTCATTTGAAATCACATAACAATACAAAATAGTGTAACTTGAGTTTCGAATAAATTACAATGAAAAACCATGAAGTTTTAATGTTAAAATTGCAATGAAATAATATTAATAATATTAATTATAATAAAAGCATTTTTAATTGTTGGAATAAAAAATTAATTTTAACTTATCTTTTAATCATAAAATGGAAAATTCTTGATCGAAACCAATTTATTGATATATTGGGTAATTTTAAAAAGAAAATGAAATTAATAATTAGAAATGATATTTTATCTTAATTAATACGACTAAAATGAAGTTTCAAATTGATGATGTTGAAAACGTAGTAACATGAATGATAGCAAAGAGTTCATCCATAAATGATGTTACACGGTTTTGAAGGATGCCTAACTCCCCCTTTATTCGTCACAAAACGTCAGACCCCCTTTGAATATAACGTCTCAAAGCCCGAGACCCTACCGAAAATAACGTTTCCCAATATTGGTCGAATAAAACAGTATTCTAATTGTATTAATAATTATTATTTAATTTGAAAATGTAATCTTCAATATCTCATATATTAATATATTTTTAAAACTGTTTTAGTTTATTAACTTCAAAACAGCTGTTATAATCATGGATAATGCAATATGAAGCAAAATTATATAATTATATAAATTATATACGCGTTATATCGATTATAAGCACATTATAAATGTCAGTAGACTTGGAATCTTTGTATATAATTTCGCAATTTGATTTTTTCGATGAAATTAATTGTTATATTTTATCATTGTTGGTGGCCAGTTTACAGTTAATTGTGTCCAATAAAGATTATATTACTGTTCAATTATATGTAGACCTGATATGTGCTAATGTGAGGTTACATTTCCCAAATCTCCTCCCCATTATCACACATCATAAATGTCTGATTCCCAACCATAAGTGTATGATGTCATTTATGGTTAGCCCTAAAGACAATATTCAATCTAACATAAATCAGTAATGATTATGATAATATAAAGCAAATATAAAAAGAAGATATTGAAGAAAACATAAATTTGGAAAACAAGATTATCAATTCAATTTTCTTGAAATTGAGAAATAATTTTTTCAAAAATTTAACGCAAATATTTTTAATGTAACATTTTATTTGAAGAATTATAAAATGTTTGAAAATATTGAAATAAATCCAATTTATTTCGCGCAATTTCTATAACTTAACGGATTCGGAAAAAATAAAGTTAAAAATTGACACTTCACAATTTTATACTTTTTAGGATATAAAAATCATAGTTTCACTCTTTTAAAAATTTGAACAACCAAACCTTGCCAGCATAAATTCGATAGATGCATTCATGCACATGCATTGCCTTGATAGCACGCATAACTGAAGAAATACAGGTTCAAACAGGTCCAAAAAAGTGCAAACAAAACTTAGGGAAAACTGTTGCAAATTTGACACAAGACTTTTAGTAGTGTGCTAGTAAACGCACATTTTGGTGGCAATAGCAACAACAGCATTCTAGGCGGCTATTGCCATCATGTCACATTCGCAACTATTCCTTGACGACTGCAACCGCGAGTGTCCGTGAGTGTTAAATCTTTATTAATTTTCAACGCGAAATGAATAAAACTGGATAATACTGATGAAGATAATGAATTTACAATTTGAGGTCTTAGTCAAGTAAATGAAATATTAAAAAAAATTCAAATCGAAATTAATTATGTTTTTAATCAAATACATTAACTTTCGGATATAATAAAATGGTTTTTGCCAGATTTTATAATAGCTGATTAAGTTAGTATATATTTCTGTGGTCAAGCGCGTTATTTTCGCATTTTACAATATCCAATTTTTTATTATACCCGACTTTCTTTTATCCGCAAACACTGTATATAAACAAAAATTACCATAAATCCTCATTATTGAAATGTCCAACATATGTCAACAGGATTAGTAGCTCATAGATATAAAGATAAGAATGCGCAATTTTTCTAAGATTTGTGGCAAAAATTCATATTTTATTTGTAATAAATCTTCTGTGCGTTTGCAAATTTATGAAATGAGATTCTTAGTCATCATTATTTACCATTCTTTTAGTACGACCAATAGGGTGTCAACTGTAAGGTTGTGTTATAAATTTCAATAGACACCATTAATAATGTGTAACAATATTTAGGTGTCATGACTGAAATGCCTGCGGTCAAAATATTTTCTCTTTACGCCGCTACAGCAGTTTTATTCGATTTTTTACTTCAAATCACGGTTTTGATCGCCGTTCTGATTCTGGATGCAAAACGTTCTGAAGTTATTAATATTTTTTATTTCTGTATTAATTATTTAATTAATATTATTTATTTGATAATAAATTGATAAAATCAATAATTTTACATGATTTATTCATTTCCTTTTCAAATTATCAATTAATATATATTTTTATATTTCATATAAAATATTGATCGATAGTTTAGAAAGAAAATTAAAATAAAAGAAATACGGGAAAAAATCAATAGCGAAAAGATAAAAGATGGTTTAACATGAATTAAGCTTGTATTTAAAAACAATTACTTTTAATTTTTTTATTGGAATTTTGTTTAACCGCTGTTAGAATGTTTTATTATTAAATTATTGATCAGTGGTGTTTAAAATCTATTAATAAATAAAATATTTAAAATTATGATAGAAATTTAATTTAGTAATATATATTTCTATCCATTTAGCAATGTAAAAGAAAGTACCTAAATTCATCAAAATTTAAATTTACGAAAACAATTTAATGTCATTTTTTGATTTATTATACACTAATTTACTGACTTTAAATTTTTCATTATTCACCATCTTCAGGGAAAATTTAATTAATTTATGATCTAATTTTAATAAATATTTATAATTTATAACTCTTTGTGGTCCGTAAAAAAGTTACACACCAAGTTCACAATTGTTTTAATGAATTTTTGTATATATGATTTTCTTGAACTAAATTGGTTTTTTTTTAATAAATAATCTGCATTCTACACATATATTTGTTCTTAACACGAAATGCAAAAGAATGCATACAACGAAATCTGAAACTTCAAATGAGCAATTATTAGGATGTTGAGTTAGACTCTACATTGGACCGCAAATAGATAAATGCCATCTTTCTTATTGTAGTCAATAAATGATTATTTTACTAGTTAAAATACATATCTTACCATTGGCCCATCACTGAAGAAAAAAGTGTTGTATCAAATGAATCACCACAAATAATTGCAGTAAAATTAAAATATATATTGTTAAATTATATATAATACATTTAAATGGACGCTTATAACTAATTTTATTTCAACCAATTTGCGAATATTAGTCAATTGCTTCCTTTAATACTTGATGTTCATTTTGTGCCGATTAGCTTACCATATAAAAGATTATAATTATTATTATAATTATTAGGAAGTTAGTGTACTGGTAAGATAATTCCGATAAATATGTTAAATTTAATTGTTGAATTGTCAAAACATGACTTTTTTACACTGAAATAAAAACAAACAATATTTCAAATAAAATGAAGTTGCACCTTAATAATTAATTTTATTACTTAATAAAAAATGCACAGTTCGTTTTTTTAACGGAGTTATATTTTCACTTTCATATAAATCAATGACGGATACAGCATTATTATATAATAGCATTATTATATATTATATAATAGACCGCTCTATCATTTATCAAAGTACTTATTCATTTTAATTATATTATAAAAATAATTACTATTAAGGTTGAAAAGGGTCATTTCATTATCAAAAATTCTCATTTAAAAAATTTAAAATTCCTACCTATAAAATATCGTTTTAATTATTGTTATTATTATTATTATTACAAGTTGGAAATTATTGGAAATTACCAGTTTTAATTTTCAAATACTTTTTTAATTTTAAATTGATTATTTGTGTTCTGATTGGTTTAAAAATTTTTTAAACTCATTTTTAAATAAAATGATTTACATTTTTTTATAAATTTAATAATTTAAAGTTTTTTCTTAATATAAAAACTTAAAAACTGATAATTTCCGAGAAAATTTATTGGGTAAAATACATTATATGAGCAAGTGTAACGAAAATATAAACATTTGGGCTCACGATGGCGTTTATTATGTTATCATTTGTGATCTAAAATAGATTGAAAGGTATATGGCATAAATTAATATTAAAATTTGAAATTACTATTATAGTAAAAGTGTTAATATTCCTAGGCTATGCGAGTGGATGTGCTTTGTTGTGTGAGGATGAATAACGTGGTGACACCAGTCGATGCGGTACCGGTAGCTAAAGTTAAATACAGTGGAATTTTACATGAAATTTTTGATAAATTTTACGCGCCAATGCTTTTTAAAACCCCAGTTCGTTTTCTTGTTGTGATATTTTTTGTTGGGTGGAACTTGTTTGCTTTGAGTCAGATTCATCTAATTCCGGTAGAACTGAATCAAAAGCTGTCCATGCCTAAGGTATATCTATATAAATATGTGCATGCGTATTTATTGTGGATAGGATTCATATATGATTAATTATTTTGATGCTCTCGCTACTTATTTATCAGTTGGGCCTCCGGTTTATTTTATTGTAAAAGATGGATACAATTACAAATCTGAAAACAGCCAAAATATGATCTGTGGTACCAGTGGTTGCAACGAGAAATCTTTATTGGGTCAATTGTTTATGGCAAGCCAGAATCCTAATGTGTATGATGGAAAAATTATTTTCTCATTTAAGTTTAAGAGTTGATTTTCCAGAACATATATCTCTACGTCTGGTGCTTCTTGGCTTGACGACTTCTTTATTTGGTCCAAACAAAGTGGTAATCCTCCATGTTGTCGATTGTACCCAGATGGGTCATTCTGTCCTGCCTCTGTAGTTAATTCAACATGCAATAATTGCCCTGCCAATTTTACGGCAAAACATAGACCGGATGCTAAAGTTTTTGATGATTATTTAGCATTTTTTCTTACAAACAATCCCTCAATGCAATGTCCCAAGGGGTTAGATTTTAAAATTTTATAAAATTTTTTTATATTATTATATTACAGTCAGACATCTTTAATTGATTATTATTAATATAGGTGACCGATTTATAATTTATAATTTATTTTATAAGATTTATTATTATAAGATTTATTATTATTATTATTATTATTATTATTATTATCATCATCTATTTTTATTAATATTAATTATTAATGAAATTATTATTAATATTAATTATTATTAATAACATTATTATAAATATCATTATTTATTATTATTAGTTATTATTTATTTATTTATTATCTATTTTTATTAATATTATTATTATTTATTATTGTTAATTATTATTTATTTATTCATTATTATTTATGATTATTAATATTATTTATTATTATTTATTTATTTATTATCTATTTTTATTAATAATAATTATTATTAATAACATTATTATTAATATTATTATTTATTATTATTGTTAATTATTATTTATTTATTTATTATTATTATTATTATTTATTTTTAACGGCAAAAGATGATATTTTTAAGAAAATTATTTTCATCGTAAGTTTGCCATAATGATTTGCCTTAAAATATTTATTTTCTATCCAAAACAGACAGGAGCCTGTGTACACTTATTGTTTGGTGTCTCAAACGTATAAAATAATGGCAAAGAACCCTTAATGGCAATTAAACCCGTTATTTCCATAAATTAAATCTAAAAATGAAAAATTTTTCCTGATAAAATTCCTGGTTACAGAAGTAAAAACGAATTTAACAGTCTGTTAAAAATTTGTTCGAATAAATAATTTTTAAATAAATGTAGTTATTATTTATGTTAGTAGTAATATAAATAACTTGAAAGATTTTCTCGGAAATTAGAACTGTAACGCTATTATTTAGTAGCGTAAGTTATTTTAATCGATAACCTGACATTTTCCTTCCATGCTTCTTAAGCAGTTCTTGAATCTCATATGTTGTGACATTTACTCGTGTTTGAGAATTACTGAATTGCAGAATCCTCAATGGTTCCTAAACTATGTGCACTGAAGGAGGAGGATAATATCTGAAATTGTACGAAATACAAAATGATATTTACAACTGGCAAATTAGCATACAACTATTAAACTAAGAATCATTTAGGCTTCGAAAAAAAATCTCTTAATAAAAATGCCCTTGAATACTCTGAAATTATGCGAGGAGAAATAATCGTTTATATCCAGTAATTACGAATTTAAAATGAAGCACGCATTTTAGATTTCTATCAAAGAAGTAAACCTTCCTATAATTAAGAAATTCCTGTCCGGTAAATTTTGGCTTACAACACTATTAACGTTTTTCCTGGCCTTTTTAAAGTTACACAGCACTTATAATTATAAGACAAATTTGTGGAGAATCAAAATCTTTAAAAAAGTTGATTTCTCTTTGTAAAAAATAAGAAAAAACAAAATTTGGCGAAAGACTTTTGGCATTGTCGCGGAGCACCAATTGGGAACCTTTGCTTTATTACTTCAAATCTAAAAAAATAGAAAGTATCTTTATAACAGTGAGTAAGAAATGAAACAGAAATGCATGCCATTATTAAAATCTGTTCTAAATCCAACCACATGGTTCTAATGGAAAAAGTTGATCCATTTATTATTATTAAAATTGTTCTGTATATTTAATTATCTATATTTGCCATCTATGCTATGCTGATATGTATAAATACTTTCATTTGATTAAATTTTCGAAACATGCAAAATTCGCTGTGACTAAAACAGTTGGAAAACCATTGGCAAATAGTGAATTCTATTACTGAAAACTTTGCTACCAATGTTGTTAGCATTGTTCATTATTGTAATGGTTTTGGATAGTATCTCATCCATACATTGTAAGAAATTCTTCAGGCTCTGCAACATTATTTATATTTTCTGGAAAATACCAGAGTTGACTAGTTTTGAATCCTCGCCATTTCTACTGCATCATGTCCATTATATCCATCATAAAAGTAACCATTTAAAGATAATAAATGGTAAACGGGATTATCTTTTTTCTTTTTTCCTTGAGTTGTTGTTTCTAAAGTTTTCGAGTCATAATAATATTGTTTTTTTATCTGTAATTATTTTTAACTAGTATCTAAAGACCGTTGAATTATTTTCGTATTGATTCAAAAATAAAGCCTTGTAATTTTTGTAAATGGACAATGATGTCGCATTATTATTACTAAACATAATTTATGTGACCGGCACAGATACAAGCATTGACATTATATATATGTATAGGTCTTGGAAGAGGAGCCCAAGAAGGTCATTTGACATGGGCCTCCAAAATATAGTTAGTAACTATTAGAAACTAAATTAGCTTTGCACTTTTATGCGGTCTCTACATTTTAGGGCATCTAAAAAAGATTACTTGTAATAAAATCGACTATAACTATGGTTGGCACCGCGGTTAGCAATGTTCCAGGATTATTCCGAATCGATAAGTTCTTATGCATCTCTTAAGGCTCGACAAGCACTTTTTTAAATTTCATTATTAGATTTTGCTTTTGTTTCGTTATATTTTGAATTAAATTTTTTATTCAACAAAATGGTATTATTCTTCAGTGGATGGGGCCACATTTATCATCAGATCCGGATCTCTAAGTGCCTCTTACAGGCCCTCTATATACTATATATACAATATACTTAATATATAAATTTATATTGAAAGTTTAAATGAAGAATTTTTTTTAACGTTTATTTAAAAAATAAAACACTTTATTATTATTATTATTATTATTATTATTATTATTATTATTATTATTATTATTATTATTATTATTATTATTATTATTATTATTATTATTATTATTGTTTTTATTAATATTATCATTAATAATAAGGAAAATTTAAAAAATAGAACACTTTTTGTGTAAATTTGAAACTAAGTAGAACTCCGGCTCCTTTCGAAAGATAATTAAACTATTTTTCAAATAAATGATAAAAAAGTTCTATTTTTAAGAATGTCCCAAATTTATAATATTTTATTTAATCAAACTATTTACATAAATAAATAGTATTTATTAATATAATTCATATTTAAATTTAATTAAATCGTGACATGGAATAGATCGGGGGTCTGCACCTTTTAGCTGCAGTGTGCCAAGCCACACTTTCAATAAATTCATGGTTCCACCTTATTTTTTTTATATATCAATGATAAAAACCAACAATAAACCAGTAAACGTTTCAACTGGTATCACAACAGAACGAAACGCTTTTTCAAAAGAAACGCTCAATTCCACGTGGTGAGTCCGAAGCAAGTTACAGGGTTAAATTTACCCTCTCGTTAAAAGCCTCACAGTAACACATGTTTGATCTACAGCTTTTTAATGCCACGTGTCAAACCAAAAAATACCATTTCAATACCAATACAAATATATATTTTAATCTAACAATATTAGAAAATATATGTGAAACCGCCTTTAGCAGTATGAGTCGCTATCGCCCAGACTACTTTATAGTAGTGTATAGAGCGCCATTGACAACTCCATCGCGTGCCATAGATTGTTGACCCCTGGAATATATAGCCATATATACTTTAACTGTGTGTGTGTGCGCTACAATTAAAGCATAAATTTCAATGAGTGTATACACTAACTAGTTGATGCATGGTTTCACTTGTTGTTGTAGTGAAAGTATACATTATTTAAAATGATACATACTGTATCTAGTCAATGCATTCATTAACTACTGAGTTTATACGACCACTGATTCGCATTAGTATGAGTATTAATTGAATGATTCTAACCTCAAAATTTTAAAGACTTGTGCTAGTTGTGTAGATTGCAAATAGGAATCTTGCAAAATTTACGAAAAAGATTTAGAAAATTAAATCACCAATCCAAATTCTAGCATCCGCTGACAATATTGCCTTGGTTGCAAACTCAGCTGTTGATTTACAAAAAATTACAGAGGTTGCTGTAGAAACTTAATGATAATTTCTTGGATAAAAATATCGTAAAAATCGTTTTTTACAAAAATACATATCTTATTTTTAAAAAACTATGAAACAACTAGGCTCTAATTCTGTATTTTACTTTTAAATTAAAATAAAAACTAATTCCAAAAATATTAATAAATAAGTTGTAAAAATATATCATATGACAGCAGATAATAAATAAAAAACTAACTACTGGAAGTATTCATAAATTTGTTTGTGTATACTTTCTCTGATCAGTTTAGTTACAGTATAGTGCAGCTAGTGGTGTATACATTGACTAAGTTTTTGTTTTAACTGTAATATATATATGATGACCCATAAATAATAAAAACTCGAAAACGCCAAATATAAGAAATATATTCCGAGGAAATTATCCTCACCTCCAGTCTACAATCATAATCTTTGTCAAATGTTATATACGGAAACAATATTGATTTAATAGTTACGATTTAATTAAATAAATCAATAAATTTGTTGCTGATTAAACGTTTATTTTAGGGGATTGTGATTTAATCATCAAAACCTCACATAAAATTCTTTCAAACTTATTATTGAAGTTTTTATATAAAATTTTAAAATCTTTTAAATCAGTTGTGCCTTTGCACATTTTTCTATGCTCAATAATGTTACTCACGCTTCTCAATCGGCTATGTTCCTGAACCCGTGTTTATATTTATAATTTTGACCGTAATTTTTCCATAGAAATCTGTTAAAAAATTTTACAATTTCATTTCCTATATTTCTGAATAACTCGGTTGCTTTTTAAAAAATATTTACTTCTAAAATATTATTAAATTTTATTTCATCTTAAATTTCAGTTATTTTAAGCTTTGCAAACTTAATTTTAATTTCATACTTTTCACGTGTAAATTCACGTTTATTTTTAACGGAAATTATAGTTTTACTAAAGTTTGTGTATATGAAATTATAAAACGACCGGAATTATTCGTTGATTCCCTCATATTATTTCAGTGGCCACGCTGCTTATGGTCAAGCAGTAAATATAAAAAATAAAGATGATAAATCTCATAAACCAGTGGAAATAGGAGCAACATACTTTATGACATATCATACGATTTTGAAAACCCCTTCCGATTATACGGAAGCTTTGAAAAATTCAATAGAAATTGCCGCTTCAGTTACAGAACAGTTGAAGACGACTCTCGGTAATTCTAACCAATTTGAAGTCGTTCCTTACAGGTGTGTGCCTCTGACGCTATTATATCCTCTTTACGGTGTTTATTTCCAGTGTATTTTATGTATTCTATGAGCAATACCTCACTGTGTTCAAGCAATTATGGATTCAACTCGGTGTTTGTTTGGGTGTCGTTTTGTTGGTGACTTTTGTTTTATTGGGCCTGGATTGGAAGGCAACATTGATTTTGGGATTCCATATTATTTTAATAATGAATAGCATGTTTGGTTTCATGTATTTGTGGGGCATTCCAATAAATGCTTTATCGATGGTCAATTTAGTCATGGTAACTATTTGATATATATATATATATATATATATATATATCAGCTGATATAAATGAATTAAATCTCATATATTAATGTGGTTCTAGGCTATCGGCATAAGCGTCGAATTTATTGCTCATATAGTTAGAGCTTATGTTGTTGAAAGATCAGACACAAGAATTGAAAGAGCCAGAGAGGTTCTAGTGGAAATGGGAAGTTCAGTTAGTATTCTCATTAAAACAAAATCCGATTTTTCAAAAAAAAAATTTCAACCTTAAGGTGCTCAGTGGGATAACTTTAACGAAACTCGGTGGCATTATCGTTCTAGCATTCTCAAAATCGCAATTATTCCAAATCTTTTATTTTCGAATGTATCTGGGGATCGTTATCTTTGGTGCTGCACACGCAATCATATTTTTACCGGTTTTCCTCAGTTTTTGTGGTAGATATTTTTTTTGATTATTTTCGAGAATTTTCCAGTAACACTCGTTTAGGACCTGCGTTGAATAGAAAGAAAATTGTCGAGCAGAAAAAACTCCTGGAAAAAATGCCAGAAAACAATTCATGGGGAAATTAAAATTCAGATAATATATATATTTTCTTTATACCTCTCTTCAGACTGATATCAATATATTACTTTATAATTGTGTTATGTCACGGTGGTTTATAACTGTTACAATATCTATTTCTGTATTTGATAAAAATATCTTATTATCTAATGGTTTATGAATAAAGATATTATTTTTTTATTTATTTGTAAATATTTTTATTGACAATTTTAAAGATAAATTATCAATATTTTATAAAAGTAGTAGGATGTGAGCCCGCCAGATACAACCCCCTTGGCTTACGTAACTATTACGTAACATTTGACCTATGCACACACTGTTGCCACCTGGAGATTGACCTTTGTCCAGTAGTTGCTACCTAGTAATTGACCTTTGGTGACCTCATGATTACGTCACTTATTACGGCACTGGTCACTACTCGGAAACTGTTATTATGTCACGTAGTTGTGGACCAACACACCTACCTTCTAGAACTTTCCACACACCTACCTTTTAGAACCTTCCACAAACCTACCACCTTACACACACCTACCAACTTCCACACACCTACCTTTTAGAACCTTTGCTTCTTAAACATTTCACACACCAACCAACGATCCGCACAGATCCGTACCCGTCCGTACCCATCCATACCAATCCGCGCCCAACAACGCCCAACACGTCTACGACTATAACTATTACGTAACATTTGACCTCTGCACACACTGTTGCTACCTGGAGATTGACCTTTGTCCAGTAGTTGCTACATAGTAGACTTAGCAAAATCAAAGTAGATAGTATATCAAATCACACTGCTTCAGTGACTACAACTTTTCTTGACATTGGTACAAAGAAAATAAATGAAAAGATTGTTGAATGAACAGAAGTAGTTTGAAAATAAACCGAATATTAGAAGTAAATTTCAAGGTAACCAAAGTTTCTAATATATCTAGGTTATCTGGACATATTTATATTCCAACACCTAAAGCTCTAATATATAAAAAGGTAATAGTTAACGTACAAAATACCAATAATTTATGTTTCATATATAATGTTTTGGCTGTATTGAAATCTGATAAAATCAAGAAAGATAGACCAAGAAAATATTTACCGTATATGAATGACTTGATATACGATCCTAACGATATGTCAATGAAACTGTGTGATATCTCAACTTTTGTGAAGAAATATCCTGGTTTAGCAATTAATGTAATGATTTAACGAAAATTTTGAGGATAGAGAAGAACTTATAACGAAGCATCCATATTTAAATATAATTTACCGAACAAAAGTAACTGGATTCAATTTATTTATTATTGATAAAGGAGAGTGAAAAATATCATTATACAGCAGTAACTAATTTACAATCCTTGATGAATTGTCATAAAGATAATGATTGTAATGCTCGAATTTGTTGCAAATGGTGTGAAAATTGTTTAAATGGATTTCGTAAGCCAAAATCCTTTGAAAAACACCAATTATGTAAGAAAAATCAGTTGAGTACTACGCTATATACATTACCAAAAGATAAATATTTGGAGTTAAAAACTGGTCAAAACACCTAGTTTCGTTATCTATTTTACCAAAAGATAACATTTTCAAAAACATTTGCCAATTTCTGATGGATTCTTATTAATCAACAACTTCACTGATATGACAAGTTACCATCATTTCATTGGTTAAAACTTTGAATTTTGAAGAATATTCATTTGATAATTGTGAATATTGTTATTTGTGTAATAAGAACATAGTAGATAAGGTTAGACCATTTTACAGGAAAATGTATTGGTCCATCATGTAAAAGTTGTAATGTTAATATGAGCATCAAAGAATTATTACTTGTAGTGTTTTACAATGCATATAATTAGATTCGGATAAATTTTAAATAAGACATTATAATAATTTTAAATGACTTTTGTTGATTTATTTAAAAAGATTAATGAAATTATGTTCGATTGAATAGTATGATTTCCTATCAATGCGGTACCAATAATATTTAGAAAATAATTTGAACATTAAAATTTGAATTAATTTGAGTCGTTGTCATTGGTAATAAATAGAATTAACCAATCAAAATCAAGTATTCTATAATTTCATTTTCAAATTATTATTTTCATTAAAATTGTAATTATTTTAATTGATAAATTTATTAGTATTTTCAACAACCGGTTTTAGTTAAATAATAATAAGTTTATTGAAAAATAGTTTGTATGTTTTCAAATTATTTTCAAGAAAACTGTAATAATTTTAATATATTTATTAGTATTTTGAGTTTAGCGATTAAATTTATCGAAAAATAATGTCGTTATCAATAGCAATTGTAACAGCCAATCAAAATCAAGTATTTTGTTTCTACTTTTTCAAATTATTTTCAAGAAAACTGTAATAATTTTAATAAATTTATTAGTATTTTGAGTTTAGCGATTAAATTTATCGCAAAATAATGTCGTTGTCAATAATAACAGCCAATCAAAATAAAGTATTTGGTTTGTACTTTTTCAAAATTAATTTAAAGAAAAGTTATTGAAATATGATTTTTATGTTGTTTCAAGAATAACTTTCTATTAAAAAATAAGTTCAGTCAATAATATTTCTAATTAACAATTGCATTTAATCAATCAATAATTTTACGAGTTTATTTAAATTGACGATTAACAAATTTATATACTTTTTAATTTCAATAGAGATTTTCAATTTAATATTCTTAAATTCAAATATTTATTCATATTTTCAAACCATTTTTAACAGGTACTTAAAAATTGTCAACGGTTTTTAAATATATGTATGTTTTTTACCAACTACTCTTTATTAAAGACATGTGTTTACTTGGTATTTAGTAATTATTGGTTTACATAATGTTATAACTTTTAATCACATAGGGTTCAAAGTTATATTTCATCTTTTAGGGTTAAAAGTTATCTTTCGTTATTTAGGGTTAAAATTCTTAACCTTTTAAATAACTTTATAACAAACCATGTAATAGTTTATCCATAAATTTATCGAAAAGTATTATAATATACCTAGTTTGAATCATAAATTATTGAAATATTTAATAGGTATCACCTGATGAATTTTTAATGGTTATTTAATCAGTTTTGGCTACATAAAGCTTTAATGTCCGAAATTATCGGTTACTTTCATTTGTAAACCCAGTGACTTATTTTCATAAAAACACTAAAAACACAACGAATTTAGTTGATGGTATCGCTAATAATTTATAGAGTCGAATGAACTTGTAAATTAGTATCCGACTAACTTGGTGAATTATTATCAAAATATTGAATTTTCATTAGAAACAGTATATTTGCTATAAATTTATAGAATTTGGTTAAGTATTTACATGTAAATAATCCTATTAATTATTTTCATAAACTAATCCAATGTTTAAATCCTATCTTGAATGAGTTATTTTCAAAATTCTTACATCAGTGGTGTCGGTAATAATTCGTTTGGGGGTTCAACTCCTATCGTGGGCGAATTATTTTTTATTTTAATAATTAAATTTTTTATTAGAATATAAATATATATATTTTATTTGCTGTAAATTTAAAATTTTATAGAAATTGGTAAAGTAAATCTTGTATAATTTTTTATATTTAGTTAAGTTGAAATTTTAAACTTGTTGAATTATTTTCTTAAAATATTGTAAATCCAGTGATAAAATTTAAGTTTTGAGTGACTTGATTTTAATTAAATAAACTATCAATATACTATAGTGCTTTTAAACTTAAATTTTCATGAAAATTATTAAAGTTTTATGATTATTTTGATAAAATTGTTATGTAATATACTACTAACAAAATAGTCAGTAAGCTAAATAATTTAGAATTGAACATTTATTTTTAAGACGAGTTTGATATTAATTTATTATGTTTAATGATTATTTTATAATTTTTTATGTAATAATATAATTAACAATTGAAAATTTCATGTAAATATAGTTTTTTAATATATCACATGCAAGTAACATGAATCAATGAGGTAAACGAAACTCATACGTTTATATGAAGTAAAAAGTATATTAATAATACCAATAGTACTAGTTAGTGATTTTGCTAAGTCTACGACTACAGTTGTAAGCGTGTTGGGCGCTGATGGGTGCGGATGGGTGCGGATGGGTACGGATTGGTACGGATTGGTACGGATTGGTATGGATTGGTATGGATTGGTATGGATTGGTACGGATGGGTGTGGATCTGTGTGGATCTGTGTGGATCTGTGTGGATCTGTGCGGATTTGTGTGGATCTGTGCGGATCGTTGGTTGGTGTGTGCGTGAAATGTTTAAGAAGCAAAGGTTTATGAAGGTAGGTGTGTGGAAGGTTCTAGAAGGGAGTTGTGTGGAAGGTTCTAGAAGGTAGGTCTGTGGAAGGTTCTAAAAGCTAGGTGTGTGGAAAGTTCTAGAAGGTGGGTGTGTTGGTCCACAACTACGTGACATAATAAAGTTAGGTTACAGTCTCCGAGTAGTGACCAGTGATGTAATAAGTGACCCGTGACATAATAAGCGTGACCAGTGACAAGTGATATAATAAGGGTGACCAGTGACATAATAAGTGACCAGTGGTCAAGTGATGAAATCGTGAGGTCACTGACCAAAGGTCAATTACTAGGTAGCAACTACTGGACAAAAGTCAATCTCCAGGTAGCAACAAT
Source organism: Schmidtea mediterranea (assembly GCA_022537955.1). Lineage (NCBI taxonomy): Eukaryota > Metazoa > Platyhelminthes > Tricladida > Dugesiidae > Schmidtea > Schmidtea mediterranea. The sequence goes on from CM039682.1 coordinate 34,879,270, forward strand.
GTGTGCAGAGGTCAAACGTTAAGTAAAAGTTACGTAAGCCAAGGGTTGTATCTGAAGGGCTAACATCAGATAAAATAAAATCTTGACTTGAATGAGATATAATAATAAGTAAGTGAAGAAAAGTCTAACTTACTTAACGCCTCGATAGCGCAGTAGGTAGCGCGTCAGTCTCATAATCTGAAGGTCGTGAGTTCGATCCTCACTCGGGGCATAATTTTTTGGATTTTTTCAAAAATTTTCAATTTTGCTATTCTTAGTTCTACAAAGGAATTATTTTCAAAACCCAAATTTTCTAGATCATTTCGACAATAAATCATCATGATTTTGACTTGAATGAGATATAATAATAAGTAAGTGAAGAAAAGTCTAACTTACTTAACGCCTCGATAGCGCAGTAGGTAGCGCGTCACTCTCATAATCTGAAGGTCGTGAGTTCGATCCTCACTCGGGGCATAATTTTTTGGATTTTTTCAAAAATTTTCAATTTTGCTATTCTTAGTTCTACAAAGGAATTATTTTCAAACCCAAATTTTCTAGATCATTTCGACAATAAATCATCATGATTTTGACTTGAATGAGATATAATAATAAGTAAGTGAAGAAAAGTCTAACTTACTTAACGCCTCGATAGCGCAGTAGGTAGCGCGTCAGTCTCATAATCTGAAGGTCGTGAGTTCGATCCTCACTCGGGGCATAATTTTTTGGATTTTTTCAAAAATTTTCAATTTTGCTATTCTTAGTTCTACAAAGGAATTATTTTCAAAACCCAAATTTTCTAGATCATTTCGACAATAAATCATCATGATTTTGACTTGAATGAGATATAATAATAAGTAAGTGAAGAAAAGTCTAACTTACTTAACGCCTCGATAGCGCAGTAGGTAGCGCGTCAGTCTCATAATCTGAAGGTCGTGAGTTCGATCCTCACTCGGGGCATAATTTTTTGGATTTTTTCAAAATTTTCAATTTTGCTATTCTTAGTTCTACAAAGGAATTATTTTCAAAACCCAAATTTTCTAGATCATTTCGACAATAAATCATCATGATTTTGACTTGAATGAGATATAATAATAAGTAAGTGAAGAAAAGTCTAACTTACTTAACGCCTCGATAGCGCAGTAGGTAGCGCGTCAGTCTCATAATCTGAAGGTCGTGAGTTCGATCCTCACTCGGGGCATAATTTTTTGGATTTTTTCAAAAATTTTCAATTTTGCTATTCTTAGTTCTACAAAGGAATTATTTTCAAAACCCAAATTTTCTAGATCATTTCGACAATAAATCATCATGATTTTGACTTGAATGAGATATAATAATAAGTAAGTGAAGAAAAGTCTAACTTACTTAACGCCTCGATAGCGCAGTAGGTAGCGCGTCAGTCTCATAATCTGAAGGTCGTGAGTTCGATCCTCACTCGGGGCATAATTTTTTGGATTTTTTCAAAAATTTTCAATTTTGCTATTCTTAGTTCTACAAAGGAATTATTTTCAAAACCCAAATTTTCTAGATCATTTCGACAATAAATCATCATGATTTTGACTTGAATGAGATATAATAATAAGTAAGTGAAGAAAAGTCTAACTTACTTAACGCCTCGATAGCGCAGTAGGTAGCGCGTCAGTCTCATAATCTGAAGGTCGTGAGTTCGATCCTCACTCGGGGCATAATTTTTTGGATTTTTTCAAAAATTTTCAATTTTGCTATTCTTAGTTCTACAAAGGAATTATTTTCAAAACCCAAATTTTCTAGATCATTTCGACAATAAATCATCATGATTTTGACTTGAATGAGATATAATAATAAGTAAGTGAAGAAAAGTCTAACTTACTTAACGCCTCGATAGCGCAGTAGGTAGCGCGTCAGTCTCATAATCTGAAGGTCGTGAGTTCGATCCTCACTCGGGCATAATTTTTTGGATTTTTTCAAAAATTTTCAATTTTGCTATTCTTAGTTCTACAAAGGAATTATTTTCAAAACCCAAATTTTCTAGATCATTTCGACAATAAATCATCATGATTTTGACTTGAATGAGATATAATAATAAGTAAGTGAAGAAAAGTCTAACTTACTTAACGCCTCGATAGCGCAGTAGGTAGCGCGTCAGTCTCATAATCTGAAGGTCGTGAGTTCGATCCTCACTCGGGGCATAATTTTTTGGATTTTTTCAAAAATTTTCAATTTTGCTATTCTTAGTTCTACAAAGGAATTATTTTCAAAACCCAAATTTTCTAGATCATTTCGACAATAAATCATCATGATTTTGACTTGAATGAGATATAATAATAAGTAAGTGAAGAAAAGTCTAACTTACTTAACGCCTCGATAGCGCAGTAGGTAGCGCGTCAGTCTCATAATCTGAAGGTCGTGAGTTCGATCCTCACTCGGGGCATAATTTTTTGGATTTTTTCAAAAATTTTCAATTTTGCTATTCTTAGTTCTACAAAGGAATTATTTTCAAAACCCAAATTTTCTAGATCATTTCGACAATAAATCATCATGATTTTGACTTGAATGAGATATAATAATAAGTAAGTGAAGAAAAGTCTAACTTACTTAACGCCTCGATAGCGCAGTAGGTAGCGCGTCAGTCTCATAATCTGAAGGTCGTGAGTTCGATCCTCACTCGGGCATAATTTTTTGGATTTTTTCAAAAATTTTCAATTTTGCTATTCTTAGTTCTACAAAGGAATTATTTTCAAAACCCAAATTTTCTAGATCATTTCGACAATAAATCATCATGATTTTGACTTGAATGAGATATAATAATAAGTAAGTGAAGAAAAGTCTAACTTACTTAACGCCTCGATAGCGCAGTAGGTAGCGCGTCAGTCTCATAATCTGAAGGTCGTGAGTTCGATCCTCACTCGGGCATAATTTTTTGGATTTTTTCAAAAATTTTCAATTTTGCTATTCTTAGTTCTACAAAGGAATTATTTTCAAACCCAAATTTTCTAGATCATTTCGACAATAAATCATCATGATTTTGACTTGAATGAGATATAATAATAAGTAAGTGAAGAAAAGTCTAACTTACTTAACGCCTCGATAGCGCAGTAGGTAGCGCGTCAGTCTCATAATCTGAAGGTCGTGAGTTCGATCCTCACTCGGGGCATAATTTTTTGGATTTTTTCAAAAATTTTCAATTTTGCTATTCTTAGTTCTACAAAGGAATTATTTTCAAAACCCAAATTTTCTAGATCATTTCGACAATAAATCATCATGATTTTGACTTGAATGAGATATAATAATAAGTAAGTGAAGAAAAGTCTAACTTACTTAACGCCTCGATAGCGCAGTAGGTAGCGCGTCAGTCTCATAATCTGAAGGTCGTGAGTTCGATCCTCACTCGGGCATAATTTTTTGGATTTTTTCAAAAATTTTCAATTTTGCTATTCTTAGTTCTACAAAGGAATTATTTTCAAAACCCAAATTTTCTAGATCATTTCGACAATAAATCATCATGATTTTGACTTGAATGAGATATAATAATAAGTAAGTGAAGAAAAGTCTAACTTACTTAACGCCTCGATAGCGCAGTAGGTAGCGCGTCAGTCTCATAATCTGAAGGTCGTGAGTTCGATCCTCACTCGGGGCATAATTTTTTGGATTTTTTCAAAAATTTTCAATTTTGCTATTCTTAGTTCTACAAAGGAATTATTTTCAAACCCAAATTTTCTAGATCATTTCGACAATAAATCATCATGATTTTGACTTGAATGAGATATAATAATAAGTAAGTGAAGAAAAGTCTAACTTACTTAACGCCTCGATAGCGCAGTAGGTAGCGCGTCAGTCTCATAATCTGAAGGTCGTGAGTTCGATCCTCACTCGGGGCATAATTTTTTGGATTTTTTCAAAAATTTTCAATTTTGCTATTCTTAGTTCTACAAAGGAATTATTTTCAAAACCCAAATTTTCTAGATCATTTCGACAATAAATCATCATGATTTTGACTTGAATGAGATATAATAATAAGTAAGTGAAGAAAAGTCTAACTTACTTAACGCCTCGATAGCGCAGTAGGTAGCGCGTCAGTCTCATAATCTGAAGGTCGTGAGTTCGATCCTCACTCGGGGCATAATTTTTTGGATTTTTTCAAAAATTTTCAATTTTGCTATTCTTAGTTCTACAAAGGAATTATTTTCAAAACCCAAATTTTCTAGATCATTTCGACAATAAATCATCATGATTTTGACTTGAATGAGATATAATAATAAGTAAGTGAAGAAAAGTCTAACTTACTTAACGCCTCGATAGCGCAGTAGGTAGCGCGTCAGTCTCATAATCTGAAGGTCGTGAGTTCGATCCTCACTCGGGGCATAATTTTTTGGATTTTTTCAAAAATTTTCAATTTTGCTATTCTTAGTTCTACAAAGGAATTATTTTCAAAACCCAAATTTTCTAGATCATTTCGACAATAAATCATCATGATTTTGACTTGAATGAGATATAATAATAAGTAAGTGAAGAAAAGTCTAACTTACTTAACGCCTCGATAGCGCAGTAGGTAGCGCGTCAGTCTCATAATCTGAAGGTCGTGAGTTCGATCCTCACTCGGGGCATAATTTTTTGGATTTTTTCAAAAATTTTCAATTTTGCTATTCTTAGTTCTACAAAGGAATTATTTTCAAAACCCAAATTTTCTAGATCATTTCGACAATAAATCATCATGATTTTGACTTGAATGAGATATAATAATAAGTAAGTGAAGAAAAGTCTAACTTACTTAACGCCTCGATAGCGCAGTAGGTAGCGCGTCAGTCTCATAATCTGAAGGTCGTGAGTTCGATCCTCACTCGGGGCATAATTTTTTGGATTTTTTCAAAAATTTTCAATTTTGCTATTCTTAGTTCTACAAAGGAATTATTTTCAAAACCCAAATTTTCTAGATCATTTCGACAATAAATCATCATGATTTTGACTTGAATGAGATATAATAATAAGTAAGTGAAGAAAAGTCTAACTTACTTAACGCCTCGATAGCGCAGTAGGTAGCGCGTCAGTCTCATAATCTGAAGGTCGTGAGTTCGATCCTCACTCGGGGCATAATTTTTTGGATTTTTTCAAAAATTTTCAATTTTGCTATTCTTAGTTCTACAAAGGAATTATTTTCAAAACCCAAATTTTCTAGATCATTTCGACAATAAATCATCATGATTTTGACTTGAATGAGATATAATAATAAGTAAGTGAAGAAAAGTCTAACTTACTTAACGCCTCGATAGCGCAGTAGGTAGCGCGTCAGTCTCATAATCTGAAGGTCGTGAGTTCGATCCTCACTCGGGGCATAATTTTTTGGATTTTTTCAAAAATTTTCAATTTTGCTATTCTTAGTTCTACAAAGGAATTATTTTCAAAACCCAAATTTTCTAGATCATTTCGACAATAAATCATCATGATTTTGACTTGAATGAGATATAATAATAAGTAAGTGAAGAAAAGTCTAACTTACTTAACGCCTCGATAGCGCAGTAGGTAGCGCGTCAGTCTCATAATCTGAAGGTCGTGAGTTCGATCCTCACTCGGGGCATAATTTTTTGGATTTTTTTCAAAAATTTTCAATTTTGCTATTCTTAGTTCTACAAAGGAATTATTTCAAAACCCAAATTTTCTAGATCATTTCGACAATAAATCATCATGATTTTGACTTGAATGAGATATAATAATAAGTAAGTGAAGAAAAGTCTAACTTACTTAACGCCTCGATAGCGCAGTAGGTAGCGCGTCAGTCTCATAATCTGAAGGTCGTGAGTTCGATCCTCACTCGGGGCATAATTTTTTGGATTTTTTCAAAAATTTTCAATTTTGCTATTCTTAGTTCTACAAAGGAATTATTTTCAAACCCAAATTTTCTAGATCATTTCGACAATAAATCATCATGATTTTGACTTGAATGAGATATAATAATAAGTAAGTGAAGAAAAGTCTAACTTACTTAACGCCTCGATAGCGCAGTAGGTAGCGCGTCAGTCTCATAATCTGAAGGTCGTGAGTTCGATCCTCACTCGGGGCATAATTTTTTGGATTTTTTCAAAAATTTTCAATTTTGCTATTCTTAGTTCTACAAAGGAATTATTTTCAAAACCCAAATTTTCTAGATCATTTCGACAATAAATCATCATGATTTTGACTTGAATGAGATATAATAATAAGTAAGTGAAGAAAAGTCTAACTTACTTAACGCCTCGATAGCGCAGTAGGTAGCGCGTCAGTCTCATAATCTGAAGGTCGTGAGTTCGATCCTCATTCGGGGCATAATTTTTTGGATTTTTTCAAAAATTTTCAATTTTGCTATTCTTAGTTCTACAAAGGAATTATTTTCAAAACCCAAATTTTCTAGATCATTTCGACAATAAATCATCATGATTTTGACTTGAATGAGATATAATAATAGTAAGTGAAGAAAAGTCTAACTTACTTAACGCCTCGATAGCGCAGTAGGTAGCGCGTCAGTCTCATAATCTGAAGGTCGTGAGTTCGATCCTCACTCGGGGCATAATTTTTTGGATTTTTTCAAAAATTTTCAATTTTGCTATTCTTAGTTCTACAAAGGAATTATTTTCAAAACCCAAATTTTCTAGATCATTTCGACAATAAATCATCATGATTTTGACTTGAATGAGATATAATAATAAGTAAGTGAAGAAAAGTCTAACTTACTTAACGCCTCGATAGCGCAGTAGGTAGCGCGTCAGTCTCATAATCTGAAGGTCGTGAGTTCGATCCTCATTCGGGGCATAATTTTTTGGATTTTTCAAAAATTTTCAATTTTGCTATTCTTAGTTCTACAAAGGAATTATTTTCAAAACCCAAATTTTCTAGATCATTTCGACAATAAATCATCATGATTTTGACTTGAATGAGATATAATAATAAGTAAGTGAAGAAAAGTCTAACTTACTTAACGCCTCGATAGCGCAGTAGGTAGCGCGTCAGTCTCATAATCTGAAGGTCGTGAGTTCGATCCTCACTCGGGGCATAATTTTTTGGATTTTTTCAAAAATTTTCAATTTTGCTTTTCCTAGTTCTACAAAGGAATTATTTTCAAAACCCAAATTTTCTAGATCATTTCGACAATAAATCATCATGATTTTGACTTGAATGAGATATAATAATAAGTAAGTGAAGAAAAGTCTAACTTACTTAACGCCTCGATAGCGCAGTAGGTAGCGCGTCAGTCTCATAATCTGAAGGTCGTGAGTTCGATCCTCACTCGGGGCATAATTTTTTGGATTTTTTCAAAAATTTTCAATTTTGCTATTCTTAGTTCTACAAAGGAATTATTTTCAAAACCCAAATTTTCTAGATCATTTCGACAATAAATCATCATGATTTTGACTTGAATGAGATATAATAATAAGTAAGTGAAGAAAAGTCTAACTTACTTAACGCCTCGATAGCGCAGTAGGTAGCGCGTCAGTCTCATAATCTGAAGGTCGTGAGTTCGATCCTCACTCGGGGCATAATTTTTTGGATTTTTTCAAAAATTTTCAATTTTGCTATTCTTAGTTCTACAAAGGAATTATTTTCAAAACCCAAATTTTCTAGATCATTTCGACAATAAATCATCATGATTTTGACTTGAATGAGATATAATAATAAGTAAGTGAAGAAAAGTCTAACTTACTTAACGCCTCGATAGCGCAGTAGGTAGCGCGTCAGTCTCATAATCTGAAGGTCGTGAGTTCGATCCTCACTCGGGGCATAATTTTTTGGATTTTTTCAAAAATTTTCAATTTTGCTATTCTTAGTTCTACAAAGGAATTATTTTCAAAACCCAAATTTTCTAGATCATTTCGACAATAAATCATCATGATTTTGACTTGAATGAGATATAATAATAAGTAAGTGAAGAAAAGTCTAACTTACTTAACGCCTCGATAGCGCAGTAGGTAGCGCGTCAGTCTCATAATCTGAAGGTCGTGAGTTCGATCCTCACTCGGGGCATAATTTTTTGGATTTTTTCAAAAATTTTCAATTTTGCTATTCTTAGTTCTACAAAGGAATTATTTTCAAAACCCAAATTTTCTAGATCATTTCGACAATAAATCATCATGATTTTGACTTGAATGAGATATAATAATAAGTAAGTGAAGAAAAGTCTAACTTACTTAACGCCTCGATAGCGCAGTAGGTAGCGCGTCAGTCTCATAATCTGAAGGTCGTGAGTTCGATCCTCACTCGGGGCATAATTTTTTGGATTTTTTCAAAAATTTTCAATTTTGCTATTCTTAGTTCTACAAAGGAATTATTTCAAAACCCAAATTTTCTAGATCATTTCGACAATAAATCATCATGATTTTGACTTGAATGAGATATAATAATAAGTAAGTGAAGAAAAGTCTAACTTACTTAACGCCTCGATAGCGCAGTAGGTAGCGCGTCAGTCTCATAATCTGAAGGTCGTGAGTTCGATCCTCACTCGGGGCATAATTTTTGGATTTTTTCAAAAATTTTCAATTTTGCTATTCTTAGTTCTACAAAGGAATTATTTTCAAAACCCAAATTTTCTAGATCATTTCGACAATAAATCATCATGATTTTGACTTGAATGAGATATAATAATAAGTAAGTGAAGAAAAGTCTAACTTACTTAACGCCTCGATAGCGCAGTAGGTAGCGCGTCAGTCTCATAATCTGAAGGTCGTGAGTTCGATCCTCACTCGGGGCATAATTTTTTGGATTTTTTCAAAAATTTTCAATTTTGCTATTCTTAGTTCTACAAAGGAATTATTTTCAAAACCCAAATTTTCTAGATCATTTCGACAATAAATCATCATGATTTTGACTTGAATGAGATATAATAATAAGTAAGTGAAGAAAAGTCTAACTTACTTAACGCCTCGATAGCGCAGTAGGTAGCGCGTCAGTCTCATAATCTGAAGGTCGTGAGTTCGATCCTCACTCGGGGCATAATTTTTTGGATTTTTTCAAAAATTTTCAATTTTGCTATTCTTAGTTCTACAAAGGAATTATTTTCAAAACCCAAATTTTCTAGATCATTTCGACAATAAATCATCATGATTTTGACTTGAATGAGATATAATAATAAGTAAGTGAAGAAAAGTCTAACTTACTTAACGCCTCGATAGCGCAGTAGGTAGCGCGTCAGTCTCATAATCTGAAGGTCGTGAGTTCGATCCTCACTCGGGCATAATTTTTTGGATTTTTTCAAAAATTTTCAATTTTGCTATTCTTAGTTCTACAAAGGAATTATTTTCAAAACCCAAATTTTCTAGATCATTTCGACAATAAATCATCATGATTTTGACTTGAATGAGATATAATAATAAGTAAGTGAAGAAAAGTCTAACTTACTTAACGCCTCGATAGCGCAGTAGGTAGCGCGTCAGTCTCATAATCTGAAGGTCGTGAGTTCGATCCTCACTCGGGGCATAATTTTTTGGATTTTTTCAAAAATTTTCAATTTTGCTATTCTTAGTTCTACAAAGGAATTATTTTCAAAACCCAAATTTTCTAGATCATTTCGACAATAAATCATCATGATTTTGACTTGAATGAGATATAATAATAAGTAAGTGAAGAAAAGTCTAACTTACTTAACGCCTCGATAGCGCAGTAGGTAGCGCGTCAGTCTCATAATCTGAAGGTCGTGAGTTCGATCCTCACTCGGGCATAATTTTTTGGATTTTTTCAAAAATTTTTCAATTTTGCTATTCTTAGTTCTACAAAGGAATTATTTTCAAAACCCAAATTTTCTAGATCATTTCGACAATAAATCATCATGATTTTGACTTGAATGAGATATAATAATAAGTAAGTGAAGAAAAGTCTAACTTACTTAACGCCTCGATAGCGCAGTAGGTAGCGCGTCAGTCTCATAATCTGAAGGTCGTGAGTTCGATCCTCACTCGGGGCATAATTTTTTTGGATTTTTTTCAAAAATTTTCAATTTTGCTATTCTTAGTTCTACAAAGGAATTATTTTCAAAACCCAAATTTTCTAGATCATTTCGACAATAAATCATCATGATTTTGACTTGAATGAGATATAATAATAAGTAAGTGAAGAAAAGTCTAACTTACTTAACGCCTCGATAGCGCAGTAGGTAGCGCGTCAGTCTCATAATCTGAAGGTCGTGAGTTCGATCCTCACTCGGGGCATAATTTTTTGGATTTTTTCAAAATTTTCAATTTTGCTATTCTTAGTTCTACAAAGGAATTATTTTCAAAACCCAAATTTTCTAGATCATTTCGACAATAAATCATCATGATTTTGACTTGAATGAGATATAATAATAAGTAAGTGAAGAAAGTCTAACTTACTTAACGCCTCGATAGCGCAGTAGGTAGCGCGTCAGTCTCATAATCTGAAGGTCGTGAGTTCGATCCTCACTCGGGGCATAATTTTTTGGATTTTTTCAAAAATTTTCAATTTTGCTATTCTTAGTTCTACAAAGGAATTATTTTCAAAACCCAAATTTTCTAGATCATTTCGACAATAAATCATCATGATTTTGACTTGAATGAGATATAATAATAAGTAAGTGAAGAAAAGTCTAACTTACTTAACGCCTCGATAGCGCAGTAGGTAGCGCGTCAGTCTCATAATCTGAAGGTCGTGAGTTCGATCCTCACTCGGGGCATAATTTTTTGGATTTTTTCAAAAATTTTCAATTTTGCTATTCTTAGTTCTACAAAGGAATTATTTTTCAAAACCCAAATTTTCTAGATCATTTCGACAATAAATCATCATGATTTTGACTTGAATGAGATATAATAATAAGTAAGTGAAGAAAAGTCTAACTTACTTAACGCCTCGATAGCGCAGTAGGTAGCGCGTCAGTCTCATAATCTGAAGGTCGTGAGTTCGATCCTCACTCGGGGCATAATTTTTTGGATTTTTTCAAAAATTTTCAATTTTGCTATTCTTAGTTCTACAAAGGAATTATTTCAAACCCAAATTTTCTAGATCATTTCGACAATAAATCATCATGATTTTGACTTGAATGAGATATAATAATAAGTAAGTGAAGAAAAGTCTAACTTACTTAACGCCTCGATAGCGCAGTAGGTAGCGCGTCAGTCTCATAATCTGAAGGTCGTGAGTTCGATCCTCACTCGGGGCATAATTTTTTGGATTTTTTCAAATATTTTCAATTTTGCTATTCTTAGTTCTACAAAGGAATTATTTTCAAAACCCAAATTTTCTAGATCATTTCGACAATAAATCATCATGATTTTGACTTGAATGAGATATAATAATAAGTAAGTGAAGAAAAGTCTAACTTACTTAACGCCTCGATAGCGCAGTAGGTAGCGCGTCAGTCTCATAATCTGAAGGTCGTGAGTTCGATCCTCACTCGGGGCATAATTTTTGGATTTTTTCAAAATTTTCAATTTTGCTATTCTTAGTTCTACAAAGGAATTATTTTCAAAACCAAATTTTCTAGATCATTTCGACAATAAATCATCATGATTTTGACTTGAATGAGATATATAATAAGTAAGTGAAGAAAAGTCTAACTTATTAACGCTCGATAGCGCGTAGGTAGCGCGTCAGTCTCATAATCTGAAGGTCGTGAGTTCGATCCTCACTCGGGCATATTTTTTGGATTTTTTCAAAATTTTCAATTTTGCTATTCTTAGTTCTACAAAGGATTATTTTCAAAAACCCAAATTTCTAGATCATTTCGACAATAAATCATCATGATTTTGACTTGAATGAGATATAATAAGTAAGTGAAGAAAAGTCTAACTTACTTAACGCCTCGATAGCGCAGTAGGTAGCGCGTCAGTCTATAATCTGAAGGTCGTGAGTTCGATCCTCACTCGGGGCATAATTTTTTGGATTTTTTCAAAATTTTCAATTTTGCTATTCTTAGTTCTACAAGGAATTATTTCAAAACCCAAATTTTCTAGATCATTTCGACAATAATCATTCATGATTTGACTTGAATGAGATATAATAATAAGTAAGTGAAGAAAGTCTAACTTACTTAACGCCTCGATAGCGCAGTAGGTAGCGCGTCAGTCTATAATCTGAAGGTCGTGAGTTCGATCCTCACTCGGGGCATAATTTTTTGGATTTTTTCAAAATTTTCAATTTTGCTATTCTTAGTTCTACAAAGGAATTATTTTTCAAAACCCAAATTTTCTAGATCATTTCGACAATAAATCATCATGATTTTGACTTGAATGAGATATATAATAAGTAAGTGAAGAAAAGTCTAACTTACTTAACGCCTCGATAGCGCAGTAGTTAGCGCGTCAGTCTCATAATCTGAAGGTCGTGAGTTCGATCCTCACTCGGGCATAATTTTTTGGATTTTTCAAAAATTTTCAATTTTGCTATTCTTAGTTCTACAAAGGAATTATTTTCAAAACCAAATTTTCTAGATCATTTCGACAATAAATCATCATGATTTTGACTTGAATGAGATATAATAATAAGTAAGTGAAGAAAAGTCTAACTTTACTTAACGCTCGATTAGCGCAGTAGGTAGCGCGTCAGTCTCATAATCTGAAGGTCGTGAGTTCGATCCTCACTCGGGGCATAATTTTTTGGATTTTTTCAAAAATTTCAATTTGCTATTCTTAGTTCTACAAAGGAATTATTTTCAAACCCAAATTTTCTAGATCATTTCGACAATAAATCATCATGATTTTGACTTGAATGAGATATAATAATAGTAAGTGAAGAAAAGTCTAACTTACTTAACGCCTCGATAGCGCAGTAGGTAGCGCGTCAGTCTCATAATCTGAAGGTCGTGAGTTCGATCCTCACTCGGGGCATAATTTTTTGGATTTTTCAAAAATTTTCAATTTTGCTATTCTTAGTTCTACAAGGAATTATTTTCAAAACCCAAATTTTCTAGTCATTTTCGCAATAAATATCATGATTTGCTTGAATGAGATTTATATAAGTAAGTTAGAAGAAAAGGTCTATTATTAACGCCTCGATGCGCAGTTAGGGTAGGCCCGCACGTCAGTTCTCATAATCTGACGTTCGTTGAGTTCGATTCTTCACTCGGGGCATATTTTTTTGGATTTTTTTTCAATTTTCAATTTGCTATTCTTAGTTCTACAGGGAATTATTTTTCAAAACCCAAATTTTCTATGGATCATTTCGACAATTAAATCTATGATTTTTGACTTGAATGAGACTTAATAATAAGTAAGTGAAGAAAGTCTTATTACTTAACGTCGATAGCGCAGTGGTAGCGCGTCAGTCTTCATATTCTGAAGGTCGTGAGTTCGATCCTCACTCGGGGCATTTAATTTTGGTTTTTTCAAAAAATTTTCATTTTGCTATTCTTAGTTCTAAAGGAATTATTTTCAAACCCAAATTTAGATCCATTTCGACATATATATCATCGATTTTGACTTGAATGAGATATATAATAAGTAGTGAAGAAAAGTCTAAACTTACTTAACGCCTCGATGTCAGTAGGTGCGGCGTCAAGTCTCATAATCTGAAGGTTCGTGAGTTCGATCTCACTCGGGGCATAATTTTTTTGGATTTTCAAAAATTTTCAATTTTGCTATTCTTTAGTTTACAAGGAATTATTTTTTTAAAACCAAATTTTTCTAGATCATTTCGACAATTACAATCATCATGATTTTGCTTAGAAGGTATAATCCAATAAGTAAGTGAATAAGTCTACTTACTAAGCTCGATAAAGCGCAGTAGGTAGCGCGTTCCGAGTTTCATAATCTGAAGGTCGTGAGTTCGTCCTCACTCGGGAGATAAATTTTTTTGGATTTTTTTCAAAATTTTCAATTTTTGCTATTTTCTTAGTCTATAAAGGAATTATTTCAAACCCAATTTGTCCTAGATCATATTCGACAATAACATATTTTCATGATTTTGACTGAATGAGATATAATAATAAGTAGTGAAGAAGTCTACTTACTCTCGCCTCGATAGGCAGTATGGGTAGCGCGTAGTCTAAATCTGAGTCCGTGAGTTCGAGATCCTCCTCGGGCATGAATTTTTTGGGATTTTTTCAAAACATTTTTTTCAATTTTGCTATCTTAGTTCTACAAAGATTTATGTTTCAAAACCAAATTTTCTAGATCATTTTCGACAAATAATCTCATGATTTTTGACTTGAATGTATATATAAGTAAGTGAAGAAAGTCTTACTTATTTACGCCTCGATAGCGCAGTAGGTTAGCGCCGGCCAGTCTCACTTTTAATACTGAAGGTCGTTGATTTCGTCCTCACTCGGGGGCATATTTTTTGGATTTTTCAAAAATTTTCAATTTTGCTTATTCCTTATCTACAAAGGAACTTATTTTCAACCAAATTTTTCTAGTCATTTCGACAATACATCATAATGGATTTTTGACTTGAATGTATATAATATAAGTTAAGTGAAGAACAAGTCTAAACTACTTAAGCCTCGATTGCGCAGTTAGGTAGGCGTCCAGTCTCATAATCTGAAGGTCTGTGAGTCGTCCTCACTCGGGGCATTAATTTTTTGGATTTTTTCAAAATTATTCAATTTTTGCTAATTCTTAGTTCTACAAAGGAATTATTTCAAAACCCAAAATTTTCTAGGATCATCGACAAGTAATCTCATTGATTTTGACTTGGATGAAATATAATAATAAGTAGGGTGAAGAAAAGTCTAAAACTTAATTAACGTTCGATAGCGCAGTAGGAGGCGCGTCATTTCATATTGAGGTCGTGAGTTCGATCCTCATGGGGCATATTTTTTGGATTTTTTTTTCAAAAATTTTCAATTTTGCTATTCTTAGTTCTACAAAGGAAATTTATTTTTCAAAAACAATTTTCTAGATATTTCGACAATTAAGTCATCATGATATTGGACTTGATATAGAGATATCATAATAAGTAAGTGAGAAAAGATTCTACTACTTAACGCCATCGATTAGCGCAGTCAGGTAGGTAGCGACAGTTTCAGTCTCTAATCTGAGGTAGTGAGTTCGATCCTCCTCGGGCATAATTTTTTTGGATTTTTTCAAAAATTTTTAATTTTGCTATTTCTTAGTTCTTACAAGGAAATTATTTTCAAACCCATTTTCTAGTCATTTCGACAATAAATCATTCATGATTTTGCTTGAATTGAGATATAATAATAAGTAAGTGAAGAAAGTCTAATTACCTTACGCTCGATAGCCGCAGTAGATGGGGTCAGTCTCATAATCTGAAGGTGTGAGTTCGATCTCACTGGGCATAATTTTTGGATTTTTTCAAAATTTCAATTTTGCATTTCTTGTTCTACGAAAGGAATATATTATTCAAACCCAAATTTTCTAGACATTTCGAACAATAATCATCATGATTTACTTGAATAATGAGATATTAATATAAGTAAGTGAAGAAGATCTAATTACTTAACGCTCGATAGCGCAGTAGGTAGCGCAGTCAGTTTAATCTGCAAGGTCGTGAGTTCGATCCTCATCGGGGCATATTTTTTTGGATTTTTTCAAAAATTTTCATTTTTGCTATTCTTAGTTCTACAAAGGAGAATTATTTCAAAACCAAATTTTCTAGATCTTTCGACAATAAATTCATGATTTTTGACTGAAATGAATATAATAATAAGTAAGTGAGAAAGGTCAACTTATTAACGCTCGACTAGCGCAGTAGGTATGCGCGTCAGTCTCATATTCTGCAGGTCGATGAGTTGATCCTCTCGGACTGGCTTAATTTATTGGATTTTTCAAAAAATTTTAATTTGCTATTCTTTAGTTCTACAAGGATTATTTCAACCCAATTTTCTGCTTATTTGGACATAATATTCATGATTTGATTGAATGAGTATTATATATAAGTAAGTGAGAAGGTCTAAACTTATTAAGCTCGTAGCGCGTAGGTAGGCAGTAAGTTCTATCTGAAGGTCGTGAGTTCGATCTCCGGGGCATAATTTTTGGATTTTTTCAAAATTTTCATTTTTTGCTTTATTCTTAGTTGTACAAGGAATTATTTTCAACCCAAATTTTTCAGTCATCTTTCGACAATAATCATCATTGATTTTGACTTGAATGAGATATAATATAGTAAGATGAAGAAAGTCTAATTACTTAACGCCTCGAGTGCGCAGTAGGATAGCGCGTCAGTTCTCATAATCTGAGGTCGTGAGTTCGATCCTACTCGGGCATAATTTTTTGGATTTTTTCAAAATTTTTTCAACTTTGCATTCTTAGTATTACAAGGAATTATTTTCAACCCATTTTCTAGATATTTCGACAATAATCTCACTGATTATTGAATGATGGATATAATAATACTTTAAGTGAAGAAAGTTTATTACTTAATCCTCATTGCGCGTAGGTAGGCGTCAGTCTTCATTGAAGTCGTGAGTTCGATTCCTCACTCGGGCATAATTTTTGGATTTTCCAATTTTTATTTTGCTTATTTTGTTTTACAAGGAATTATTTTCAAACCAAATTTTCTAGATCATTTCGCATAAATCATCAGTTTTTGACTTGAATGAGATATAATAATTAAGTAAGTGAAGAAAGTCTACTTACTTAAGCCATCTGATTAGCGCAGTAGGTTAGCGCGTCAGTCTCATAATCTGCAAGGTTCGTGAGTTCGATTCTCATGGGCATAATTTTTTTGGATTTTTTCAAAATTTTCAACTTTGCTATTCATTAGTTTCTACATCTCTTCTCCTT